>CM077108.1:27638183-27655094 GCA_039619505.1 Cimex hemipterus
GGGTTAGAGGGATGTTTCCACGGCAAATATAAAGGGGGGATAGATCCTTTGTGTCCCCCACGAACCCCTCACGGTGGAAAACCCTCCGCCTTTTCCCAACCTTACGCCTTGGATTTTCTATTTCAATGATATTGATTTGTCGTCACATCTTTTCTTCCCCTCTACGGAACGATTTTCCCACCCCCCTTGACCTTCCTCATGTATGACAGGAGTTACATAACCGCAGGGCTACCCTCCTGCACACGAAGCAATCAATTTTAACCGGATTGCTTCCTACACGACCCATATTCATATTTAACTGAAGTTTCTTCTTATTCCATTGTCCGGAAATTGTGTTTATTTAAACCTAACAAATTTCATTACATCAGCAAAGTTTATTGGGTGAATTATCACGTGTTAAAGACAAAATGTTCTTCGGTATGTCGGAGTAAGTCACCCAAAAAGAACCAGAATCAGACAACTTGAAATAGACAGAATGCAATCTTCTCAACATTGCATTTCAGAATATAACTTCTTACAGTAATCAAAGAATATATTAAACATGTGATACATCCCGTATACGTACAATATTGCGGGGCTGTTGCTTCAATTTTAATCTGATTCATTTCTGAGCGTGCTAACGACGATCAAGAAAATATCTCAGTTCTAAATAGGCTTTATTAGGTTAATGTGAGAGTTCCACTGTTTTAACCAATCATTAATTAATGCAAAAGTATGTCCTGCTCTTTGGTTTGTTTATTTGTGGGCAATTCTCTTTTAGCCATGACAATCATGAAGTTCATAGCCAGTATTTCAATCCAGTTGAGGATATTTAAGACCAGGTAAGGTGGGACGGTGAATAATCCTCCTCTACTTGAGGACATCGTCAAAAATAAGGTTATAAATCAAGGCTTGCTTAGTAATTTAATCAGGAGCATACAAAGGAGACCAGTATGCGTAATGAAACGTTAGGTTTAGTTAAGCATATTAACCGAAATTCTTTAAAATTTGAAATCAGAAGATTTTTAAATAGTCGATTTGCAGAATTTATTCCCAAAGAACGATTGAAAACGGAAATATATTTTGCGAGAGCAAACAGGAAAATCCAGTTAAAATCATTAGGGCCAATCAACCGGTTATATTTAGGATCTTGGGGGAGAAAATTTCTCGCAATCCGCTGAAAGTCGTCTCATCCTGGACAATATTTTCCCGCCCGACAGGCCGGGGAAATTTTACTCGCGCGCCGTATCATATTTAAGCCGAACAGGTGAAGGCATAAATTACCATGGGAATGGTAGCTCCATGTCGAAGGCGTTAATATTTATCGCCGCGTCACGCCCCTCAAATTTCCAGCGACGTCGTCCAGCCGGGGACGGCTTTCCCGTTATTCCTGGAGAAGTTGATGAGGGGGGATGATACGGATTTATATTTTAAACCAAAATCCCATCTGCAACTTTTATTGTAAAAATGAGCATATATTGGCATATAATCACGGGTTGTTTCATAGAAGAATCGACGGGAATCTTGTTTTTTTTTGGGGTCAATTCCTCCAAAATGAAAAAAAAAAACTATTAATTTTGTTTTCTTTTTATTCTCATTTTCTTCTTGTAATAATTGTATATTCTGTTACTTATTCTCATTTTCTTATAATTATATTATTAAGCATATTCTTGGGATAGTTATATACTCCGAACTCTGGCTGACGGTTTTAACACCATGCCATAATAATACTGTGTTTTTATTTTTCAACTCTAATTTTTTTTTCATTTTGTAAATAAAGTATATCTATCTATCTATTACTTTCATTAAATTTAGTGTACAATCCTCACTTCCTTATATCAACCATGATGTCAGTCCCTTTAATATTCTTCCTCTTCTCATTTCAACAGCCTCCTGTTATGTCTAATATCCTAACATGCTGTCACATTAACGCCCAGTCCTTTCCCGAACGTTATAATGATTTCCATGAATATTTCACTGACAATTTTTTCCACGTGATATCTATATCCGAAACCTGGCCCAAATCCTATCTTTGTTCGATTTACAACAGTTTCTTTCCCCCCAACACATCCTACTCCGCCATGACAGGGGTGGTTGTCTAGGGGCGATATGGTACTCTATGTTTACATAAGCTTAAACCTTTCATTGACATCCTTCCTTATGAGCTGTAATTTACCCCCCCCCCCCGTAAAGCTTTCTTCCACTCAGTTCATGAATCTACCTTATACAAATTTATCCCTTTGTATTCAAATATAACTTGCGACGATTTCAATGTCAATTTCTTATCTTCCTCTCAGGATAAAATTTTTCTGAGAAAATCTCTTTATGTCCCTTAGTTTGCCTCGAGTGGGATGATGCTCGTAGCCGGTCCAGGTGCAATGGTCATCCGAACCATCGCGTAGCCTACGACCTTTTATGGAATTTATCAAAATCTAAACTCCGAAATAACATTTGCTTTCGAGGCTACAGGAAAAATAAACAACTCAAACGCACTTTCAGCGTCACAAACATTGAAATCGATGAAAAACAGCATAAATTCGTGAAGCTTCGAGTATACTCGGATCGTAAATCCCAGGTGATGTTTTCGGTAGCAGCCGAGATTTCCTTATGTGTGAACCTTCAATCGACCAATTCAATGGATTATTTCAAAGGGACTCCCTTTGTCACGAGGGGGGGGGGGGGGGGGGTGAAATCGACAATCGACTTGGAGTAACGAACTTTGTCGAAGCGACGCGACAAGCTTGAAATTGAATCTTTTCCGAGAACCAGGAATTTTTACTAAATTCGGCGCTGGCTAAGGTTAAAAGAAAAGTTTCACCTTGTTTACTTTGACGTGCGCCAAATAACGGCGGAAAACCGGATTCCCCTTGCAGAACGGTTTGAACGTATTACAATTTAACGATTTCCATTATTTCAAACGGGAAAACTTGAACGAACCTTTTGCAGGTAATGTTTTCTAAAAGAACTTGACATCTTTAGGTTGTAAACTAGGTGAAAAGCTTTTCAAGACCTTCCTTTTATCGGATTTTCCCATCAATCGAATTACATAGACATTCAATAATCTGTACACCATGGCATGACTTAATCTTACAGAGCCGTATCTTGGACCGTTAAAACAGAACAAGAAACAAAAAGAAAAGAACTCACAAAAATACAGGGACTGGCGTGCATCAATATAACGGGAGCAATGAGAACATGTCCCACATTAGTATGGAAAAGGTTCCCGGATTAATCCCCCTACACCACATGGTAATGAGGACAGCACAGAAAACTATTATTAGTATCATTAAAGAGTAACTTCCAACATCAATAAAACTGCAATGGAGAGAGCAACAAAATAGTGAAGGACCAGCCGATACGATGGCATCGAGGGACATGGACAGGGTGTTTGAATTTAATTAAAACTTCCAAATGAACGTAAGTACCAAAAAAAGAATACCAAAAACGAGAGAAAACCAATTCTTTAAGAACGGCACTATCTTTTGGTACACAGATGGCTCTGGAACAAAAGATGTCAGGGGTACGAGGTTTCAGTCCTGGACCCAAATACCAATCAGAACCCATGGGAAAACACACCAGTATCATCTCAGCTAAAGTTCATGAAATGGACTCAATTCAACTTGAATAAAGGGTAGAAAAACAAGAACATAGCTATCATGTCAGATAGCCAAGCAGCCATCAAAGCACTAAACTCAGATATGATTAGTCCAAAGATCGTGTTGAACTGCAAAACCGAAATAAACGCGGAACAAAGAGCTTAGTCAAGTTGGTCCCAAGACGCATGGGAGTAGAAGACACCTTTATAGGAACCCGCATAGGAACCCACAATAGCAATGAGTACCTCAGGCAGAAGGACAAAAAAAAAGGAAGAAACAATGCAATTCATTCATTGGACACACCATCTAAGAAACTCCTAACGAATTTCGGAAGGAAAGGAGAGACAAAATATATCAAAAGAAGCAGGAAAAAACTGCGAATCCTAACAGGATTTTTAACAGGCAACCTACATGGACAGTTAAAAACTATCGGAATAATCCAAGACGGCACATTCAGATTCTGCGAAGAGGAAGAAGAGACACCAACACCCTTACAAACAAACTACGGTTCTACACTTGCCCGCAGGAGGAAGTGCTTTGGGATGTACATTAATCTGAATTTACAATATGATACCGGGTCAAATCCAATCATGTTCCTTTATGAAATAGGACTCACCTGTGTCCTTTAGGCAAAGGACGAAAACCCAGACCAATACATCTAAATAAATAATCCGACAAATAGCTAGACAAATGTAAAAGACAATTATCACAAACGTAATCTTATTTGCATGATCTTGTTTAATGATCCAAATAGGAATTGATCGAAAATCGTTTTACTAGAAAATTACAGACAAAAATTTATATTTCATGAATACCTTGGCTGGGGATGATGGTTTATGGTGTTTCCCATCGCATTTTCCCTTTATTGAAAAGAATTTTAATATTGCACACGTATTGCTTGACGTTTTCCGTTTGAATTTGCCAATCGATCTGTCACCGGGAACGATTATCGCCCCTTAAAAACTGGAATTAAAGAATGTTGTACAGGTCTATAATTTTTTTTTCGCAAAATCCAATTAGGTTTTTTTGGTTTCCCCGTTTTTATTTTTCCTTTCCGAAACCGCAGAGCTTCGTTTATTAAAATATAAATAGAATATTTCATTACCCCTCCCCCGTCTACCAGTCTTATAAAGTTTCGTACTCGGGGAAAGTGCCGTGATAAATTGGGATCCCCGGCTCAGCAGAGGAATTTACTTATCATGACGAGTTTGCCGCCCCCACGCCCGAATGGGATGAATAAAACCAAAGATGATATTTTATGCTTAAAATAGCAAGTATTATAATAAAAAAAATGGAACCATAATAGCAAAAACACGCCGGCCGAGAAAATCAGAGAAGCTCGAACTACAAATTGATAAGTAGTTTCAATATTAATTGAGCATTCATAAAAGGATACTAAATAATTAGTACTAAGTAACATTAATTTCTAGGCCAGTATTGAACTTAATCGTTTGAAATGAAACTTTGATAATCCTCATTAAAGGTCCATAAAACTAGTTCTTTTCAGGCCAACCAGGTGGAAATAATAACCTAAACATTTATTCCGGACGAGGAGTAGACATTTCTCCATCATCCTTTTTACAAATTAGGTAACTTAAGAAACAGGTACTCTCTGTATACGCTATAAATACACTTACAAGGCACATATCATAAAACATGTCATCTAAGGGTACTGACATACCTACCGATGATTCAAGACACGGCCTTTATCTGATCGAACTTTTACCGTCGTCTTGCTTTATATGATGATATTTCATACTTTATATTATAATGATGTGTGTTTGGTTTTCCCAAAGCAATGTAGCCTTTTGATTTACTGCACTTTTTCTTGTTCTTTAGTACAGTTCAATTGACTAAATCCTCCGTTTAAGAAATAGGTTATTATTCTCTTAGGTCAATTATTATTGACTGTCAATGTTGCAGTCCTTTTTCCCGGGTCATCTTGGCGTCTCCAAAGAGCGGTTCCTATGGATGTTTCGTCCTCCTCATTGCATAACCTACAAATGAGGTCATCATTGCATAAATCCATCTTATTTCCCATAGACCAGCGACTAGGGGATAGATATTTATCTATTGGATCAGTAGGTAGTAGTATCACTCCCATGAGTTTTACACTGTCTGAATGTAGTAACGTGGCAATTTTGGCTAGCTATCTCTGATCTTAGGCGTTTCTCTTCTTGTTTTTATGTTATTGTTATATCAACTATACGATCTGGGCTTATATTGTCAGAATATTACCGTGTTCTCAAATTGTGGATGTATTATCGTCTAATTGGATTTAGGTTGCTTGGCCTTTGATTGATGAGAATTTTTGGTTTGTCAATGTTAAGTAACACTAAGATTTTAAATGAGATTAAATTATACATGAGTTCATTACTATTATATATATATATTTTTTTAATGGAGGCTCTTGTTATCATCCCGAGTATACATTCTGGGGCTATATGTACTCTAGCAGATCCTCTGAGCCTGTTTATTTTCATGTAAATTACCCAGGATATTGACAAATTGTTATGTTTTGGAGATAAAAAAATACAATAACAGAGCTATTTCATATTTTTATAATTAATAGATAGGAGGGGCGTCGGCGGCCGCAAAGTTCAGTCTTTGACACGGCGCTCATAACTGTAAAATAAAGGACCCGAGTTCGATTCCAGCGGCCCTGCATTCGAACCCGACATACTTACAAATGGGCTTTTTTCAAAAACACTGGACCCAAAGGAGTTATATGACCTCTGCTGTGGCGAACACTTGAAGAAAAATAAATTAGGGTTTAGATTATACATCTATGTTTTTTCGTGAAGCGATAAAATACTTGTGTGAATTTATAATTGTCTCTATCTTGTAAAAAAGCCTGTCCTGAGTCGTAAACTTGTAAACCTCAAAATAAGCTAGATAACCTACAAAAATTTGTATGCAAAGATTTTTTTTGTTAGCGCGCTCAAATGCCATCCCTGTGCTAATGCATGGCCTATTGGTGTACTTAACATATCCAATAGTTCATCTTTTCAAAATTAGGCATTTTAGGATAATAAAGGAAGGTTCACTTGACTGTATTCCGCATCAAGTATACTTAGAAGATTTGTTTCATTGTTTATTGTGTCTAATATAAAATAGCCTTACTGATGTTGCTGGTTATTAAAGTTAAATCGCCTGGAATTTGTAAACTAGGTCAACATAAAAGAGCGATTTTATCGAAGTGGGTTTGTTCATAGTGGAAAATCATGCAAAAAGTGTTGTAGTGAAGTTTTTCGCTTGAAATGAATCGACGGTCATCAAGCCGCCTCCTGGTCTTCAACAAATCTTCACATCCGTCCAAAGCGGGATTACGGGTCTTTTAACAAAAGGTCTTTCGTTATATATAAAATATATAAAACATTTTTTTTAATGTATTTTTTTTCTTCGTCAGAAAACCTGTTCACGGGGCAAAGTTGGATTATCCCGCGTTCAACCAGTTTATCGGAAGTATTCGGGAATTTTCAGCATTTCCTCTTCACCCCGCGTCGCGTAAAATTACGAGGCCAAGTGGTAACGAGAATTCTAAAGCTAAAGAATGAAAATTTATGCAAACGCTTTTGGCGTAAATTAACAAATGAATTTGACTTTGTAAAATATTTCGTGGGAAAAAAGAAATGTATAAAATGCTGTAACAAAGAATTCATTTTAATGCCATAATACGCTGTGATATTAAAGAATTATGGCCGACTGTTAAATCGTCGTGTTATTTTTGCTTCTTTCTTCACTTAATTAAATATTTATTTTTCGTGTGCTCTCCGTTATTACCCTTTTTAATCTTTTAATGGGTAAGAAAATAAGAAAAATAAATTAACATAACATTTATGTACAATATTAGCTATCTTAGTGTGTGATTTAAAAGATACTTGAGTTTTGTGAGAGTTTTAAAGAATTTGCCGGTTGGATTTCTGGGGGTGATTCGAATCTGACACACTTACAAATGCACTGACAATGAAATGAAACTGGGGAAAAAACCCGGCACCCTTAAGATATGACCTCTGGTGTTGCGAACCATCTTAGGGGAAAAATTGGCTCTTGGTTACAGCACAATTTTTAAGAATAATAATAAATATTTTGAGGGTGTAACGATATGAGATAGCGGGTTCGATCTGGAACTGCCCTAAAAGACCGGATTTCCAATTGCCTACGTTATTTTGGCCCCATAGATCCGGGACTAATTGCATGAGTGTCTGTTTCCTTTGTGAGAGACGAGGAAAACGTTTTAATCGCGTATCATTAAAAAAACCCACGAAGATAGTGCAGTCCCATGTCATATGAAATCAATGCGCAACGAGCAGAGAGTCTAGATAGAAGTCGAAGGAAAAGTACGTAGATCCAAATTGGTTTTGTGCTACAAAGTCATGCCTCCCATAAAAATAAACGTAATTATGGTTAACTAAAGAACTCAACAAATACCGGGAACGCATGCCAAACTGGAGGAAAAAAGTAAATCCACACTGAAAGTTTGAGAGTGATCCATGACGTCAAGGAAATTTTGAGTACAATCTGTCCAGATGGAGAACATATCGGGATGGTGAGCGATAAATCATGGTTATTTAATACATTTCCAAGTTTCCACCGTGGGGGTGGAAATGAAACTTTTTGGATGGGGGGCTTGAAAGAAAACAGCTCATTCCTAGACCATGCAACTAACGGTTAGTTGACTTCGGTTTTTGAGTTTTCTCCTTTTCGCATCAACCAATATAAAAATTCGTCAAGGAATAAGTAGAGGGGACAGAAGCATTACCTAATTAATAATTGTCCTAAAATAATAAAATAGAAATTCAGAAAAAAATGTTTTTAAGACCATAACTGCATAATGCCAAAACTTACAAACTGATAATACTAAAGTCCAAGGTCGTGAGGAAAATACAGCTAACGATGCAGCAGAAACATTGACTGTAAATGTTAGAAAAAAACATATGCCAAAATCAGTTTTACCAGATTAAAAAACAAAATCTCTGCAAAAGTAAGTAAGTAAGCAGTTATAATCTATATTAAAAAAAAAGAGAAAAGAAAAAGAGCGAGAGAGAGAGAGAGAGAGAGAGAGAGAGAGAGAGAGAGAGAGAGAGACGACAGAAAATATCCTATGCAAATGCCCCCTTGCAATAGCTATCAAAAAGCAATGGTACCTTTATTTAATAACCCCGAGAAGATGTTTTGCACGTCATTTAAAAAACGAACGTCTCCCTCTAATAAATTATAAAAATTAAGTTATTATCTATATAAATAATGAAATCTTCCAATGATGCATTCTTGGCCCGATGCTGTTTACAATATACACTACTGATACTTTTACATTTGTGAAAACCGTCGCTCGTTTGTCAACACGGCTTTAAGAAGCGAGGATTACTAACTTAAACCGTTATAAGCTCTTATCTGCAGCGAAACCACCTCATCCTTTTTTTTTTTCAGAAAGTCTAGTACCGCAAATGAAAAATCGAAGTGAAACAAAAGAAAATGTGTTGAAATCTTTTCGTATTAAAAAAATCACCGTACCTTCCGTTATAACTGAATGACAAACAGGTACCGACTGCTGCCGTAGTACGATACATGGGACTGTACACATATTGATGGAATCTTGCCCCAAACGACAAAGAAATAACACTAAAAGTTCAAGGTAGTAATTTTTGTAATACATTTAGACAAGAGAAACATCAGAATGACTAAATTGATCAATAAAACAATAAAAGGAATTTTTAAATGTAACTAAATTCCAGCACTTAAACAGTTTGAAGAAGATATAAAAAGAAGCTTGTTCCAGTTCATTCTATCCGGGTTTATCGCAAGAAAAGGTATAAAACGGAGAGAAAAAAGTACATGAAGATGCTTTGTTTTCCGGAAAGGGCTACTGCTAAGAGGACTTTAAAGGGATATTCACGTCAGCCTCTATTCACTTCCCACTTTGTTCCCTGCTTCTCCGTGCTTAACCGGCTTCAATACCCTCCCAATTTTACCCCCCCCCCCCCCCCCCTTTCATAATTCCGACAAAGACCGCAGTTTCTACCGTTTCGAAATCATCAGCGGGGGTGCACAATTCAAGCGAAGAATTCCAGACGCGCCGGAACGCTGAGCGCGTTATACCTATCCGCAATGATGGACCGCCCGGCGGGTTTTGCCGATCCACCGCCTCCGGTTTTTATCGGTCGAGAGGCAATTAGTCATTGCCCCTAATATCGTTTTCAAGCCTCCTTCCCCCAAATAAAACCCGCATGCTACATCAATATTCATTTCACATGCATAATTAAACAGGGTTTGTTTTAAAGGGTGAAATTTTGGAGAAAAACCCCTGTACAACAATGCAAGAGCCCCTGTGTTGGTGTGGGGGGGGGAATTATATCACGGGACAATTTTATATATACAATTTTATAACTGAATCATATATGTACATTTTGAAAGTATATATACTTAAATATATTTAGTTTATAAATTTATAAAAAGTTAAGACCATCTTTTCCCTAGCAAAATAACAACGAAAATTGTTTACACAGACTTATTCTATCAACTGATGATTAAATTCTGCTTCAACCTATTGACTATTACGTCTCTAATTTGCTGTCTATTGATAGTTGTATTTCAGCTGTGTTGCTTTCTCGATTGTTGCGTATCAACTGTGTTGCCTTCTAGATTATAGTAGGGTTATTCGCGATGTTCGTAAGATGTTAACTCGTATTAACGCGAATCGAGAAATGCCCAGTACGATCGTGACCCCCCCCCCCGAGAATCAAGAGAATTTAAAAAAAAGTACCAAAAATAAAACAATAACAGTTTTCCAAGGCTTGTTGTTGTTTGTTTTGTGTTAAAAAGTAAGATGCTAGAAGTTAATAAAAAAAGGGAAATTAATCAATTCTTTCATTCAAAATGTTAACTATGCATTCGAAAAGTACTAAAAAATGCCACGCTTCGATTCGTGCCGACATACCGAACTCGCATCCACATCTTACTGCCTACAACTTTATAGGATATGTATGGGCACTCTCAACACGACATGGCACAATTACACAGAAGACAAACACTTTGAGCTCTGAAGATGATCTCAATAAAAGATCGAAACGTTGGCACGATAAAGAAAATGTTTTTCTGATACCTACATCACACCAGACCGCATCTCACGATATCTGAATAATTATCCGTCAACGGTCACTAATCTCTACACATTTATAGGATACGGGATGTACATTTTATGCAGTATAAGGGCAGGTCAGAAATTAACAAAACTAATGTATTGGTCTAATTTAATTAATGTAAAAATACTTGAAAACAAAAAAACAGCTGACAATTTCATAGCTGCCATGTTGGTTAGCTACGCCCTAACGGATAGCAATGTGACTACATTTTCGATGTAACTAATATGGGCTCTGGTCTGTTAAATCGAGCAATGCTAATTAGGCGATTCTTAGAAGCATACTTCTTCATTTCTCTCGATTTAACATGACCTAACAGAGGTAACAGTGTTAACACAAAGACAGGAATGTCCCTAGTGTCTCAAATGTGCTGTCTTCTTGATTAGTGTATCTTACATTTGCTGCCTTCCGGATTGCGATCTCAAATGTGCTACCTAAGCTATTGTTGTGACTCAGATGTTATTCCTTCTTGATCATTATGTCTCAAATGTGCTGTCATCTTGATAGTTGAATCTCAAATGAATTGCCTTTTTGATTATTGTGTCACCGTATTGATTGTACTGATTGTTCTATCTAAAATGTGCCACCGTCTTGTTTGCCGTGTCTTTTCTGCTTTCTTAGATTATTGTTTCAAAATGGAAAAAGTGCTTTTAGCGTTTTCTGTGTCTCAAATATGTCGCAAATGTGCTGCTCTTGATCGTTTTTTTGAAAGACCACCTCACTTTATCAGGAAATTTGTTGAGGTTTCATTTTTATCACCTAAATGGTACTCATCAGTATCGCAATTATATCAAATTATTGGATAGTTTATATATAATTAGTTATTGTCAGAAAGAAATGAACGAAATTAATTTTACTGACATTAAAAAATGGCTCTTATAAAAAGCGTACCAGATACAGTGATAAGTTGGCCCATTTGCGGACGGCTTTGAAAAATAAACTAAATCTGTTTGTGAAAAGACTTAAATTGAAAAGGGTTAAAGGATGGAGGAGGAGGAGGAATTCGTGGGAGCATTTCTTTCCGGGACAGAACAAGTAGTGACGCCTTTATAAAAAAAGGGGGCCTAATTCGGGATTCTGAGGTCGCGGCCCATTTTTATTCAAAACGCCTGGAAAGAGGGAAATATTGCTATTCCAACAAGCCGTCCCCTGAAAAGGTGAGACGATCCCATATTCGTTGAAATGAGATATTGAATCGAGTTTTTCCTGTAAATATTTTTCTGTTTGCCTCAATAAAACATCGCGATAGATGTAAATATTCAGAAAATGATTGATTTTCGGCTATTATTCTCTTAAAGCATAAGCCAAAACAAGATTCGTGAGAACAACGGTTCGCCTTTATTCGCCGTCTGAAAATATTTTTGGATTGACCATCAAAACATGTGAGTGTGTAGAAGGATCCGAAATGATGTTATCGAAAGAATAAAAAAAAATAATTGTGTGGACCAAATAAAAAATTAAATAGATAATTACAACGACTAGTAGATAGTAGTGTCCGACATTTTCTTCCTACTGATTAATATGTCTCAAATATGCTGCCCTCATGATGGTTATGTTTCGATTCTGCAGCCTACCTCATCATTGTATCTCAAATGTGCTGCCTTCTTGATCGTTATATTCCAAATTGCGAAAGCTGCAAATATTTGCCATGCCATTTGGTTTTGAAATGGATTGTACGAAGGATGCTTTATTAAAACATTCGTTGAATATGTGATTAAGGATGTAAAAAGGCGATTTGTCCTGAGTTATAGAAATGTAATGTTTCTTCATCAGGGATTAGAATGGACTTCCACTTTTCAAACATTTCCTTATGTTTTCTCATAATTTATAAACTTTGTACATAAATATATACTGTAACCTTTCATGCACGTGCGCTTTCAATTTAAAAAGCCGACGAGTAAGGAGTATTGTCGGTTCAAAGTAAAAGTTATACTGTTCGTAGTGGCCTATTGTCACCAGTGTCATCAGTTTGAATGTCACAGGTCTTGGCATGCTCCCACCTGGCATTATCAGCCCACCCTTCTCCGCTTTATATCCTTACTAACTCTCTAAACGCCATATTTTACATTTCCTGAGGTATTTGTGTCCCGGTAGTGTAAACTGGATTTTTCCACAATGATAGTTACTTTGCATTGGAGAAACAAGTTTGTATATGTTATTCTAAGCGGCTGTCATTAAACGTTCTTTTTACAGTGTATTGTAGATACGAGGTTCAAAAGAAATTGCGGGAGAGATTATGCAATTTCTGTCCGAGGCCGGATAGGCAATCTATAAACCATAATGCGTCCTTTATTGGATCACTCTCTTGTGATGAAGCCGATAGCTGCGAGACTAGGAGAAAAATATTACTCTCTCCGACTATATATAAAATATAGTATCGCTTCAAAAGACGAAAGAATTGCCGCGATCGATCACAAATTGGCACTCAGGTAAAAACGTAACAAATGGCGGAATACGTTACAAAAATTGTTTGAAAACAAGGCAATCTTATTGGCATTCCTTTCATATATTGAATCAGTAGAAAACCATCTTTTTAAAAATAATTTCGACCTCAAATATGCTTCCTTCTTAATTTTCTGGTCATAAATTTACTTCCTTAGTCATGCTACTGTCTCAAATATATTCCCTTCTTGACAGCTGCTTCTCAAATGTTCTGCCCTCATAATTTTGGGGCCACAGATCGTTGTGCTTTAAGTGTGCTGCCTTCTTAATTTTTTTGTTTTAATTCAGGTAACTTCTTGATCGTTGGGTCTCAAATGTGCTGTCTCCTCGATTGATTATTCTTGATCGTTGCGATTCTTATCGGTTATTTGGGTTGCCGACGGTTCCATTCCGTATGGTTTTTTAAACATCAATGGTGGTTTTTGTGCTTGTTTAACAATGTTCCTTTTAGAAGTTGCCGCACAATAAAAGTCCTATCGGTTGGGAAAATGTCAATTTATTTTGATGCCAGGTTAGTCAAAATGTGTCATTGTTCGATATGTACTTCAATTACGCACACTTTGAGTGAATATAAAAAATATTTGTTTGCATTGTATAAATTCACTTTTTTTCCACATCCAATATGTATTTTTTAAATTTCAACAATGTCTGTGAATCCCAGGCCCTGAAGATGATCTCAATAAAGATCGAAAGCACGTTAAAGAAATGTTTTTCTGAAACCTTCATCACACCAGACCGCATCTCACAATTTCCGAATAATCATCGACTAGCGGTCACTAATATGTATGTATATACATGTACCTAATATATATTGTTGTGAATATTTAATGTCCAATTTTAAGTTTTACATAAATTTATATATTTGATCAAAAGTAGTTTTTCCTTGTATATTTAATAATAATTAGTAAATAATGAATTAAGAGGAAGGTGATTAAATTTTTTTAAGTATACTAACAGTTATTAAAAAAAAGCCATTAAGTGTATTCAATAATGTACTAAATGTAATCATGTTTGCCTCATAAAAATTATATTTATTATAGCTTTAACGGTGCATGCTTCCTTCTAAGGGTACATAATTTTTTAATGCTAAGAGAGTTTATAGCCTGTTTTTCTCTCAAGCCGGGAAAACGAACAATAATCTAATGAACGGAACAACAGGGACAATTTAAAGGGATTCATTTTTTAAAAAATGTATACCTTACAAACAAATAAGGTTACGATTCAGTACTTTCCAGATCATAAATCGATCGTTTTTTTCTAAAGATAACACCTTGCGGATCGGACTTTCAAGCTGATATCAACAACACAGAAAAAAAAGTGCTGAAAACTCTTTCATCTCAGTTGGCCGGAAAAGACAACCGATGGATGATACGAGGGGAAATCGGGTTATGACAAGAGTGTGTATCAAGTTTAGACGATAGACTGACTTTATTTATTATTAGGTTTCAACTTTTACACGACTTTCTGAAAGCCTCGAACGGCTTCGTTTCGACTGCAGGCCTTACCCTTAGACCATGAATTGTCTTGTTACTATTCAAAAACGAACCATTTTAAAAAATATTAGCCTTATCTATATGAAAATTAATGATTACATTTGCCTAAATTGCATATCAAACATTGTAAAATTATGCAATTAAGTAAAAATGAGAAGTTACTTACAAATAAATCAAAAGCTTTTTAATAATCACTTTAACAGACTTTTTTAAGATTCAAAAAATTAACAAAAGAAGTAATTTAGTAACGTTACAAACTATTTCTGTTATATATTTGCTTACGTAGGAAAACCGTTTTGAGCCTGAGCAACAATTTTAATTTAATAATTACCGGGGAAACTTCAACTATCGGCAAGCAATAACCAAGTTTGAAGGGTAATTTGAATTCTTGAGATAAGTAATAGCCATGGCCTAATAGCTATGAACCAATAGTCAATAATTTACTTTGATACAAAAACAAAACCAAAAGTTTATAGTCAATTTATTAAAGCTAAATAAAAAAACTTCTGAAAGCCCAAAATTGCCAGTTCTTTCAATTTTTTACATGTAACAAATTACCAATTAAAATTTTTTCGAAGATTATGGTACAAAATTAAAATCGAGAGTAAAACTGTGAAACACTTCCTTACGCCAACATTTGTTTCTTTCAGACAGCAGGAATAAAAAGTTTGAAACGACCGACAAAAACAATTCTATCATGGTCATACTCGAAACGACTTGCGAATCGATTTTATGCTACTGGCTCTGCGTTGTAGTAGGTTAGGTTATAATTTAGGTTAGCTTAGATTGTGGTAAGTTAGATTATGTTGATTATAACAGTGTAAGGTTAGATTAGACATAGTTAGGCTAAGAAGGTGAGGTTAGAAATGTTTGGGTTCAATTGGTTTAAGGTTAGGATTTGTAGGTTAGGTTCCGCGAGTTTCGAGTGTTTTCCCATCGTAAAATAAAACAATTCGTATCGAAGGATATTTTGTTCTCGTGATTCCAAATGCCGTCCGTTTGTCAACCAAACATGGTTAGGTAAGGAATTGATACTTTATGTGGGGTTAGGGTAGGTTATACATCCGTGATTTAATATTCTTGCAAATGTATGCGAGTGTAAAGCTTACAATTTTTTTCGACTCGATTTTGTTTTGCAAAGACAACAAATCAAAAAACAGGAATATTTAATATGTTTATTAAAAACAAGTAAGCATAGTAAAGTTTATTTAGTCATTATTGAAAATACGTTTCTTTAAATAAATAAAAACTTCGGCTCGTGAACATTTTTAAAATTTCATTCAAACCTTCTAAATATGTAAATTTTATGCATTGAATAATTAACGGCATTCACGCCGTTTGGATATGTTATTCTAAAAAATGATAATATTTTGAATAGAGAAAAACTTTTTGCCCTCGCCCGGTTTCTAAAACAAAAATGCGCACGCTTGACATACTCCGCGTTTTTGTTTTCCCTCCACATCATCCCTCGCCTCCGGAAGTTTCATAATTAAAAGGACACGTACTTATCGACTTTCTCCCGGGTCTAAAATAAACGGAATTTCGAGTGGCAAAGACCCAAAGAACAGTGTTTACGAACCTAAAGATGACAACGGGCCGTGGTTTGAGAGATATACGGCCCGAGGTCACTTCCATTTCATTCTTCATCTCGACTTAACTGCGCCCCGCACATTCTTCAGCTCCCCTTAAATCTAAATAGCGTCCTAGGAATTACGAAACTAGAAAAACTCTCTTGGAATTTTATTTTCAAGAATGAAGACAATCTATCATCGTAAGAAACGCCAAACAGATTTAAAATAACTTTGTCAATTTTTGTGGAATTTCTCCGCTGCTGTTCAATCCGATTTCATGTTTTGAAATAATAGAAGCGTCAAATTTTGTGTTTAGTTTAACATAGTTGAAAAGAAAAAGGGTAAATTTGAAATTAAAAACGATTAATTTGAACTTTAAAAAAAATTAACCTGACGTTACAATGGTTAATTTAAAAATAAAAACGATTCATATGATATGAAAAAGAGTTAAACTGCAGTTAATTAGGTTAATTTGAAATTAGAAACGATTAGTTTGAAATTAAAAACGGTTAATCGGGAGTTAAAAAGAGTTAATTGGAAATTAAACGATTCAAATTAACGATTAATTTGAAATTGAAAAGAGTTGAGCCAATGTTAGAAAGGGTTAATTTAAAATTGACAACGATTAATTTGAAATTAAAAAGGGTTAATCTGAAGTTAAAAAGGGTTTATTTGAAATTAAAAGTATTAA
>CM077108.1:27655104-27672948 GCA_039619505.1 Cimex hemipterus
TTTATTTGAAATTAAAAGTATTAATTTTAAATTAAAAAGGGTTAATCCAAAGTTAAAAAGGGTTTATTTGAAATTAAAAGTATTAATTTTAAATTAAAAATGGTTAATCTGAAGTTAAAAAAGTTAATTGGAAATTAAAAACGATTAATTTGAAAGTGAAAAGAGTTAATCTGAAGTTTAAAAAAAGTTCATTTTAAATGTGTGATGATTAGTGATCGTTAATCGATGATTATTTTATGTCTTCTTTAAATCAAAAACGATTAATTTGAAATATGAAAATGTTAATCTGAAGTTAAAAATGGTTTCTTAGTTCATTTTTATGGGATTAATCCTTTAATATTCCATGGACCTAAGGGAAAAAAGGTTAATTTAAAATTAAAACTATTAAGGTTAAATTAAAAAGGGTTAATTTGAAGTAAAACATGGTTGATTTGTTCATTTTTAATGGCGGTTATTCTTTGATTTCTCATCGATTTTAATGGTTTGAAATAAGAAAGTGTTGATGTGTTGATATTCTAACAAATTGATAGTTTATTTTGTAATACATGAATGAAAAAAGGTTTTGTATTATTAAAATTACGTAAGCTTTAAATACACGGTGCATTTCGTGTCTCTTTCTGCCTCTTTCTCATTTTTTTATAATATATATAAACTAACAATAATAAAATGCTGGATCTTAATAGTATTTTACAAACAACTCGATTCTTGAATTTTCAGAGTTAACTGTTTTTTTCTTGTTTTTCTCTCGGCAGTAGGTGTCTAAATATGTTAATTACTAATAATTTAGTAACACCGGCTGCATTACTTTTCTTTGTCTTTTAACTGATTTACATTGTTGTCAAATTTATTAATATGTTTTTCCAAGCATTCTAGGTTTTTATTATTATTTTTTTGATCTAAAATTTTTATATTATGAAAATCCAAATGATTTGTTGCTATTAAATATTTTGATAGATCTGTTGTTTCCGATTTATTTTTTACATCTTTCATGTTGTGCGTAGTGTTTAAGAATTTAATGGTTTTGCCTATGTAAACATTTTTCCAGCTACATGTTATTTCATAAATTACATCACATTTCTAATATTTGTAGAAAATTAGAAAAAGTTAAAAATGACGGGAAAAATTATATACGTGTTGTTAAGTAGTGAAAATAAATATATATCATGGCAGCCATGTCGAAAAAAGATATTATCACAGGAAGAAGTGTCGTTTTCTAACGCGAACTTGTCAAGTGTAACCACTCGAGGGGTTGAAGTGTTCAAGAGGTAGAAAGGAGGCCACCCTGCCACATAACAGTAAACCACCCCCTCGGGAGTTAGCTACCCTGCCGGTCCTTCCCTCATCTCTTTTCGGCACGAAGTGTGGGTTTGCGGCCGCTCATTCATCCCGTCGGACAATCGGCCCGTTTCGCACGGATCGTTTGCTTTTCGACGAGAGGCGGCCCTCGGATGGATTCCGTTCAAAGAGTTGTGTAGAACCGAGAACCGACTCGACAATAGGGCAGGTAGAGTAGGAAAAAGGACCTCGAACGCAGTTGCAATCTGGTTTATTTTGCCCTCGAAGATAGACCTCCTTAAACACAAGGGTTAAAATTTACAGAGAACTCTTTCATCTCAACGCTCAAACCTTATTTTTATTTCATCTTTTTATGTAAGGTTTAGGTTGAAATGAAAAAGCTAGAGTCGCGAGCGGGTTTCGAACCCACGACCTTCGGCTCAATACGCCGCCCCCCAAACCACCTGAGCTACCGTGTAATGGGCAGTAGTTAGAGCCGCTTAAAAAATTAGAATCTCATTCGTGACAAAAACATTTTCACTTCAACCAAGACCTTACGTAAAAAGCTTAATTAAATGAAAGAAATAAAGCACGATAAAGAAAATGTTTTTCTGATACCTACATCACACAAGACCGCATCTCACGATATTTGAATAATGAAAGAAATAAAATTAAGAGTTTAATAAAATAAGGGTTTTTTATTTTTAATTATTAAAATTACAGATGTAATCCTATCCTGACTGATGTGAAAACATTGACCTTCCTCAGTGAGAATTGGTCGGACGATGCAAAAGACCAACGCAACAATCGATTTCACGGCAGACCCACAGGCGGCCCACGCTAATTCCACATACAACATCCAGACAGTTGATTATGACAAACGTGGATTTATTAGTTTACCAATGTTTTCTTTTTATTTATCAAAAAGGGAGAGGACGACGTGAAATTATATTTTCAACCTGACGACAGTACTAATAAAAACGGGTATATTTATGGTTCAGACAGGTTATTAAAAATAATAAACTGTTAAAAAACAAAAAACGTTGGGTGTATTTTATATTTTTAAGGGAATTTCGTATCAGAAGAGGAAAGCGAAAAAGAAATTAAATTTAATATCGCGCCTGAGATTTGGTTGTCGACTGTGAGCAAGAAACAGCGGACCAGAAACGATTGGAAGTAGGTCGAACAGCAGGTTACCAGAAAACTGCGAACTTCGCCCACTGTTATCAATTATCATAAATATTTGCTGATTAAGATTGATAAACCGACCACTCTTGTAGGGATGTTTTTGAACACAGATAGAATATAAAAATATTTTTTTAAAATTTGGTTACTTGTAAAAACATGTCTGTACGTCCTTAATTTTTTATGAGTTTATCCGTTGATTTGCAATCAAGTTTTGAAATAATACAATGTTGATACAAGCGTTAAATTTATGGCGGAATACGCTCATAAAACCGTCCCATTATAAAAACAAAGCCCTCTAGGAATTCCCACTAATTCTCGTTTGATTTATATTTCGTTTCTTTCCACCGCCGGTGACGATAGAAGGTAATGGAATTCGGGCTTGGCAACAGGGGATCAACAAGAGGGTTGCGGAGGGTTCGAACCGTGATCTCAAGGGGGTGGCATATCCGCTCATAAATAACCAGCTCCGACAAAGGCCCAGGTACAAAAATAATGATTAATACGCATTCCGACCCCTTGTGTGAAAACTCGACGTCCTACAATTATGGGAACTCTATTAAACTATTAAGGGAAAGGGGGGGGCTTAAAAAAACGGGCCCTGAGAGTGCAAGTTTGGGTGACAAAAAGGCAAATCCCCCTATGAATTTTGTCTATAAATTTCATTATGTGTGTAGGGTCGGCCTTCATGAATTTAACTTCTTTTTTCTCTAAATTACTGGCTATAATCAAAATATAGTTGAAAGATTTGGACAATAACCGAAAACCAGAAGAGGTCTTGCGTTTAAAAAAAAAACCACGGCAGGAATAGTCGTACCAGGATGATGAGATTACCTCGAAACCCCCTGGGTCACACATTTGAAAATAACTGTTTTCAACTTGAACCTTCCTAAGAGAAAATTTGTAGTATTCGATTAATTAGCTGTGAATAATAAATCTTTACGGACGACACCATATAAACCTCTAAAATAGAAACGCTTTCATGCCCGTTTTGACAAATGAGACAACTCGTGGATCTCGTCTATCTATGGCTAAAACTGACCCTACTCTTCTACCTTTTACATCAAATTACGTCAAATAAACAATCCGAAAATCAAAAAAATTTCCTGGACAAACTTGAATAATCAGGACCATCAATCAAACACATCCCACTTAAAGGACAGTTTTCCTGGCATACCTTTCTATGCAATCTTCATAACAAAGCATCTAAATTCAGAAAAACGAATTGATCACCCAACTTCCTACCATGTTCGTGGATGTTCCTTAAACCATATTCCTGACAACATTTCGACTTCCCTCAATACTAATCTGTCATACACCATGCCCATCGGGACATCTTTCAAGCAATTGTCCGTTTATGGGACTTGGACCTGCTGTAAAAATTTCGAGATGATATTTAAGACGTTACTCAATCAATGTTGTTTATTCAGTCAAAAATGGCGAAAAGAAGGGAAATTCGAAAGGCTGTAGGTAGAAATGGTGTGGTGTCCAAGTCTAACTTATTAACTCATCCTCAGATCTTTCTCGGATCGTCATTTTCATTAACTTCAAAAGTTTCCTTACCTCTGCTATTTAGCCTGTCTTGGCATTACGTGGCACCATTCCTCTATAACTTTTACTCAGCTGGCTTTCCCCTTCAATTGCAACACAATAATCTTTGTATTCCCGGACGAAAATGTTACTCAAACCTAAGCCAGATCCTCTCATAGCCTCCCGCTCTCTTCAATACCCCGCATCCTGTAACCGGGTTGCGCTTGCCAATAATCAAGTCAATATAAATATAGCTAATAGATTTCCTCATCAATATTACTATTCCTAAGAAAAGCCACGTACGCTACTGTATAGACGCTTACGTGCGCATGTATTATTATGTAGTGTGTACGAATGGCGTCCTTTACCGAAGGCAGTCTCCTCCAGGTGGTGGTTAGCAATTCAACTTTAAATTTAAAACGCGGCCGGAGCGGATCCGGAATTTCTTACGCTGGAGGAGTCTCAATACTTTGGGAGATAGAGGGGCCTCCCCTGTCTAGCGAATGCTTGGGAGACCAGGCTGACGCGTTTCAGCCACAATTCAGCTCTTTATGTGCGACATACGTTCTGATGCTGAATGCAGACCCACTCGGAATGGACAAGCGGAGAGCGAGGTTCGTCTTGGCCCTCGGGGCTGGAACAGCCTCCAAACCAACGTTGCGGCAGTGACTGTAGTGTAATATCAGTCGTACGCGGAGGTGCATCATCTCTCATCTTGAGAATCAAAACCGGCCATGAGCCAGATACGAACGTAAAGGATCCATATTGTCCTTTCATGGACGACCTAGCATTTGGGAAAGCAATGCACAGACGCTTAGGCGAAAAAAAACCTATACACTGCACTACTTACAACTCATACGGACTTAGGGATTAGAGCCCCCGGAACGAAACGCTACCTACCACCTTCCAATCCAAAGTCCTCCAATATTCAATGATCTGTTTTATGCTCGGAATACCATCCACACTGAGCTGAACAACCCCCAAGTCCTTGCCAAATCCGAACTTAATTCCATTGCAAATTACCTCTTAATCCGAATCCATTAAATATATTATCTTAGGATTCATTAGACGTTTAATCCTTCTAACCTCCCAAACGATCGAAACGACCAGTGATCCAGGATAAAAGAGATGTACCTGGCATGATCGACAAAAATATTTACCCAACAGCACCATAATTGTGTAACGGTGACCGTCTTTCACTATACACACGCCATACAACCACGTTCAGCAGATTTGCATATTATATACTGTCCATACTTGTACGTAAAAATTAAATGTGTGGAGATTATTAGTGACCGTTAATCAATAGTTATTCCGAAATCGTGATGTAAGTTTCAGAAAAAACATTTTTGGCACGTTAAAGAAAACGTTTTTCTGAACCCTACATCGTTTTGGAATAAGTAAAAATTAAAGTGATAAACTTCCTAAGTAAATACCTGTTCTTCATGTTATTTACACACTGTGCTTACCTGAAACAAAAAATACATAACAATTAATATTTAATATAGGTAAGTATAAATATATACACAAATATAGAAGAAGGTTTGAAGGTACAATAATTTTTCACTCAAAACTATTATTGCTATTAGATTTACATTGTGAAGTATGTAATAGAATAAGCCAACTGCTGAAAATCTATTTTCGTTGAAATAAGCCAATAATTTACACGTGCAATTAATTTTAACTGTCATAGAATGAGCGTATCGACTAGGGGCTTAAGAGAAAAGAGGCCTTTGGGTACCGAGGTTTAGTTTAAAATTACACATTATTATTTTAATAGGTAATCTTTTGGTGCTATTTAAAATAAACTTAAAAATAACATTGGAAAGGTGGCTGAGTGGTTAGGATGGAAAAGGAGAGCCTATGGAATATTACTTTACAAAAATATGTAAAACATATATTATATAATTTGTGATTTCTTTGCTATCGATCAACCGATTCTCGCTGTTTTAGCAATATTTGGTCGTATAAGTAAGTTAGTTAGTAGGTGTACTATCGAAATGTGTCATACATGGTATGCTTATTTTCGCAGCAAAATCGATGAAATTGTTTACATATAAAGTTCTGTAGATATGTCAGGAAAGACGTAATAAAGAATACGCTTTGTCGCTTTTCCAGTAAAAAAATACAAAATTATTTTACATGGTAATCCCCCCCTCCTCCAAAAACTCCTACACGTTTATTTATTCAAATCGCCCAAAAAATATAAAAATACTCCGAAAATATTTGCTTATGAAAAATGAACCGTTTCCCTATTAGAGGGGACATTTTTGATCTGACAGGATAAAACGTTTTCATCAAAGGTCAAACCCGGTCCGCCTGTGTCCGCGCTGTTTATCGTCAACCGGACACTACTCGAGACTTATGCGCTTTTTTTAAATTCCGGTGCTCCTTGGCGGAATCCAAGTGAAACTCCGTAGATCGTGGATGAATATTTTTAGACGTAGCATTCGTTGACGCTTATCGCGATACAAAAAAACTTTAAAAAATTATTATAACAAACCTATCAAGACAAAGATAATTATGTAGCAATTCAAAGGTATAGTATAGGATAGAATATTCTGGAATGCTGACTGGACAAGATAAGTCAAAAACGCAACATTTGTAGAATTTTAATATATTAAGATAACAGGTAGATAATTTTGGTAAAAAGCCATATAACTTTATGTTCTATTTCGATAAAATCCTATATAAATCATGCATAAAAAGTCTGGAACATTTCAATATTCTTACATTATAATGTACTCACATTTTTGCAATTTTATTTTATCAAAAGTAAAAAAACTCCAATTATTACTTTCCATTTATTATAAATGGCTGGGGCTTAGTGTCTTGGTTAATTAATGGTAGACAAGGTACGTTAAGGTAAAGTTGGGTGTGAGAGTTCGTTTAGGTAGAGAGAGAGGTTTAGGTGGGGTTGGGGACAAGCTGGGTTAGGTTTCAGGTTAAGTTGGGATAAGATTAGGGGTAAAGTCTGGTCAGTTTAGGTTTAGATTCTAATAAGGTTAGGTTAGCCATAGTGAGGGTAAGGGTTAGAGACCAGTATTTATTGTTTAATTTTTGTACAAGAATTCGCAACAGAAAGGTCATATTTTTTTTATGAGCCCGGGACATTCACCTTACATTGATGAACGCCGTATCAAAGCTTTAATCGTTGCGGCCACCGACGCCCCCTTCAGTTGTTGACCAAAATTTCCTTTTTGTGATAGTTTGCATGTAGTAAATACACTGACAGGCAAAATTAGGTTAAATTAGGCTTTACTGATTAATTTTTATTAGCTTTAAATGAACGATTCTTCAATTCTACGTTATTTGACAATGTGTAATTAGGAGTTATTATTTTTTTTGCAAGGATGCCGGTGTTGTTTTTTTTTAAAGCCCATTTGTAAGTATGTCGGGTTTGAATGCAGGGCCGCTGGATTCGAACCCGGGACCTTTACCTTACAGTGATGAGCGCCGTGTGGGCGAAACCTTGCGGCCACCGACGGCCCCAGGAGTTATTATTTTAAACATAAACTGTAAATAACGCCTAAATTATTTGTTTACGGCTATCCCCCTTGTTTTAGGAAAAAAAGTAATTTGTTCAAATTTTTTATTTTGTTTTTATTATGTACTATAATTTGATATTCACTGAAAAACATTTAATTTTTGTTGATATAATTTTCGTTAATGGCAGCAGTGAGTATAATAGGGTCACAGCCAACGCACATTCGGCAGGAGACTTACTCGACAGTAATAAGATACGATTAAGGCTTAAATATAGATTCGTAGGGTCATAAAAAATGAAATTAAAACACATGTGGCAAGTCAAAAATGGAAACATTTCCGTCAGGGCTGTAAGAAGGTGTTCCCATGAATGAAGTCTCATTCTTGGACCTCTCCTTATGACAGTGCACACAATGGGTGTTTCAATTTGCACTTGAAATTGTAATTTGATTGAGCTTTTCATGGTCGAAATGTCACCTGAAACGCCACTGGGAAAGGTACCCACCATACTGTACGCTTCTTCGGGTCCGCGGTAGCTCATTGTGGTTTTAGGACCTCAAACAGAGAGATTAGTGAAGAGCTTATAGTTTACGTCCTACGTCAGCATTTCTTGCTAATACAGTATATTGACACGCCCTCATGGAGACCGTATTGTCCACGATCATCTGAATATGATTGAAATGGCGTGATGGAATTGTAGATCTGAATCCGATAGAATATATTAAGCTTATTCGACGTCGTAACCCAAGTCTAAGCACAATCGAGGAGTTGGAAAGGGCTATTATTTAAAAACGATAAAAATTTTCTTCAACAGGAATGGGTTTTCGTTAGGGTTGGTTGGTTATCGTCAGTGTGTCGCGTTCTTGCTAGGGCTATTAGTAATCAATAGATCTAAAAATAACTTTCTTGTAATAGGTCGGGTCTTTTTGCTACTGTTATTCAAAAAGTTAATGTTTAAAACGAAAAAGGAAAATATACATAATATATCATAGTATGAGATTTGATTATTTGTTAATTTATCATCCTAGCTTTCGTTTTTCCGTGCCTCTACGATTATAATCTGGGTCTAAATTCCCACATGGACTTGAAATGGCCAATTCTATTTTCTCATCTTGACTTTTTATAATTGTGCTTACGTTTAGAAAGGATTTTTGTTTAATGGACGGCCTCGCTTTCCATCCAGCCGAAGCTCCCCTCCCGGCCACCTCCAAAGTTTGAAAATCTGTGAAATAAGCCCATCCTCAAGTTATTAATTGACGTAGACGAGCGGTATATAAACTCGTGAACCCTGGCCGTTGTAAACTTGGCAACCAACTATTAATAGAATTAAACCGCACTGGCCCTTTGACCGCTCCGAGGCGACCCAACCCTCATCCCCCGCCACGGTGTTCTAATACCGACCGGTTTTAATTGCAGGCTAAATATGCACAGGGCTTTTACAGTCAAACCCATTTCATTTAGGTGCTCCGGCATGTTCTGCAAGATACCTGGATAACGTAATTAATAGAGTGAAAGCGCTGGGAAAGATAAATTAATTTAATTGCATTCGCAAAATCGTGTGCGAATAGACGAATGTTCACAATCGTCTATAGATCTGGTAGAGGCGCGCGTGCAAGCAAGAACGCATAGAGGAATTTACAAAGTGCACCGACAATGTCGGGGTTAGATTCTGTCCCATTCCATTACGATCCACTAACTACTATTGAGGTTTTACAAACTACTATATTATTTTTTGGTTTAATATTACAGAATTATTGGTTAGGTTGTGTTAGGTAGAAGTAGGTAATGGTTGGGAGAGGTTAAGCTAGGTTTACGGTTAAAGAAATATAAGACAAAACAGGTTAGATAAAGGTTCGGGTTAAGAACGAGCTAAGTTATTTCAAGTTGGGTTAGAGTAAAAGCCGAATTAAATTGGGTTGTATTAGAATAGGTATAGTTAGCGATAAATTAAATTTGTTTCAAATAAGATTAATAATTAGTGTTACGTTAGGTAGAGTTAGTGACGAGTCAAGTTTGGTTAGGGTTCGATTAGAGAGAAAAGTTTTAAAGGTAGGGAAGAGGTTAGGTAAGGTAAGGTAAGAGCTTGAATCAGGATTAAAAATAGGTTAGGTCAGGGGGAAGAAGTAGATATGTGAGCTACGGTTAAGGATTGTCAGGTTAGATTTAAAGTGAACGGTCAGGGCGGTTTAAGGTTAGGTTAAGGAGAGTTAGGGTTTGATTGGACTTCTATTTGGGTAGAAAGACGGGTTGGAATATACATCCATAATTCATGGTTTTTCCATTGAAGGGCTACAACATGAGTTTTATGTTTTAAGAGACAGTTCTGAAATGGCTAAAGTCAACTTCCATTACGAGAAGGTAGCTAGCTCCACCGATCGATTGTACTGACGTAGGACCACTTATGTCGCTAGGTATTAACTCTGCTGGTTTGTAACCCTGTATTCTTAGGCAGCAAATGGAAATTTGTATTGTTCCCCATACTGGCGTCCCTCACAGAAGAATTCGTCTTTATTTGTAATGTCTAGTTTTGCGATTAATCCTCAGTCATTCAGTTCATACAGGGCTTTTGTATGACTTGTCCTTTCATGCTACATCTTCACATTATTGAGACTTAAAGTCGCTTCATGAGAAATTATAATTTTAAAAAGCACGTGAACGCACATTTGCAGAAATGTAAAAGTTTTTTGAAACTTTGAGATTCGTGAGGTGAACCTTTTATGATCACCTATTATCGCTGGTTTTGTTCGTCAGGTACGTGTTGAAATTTCGACTTTTTTAGTTTGTATACGTGTAAATGCGTGTGTGTGCGCGCATGTGTGCTCGCATGCGATTTTTTATGTAGCATTTTCTTCTCTTTCAATCGTGTTTGTTTTATAACTCTTTCTTCGTCTTTAAATTCCATATTACAATAAATAAAAATCGTCCACCAAATATTAGCTATTCAATTAAAATTGTGCGTTTACCGAGGACAAAGATTCACGAAAATTTGCTTAAAAATTCAATCATTTATTGTCAAAATACATTTAAAATTAATTATCAATCCTCTTTGTTTTGTTGTAGGATACTTTTCGGAATTTTAATCTTTGTCTGCCTTTAAAACTTGACAAAAATAAATGTCACAAACAATAGAGACCCAACGAAATAACTAAGATTAACGTGATTTTTCATCGGCGAAAAAATTGCTAAGTACACAGAAAAACATACTTTGACAAGCTTTAAATATACATATGATAAAACTTTTACACAAAACCAATACGACACCGCAAGAATAGCACCACACTTTTAAACCTGAAGATGACATCAGTAAAGGTAGAAACGACGGCTAAAAAGAAAAAGGTGTTTTCTGAACGACCTCTTTCTTGCCCGCTCCTCACGACTTCAACAAATTTAAATATATTTTTTAAAAACTTTAATGGGATGTAAAAGAGATGCAAGGTAAAATTTGATTAATAACTACTCTTCCAGCCTACTAAGCATGGTAGTTACCATTATTTCTGAAGAAGTGCTTATGGTCAGAACGTAATTCAGGATTTAAAACGATCGTAAATATTGAGATTGTGTGGGAGATAGGGTGTGGCCTGATGCGTCCCAGGCATAAATTTAATCCAAATTAATGTATTTTTGCACAAGGCCCGATACAATTTATATGGCGAGGTATAGTGTCACTATTCAGGATATTATTATAACTAGTACGAAAATACAGTGATGAACTCAATACAGCTTTAAGCTTCTTAAACTTTCATCAACTCCATTAATTTGTCTCGCCGAGTTAAAACCTCCTTATCCATATTTGTCACAGTTGTGACACATTTCATGCAATGCATTATTGAAAATGAGGGGAAATCTATTTTATATCTAAATACCATTATTTTTATTCATTGCGAGTTACATATCTACTTGAGAAAAGCAAGCAGCTTATAGCACCTAAGTTTTTAAATTTTAGAAACAAAATTTAAAAAATAATTGAAAAGCTATATTATCACACATTGATAATATTGTTGTTGTTATTTTATTCTATAGGTTATTGTTAAAATTTATTTTTTATGTATAATTGTATTAATTGGTCAAGCGGACCACGAACGTAACGAATATAAATGAAGTACACTTCATTAAAAAAGCTCTCCTTGGCCATTTCATTTGTCGTCGAGAATCCAAACTGATTACACGACATTTGAAAACTCGCAAAGAGGGAAAACTCAAAAGTTGGGGTTGAGATGGGAAGTTGATGCCCGAGTGGACCGAGGTCACGGTAGCTCAAGTGGTAGACCAGCGCCGTACCTAGGCGTAGGTTCGAATCCCGCTCGTGCCATTGACTTTTTTATCTCAACTAATAACCTTAATTAATTGTTGGTCTGAAAGTAAAAATGGTAATTTCAAATTGAAAATATGTTTGTTATTTTCATGAACCATTCTTATAAACAAATGAGCTTGCCAAAAAATAGCATGGCATCATATTAGAATCCTAGTTGATTGGTGAACAACCGAACGCAGAACCTTGTCTTAGATGTCCACATCCTGTGACCATTCAGAGACTATATTTGTTTGAAATGAGACGCATAGGGTAAAAGAGGGAAAATTCTAGCGAGTATTAAAGTTTGAAGATTCAGGAGAATTTACCTTTTCCGTGAAGGGGTGCCGAATTTGGATTTTACACGGCCTGAATAAATGAACGCTCCATTAGCCCGGGGAAATTTTTACGCCAGGCTCATAAGGCCATCAAGCTAACCCGGCGACGAGGAGGCCCGTCGCCTTGTTAATCTCCCGGAACCTCTTTTGCAATATCTTATGAACGTGAATAAATAAAATGGGGTAACGGCCGTTACCTTGGGGCACCTTGTCAACCTCGAATATCGCACGAATTCCCCAGACAGGCATAAATGCTGAATAAGTTGGTAACACGGTTTTTCAGATGATGTGTTACCGGCAATGCTCAAGTAAAAAGATTTAAAAACAAAACTTGACTTTAAGATGGCTAATGTATTGTTTTTAATATTCTGGATAGTACTTTAACCCGAGTAACTCTTTCTATTTACACTGAAATAAATCCATTTCTTTTCTAATGGATTTATTTTTGGAACACTATATTAGATTGTTATACACTGACAGTTAAAAAATTCAACCCACCTGATTCGTACGTTTTTTAACGTTTGATAATAATTAGACGTCTTTGTCTAAACATAAAGTACAATAAACACACAATAACAATAAATAATCTAACGACCCTTAAAATATGTATACTGGCAGACAAAATATTCTTTGAGGGGGGCGTCACCACAATTCACCACGAATCCATTCCCAGTGTAACTAGGGCTGAATTTGGACTCATGGCCATAGAATGACCAGAGGATGGCTGAATATGGAACATTTAAGTCACCCCGTGACACAGACGACCATACACCCTCCTCTGTCTATGCAGACAGGATCTAGTGCACTGGCCCTCTGTTCACCCGCCGCCCGTGCCGACTCTGGCCGTCACGAGTACAGCTTGTGCTTTAGATAGGTTGCTGCACCATTATTTTCTGCCCGGATACCCCCCTTGCCACAATGGCAGGAAGGGGGTCACAGGGTTTTCATTATGTGGTCAAAGAAAAACCATGGGCCGTGCCAGAGTTCGAACCGGACCCGCAAGGCAAATACGAGTTGGACACCTTGTCCACTCAACAGGCACAAACATCAAATAACTTTAAGAAAAAAAATTGATGGCTATTAATAATAAAGACTGTTTAAGGAAAATTTGTCGAGATTAAGTTAAACACAAATCTGACATATTGGTCATCTTGTTAAGTGGCATATTATTAAGTATGAAGCAGAACGTATCCATCTTCGGGTCTGCTTGCTGTTCATGGCACACTTTCCTACTTCCGGTTGATTTAAATTTTTATTAAGATATTGTCCCGACATGAAAACATTGGGAACGCGAGGTATAAGAATTTGATGGAAATTTCACATGAAAATTATGAGAAAAAAATTAAATGAAGAAAAACCGTTGAGATATTTGACAATAAAATAGCATAAATGTGTATGATTTCTTAGTGGAAATGGATAAAATATACCTATATTTGAAATAGGTCACCAATGGTTAAATCACGATACAGTATTCATAATAGAAAAGCAAAAATATGGAAATTGGGAGAAGGAATGAAATGACAATAAACCACCTGTGCCAGGAGGTCGGGGTGCGGCAGCACGCGGCTCCAGGAGATAGGCTATTTATCCAGGATGGGAACACCAAGCAGAAGCGGGTTGGCCTAAGGTTCAATGTCAACTTTCATATCCACCAGAACAAGACGATTTTATTCAAATCGTTTTTACAACCAATATTTAAAAATTTTACACGATAATAAGGATTTCAATAATATTTTGACCTTTTCTCCCTCGGTCAACCTCAAGTCAAGGACTTTCAACACCAATTGTGTCAGGTTGTCCGCAATTCTGCTTACCTCAAGTTCGAAACTTTAATTACCGAATGTCAAAATTGTTGTATAAACATTTAATCTGGTTGATTGCGTTCATTCTCTTGTGTTTATGCATATTACATGTAGCTTGTTGCTGATTAGTATTGATCAGTTTGATACATGGTCGCTTGTACCAAAGCCCTCGGAGAAGTTTTCATATTCTTCTCATTTTTGACCTGGATCTCTTCTGATTATTATAAATAAGTGATTCGTTATCTAATAATTATCTTTGTACAGCATGTTCATATCGTTATTCTTTGTTGCTTGCAACTTCAACCTTTTCCATCCTCCTAATGATCAGGAAACCAAAGAATCCTTTCCATTCTACAAATAGGTTCGAGTATTTTAAGGCCAAATTATTTATTTTTTCACTCGTTTAAATTTATGTTGATGTCAAGCTATAAAAAGCAAAGAGTAAAACTACATTTGTCCTGATTTCATTAGAGATATTTTCTAGGTCAAATGGCCAGAAAAACAATAAGGAAGTCAAACTGACTGCTTCTTTAGAATCCCCCCCGGATAACTTAGTAAAAGTGCTTATTTCCGGCCCGTAAACCCCCCCCCCCCGCCGGATGTTCGCCCGGGTAAAATAAGCACAAGTAAGTCCCTACGGTGGGAAGTAAGCCGTATGTAAGAGGTGAAATATAATGGAGCTTGAGCTGGTCTAGGCATGCTCCCAGACTGACTTCTGGAATGTGACAGGGCAAGGTGGGCCTCTTCCCACACCCCTTCCACGATGCAAAAGTACAATACTTCGGCCGGACTAAGTCACAGGGCGTCTATCCCAAAGCTTGGATCCGATCAATTAAATGTTAAAATAGTTTTATTTCCGTTGAAACTTTACTGCGTAAAAGGGGATAATTGAAAATTCGTGGTGTTTCATTTACAGATAAGCCTCACTGATGAAGACAAAGTTGTCCAAAACTTAATTATGAGACCGTGATACTATGAGCAGTGAACACACAAAATTTGAACGATAGTTTTACTTGTAACACTAATAAAAATATTGAAATAGAAAGGTAAATCAATTTGTGACGAAAGATTTATTATGACAGAACATTTTTATCAAAATAGATTAAAAAATATAGGATAATTTTGGCAAATATGCGATGGTCTAAATACATGAAAAACTGAGATACGATGACACAGCTTGATTCAAAGTAAAAACAAAAATGTACAAACAGTCATATACACACACATATACATATACACACACATATACATCAAACCTAATACAAGACTATCATAAAAATACATTAAACTTCAAAAGGTGTATCGTGAAAATCAACAGGATCCCATGGTAACAGATACGTCAAACTTTATTCGATAATTAGATCAAAATATATCAAAATTCGGACGACACTATTGTCAAAATAGACAAACCTCCATCCTACACTAATACTAAACGAAAACATCAAGCCATCATCAAGTTAAAATACAATGCTAACAATTCGTCAAACAGAAAAACGTCAAAATGCGATTAGATTCAGACGATAGTTCAGTGAAGGTAGGTTCGCAAAACATCATACTAACAATATATCAACTTAGTACGACAGTTCGGTCAAAATTTCATACAATCTATGGTCAACACACGACAAACTTCATACGACACAATACGAAAATTAAGTCACGTTTCACATGATAGTTTAGGTAAAATATGTAAATGTTCATACGTTCTACGTTCAAAATACAACAACCTTCAAGACATAGTCTGATGTATGTAGGTACATAAAACGCCATTCGATACGGAACTGAAAAGACATCAAACTTAATACGACAGTTTGGTCAATATTTTCATAAGAACTAAAGTGACTACACAACATTGTCCAAATGTTCAAACGATATAATGTTCAAATTACAGCAAACTTAATGTGATAGTTCGATAAAAGTTTGTACATAAAACATTATTCGATGCAGTACTCAAAATGTTTCGACGAAAATTCGACTTCACACCATAATTCATACGACCGTATCGTAAAAAAATCTTACCATACTATTAATACCATTACTTAAATGTTGGTACAATACAATACAAGAAATTTGTCAAAAACAGTTATGTCAATATTTTAATACGATACTATGATCAAATTACGTCAAAATATATGCGACAGTTTGGTCAAGAGGTATAAAAATGTTGACGTCACTATTGCCAAAACATACGATACTAAAACAGGACCAATAATCATAACTCTATTACAACAGTGTGAAAATACGTCAAACCTCAAACCACAGCCTGGTCCAAATCTTCATCCTATCATCAAAAAGGAAACCAACTGCAAAAGATACGGCAAAATACGTGAAACGTAGGCGTTACTATGGGAAAACATACCACTTATACAATTTAGTCATTGTAAATTAAGTTTAAGACAGTCGCATAATTTTTATTCAATAACATTTTAGAAGTCCAATTTTAAGATAGTTTTTATGAGAATGTTCTAGAAAGTATAAGGTAAAAGTTGAAGGTTAAAATCCAGTTAGTTTTTCTATAAACCTTAAAATTTATTTTTAGTCATTATTCACTATTTTCGTGGTCCGCTCGACCAATTAATATATGGCAATTATTTACGGCTTTTAGTTGAGATGAAGAAAAGCTAATGGCACGGGAGTGATTCGAACCCACGACCTTCGGCTAGATCCGCCGCTGCTCTACCACCTGAGCTATCTTGACCTCGATCCACTCGGACATCAACTCCCCATCTCAACCTCACCTTACGAGTTTTCCCTCCTTTTACCATATTTATTTTTAGTTAATTCATTCGCTTCTGATCTTGATATTTTAATCTTTCTATCTATCTAAATCCACTATCATCACAAAATGAATTGAAGTTTATATTCTTCTAGCTTTGTCTTGAAATTTTAACAGTATTTATAATTCGTTAATAATGAAAAAATAAAATAATTTCCTCTCTCGATCTCACCCCGTTTGTTGAGATTGTAAGTTGGGTTAGTTAAAAATTACTAAGGAAATTGAATAAGAAGTTTAAGTACACTGGCCTCTCAGTTTGGATGATACTAGCTCCAGTTTTTTCCTTCCACCCTCCACCACCGTCAACAAAAAGAACCCGATTTGCATTCATAACGAAATTATAAAATTAAAACTGATGCCTCGATTCAAGATTCGCAGTTAGCATATTAAGTCGAGGACGGTATGAATATGTAAATACTGTAACCGAGTCCCACCCTCCCAAATTGGCCAAATAATACCGCCCCTTCACCCACGGTTAAAATCAAAAGGAAATCACCCCCCTCCCTCCACACTGTTCCCATTTCCCTATTCATCACTTTCACTTTTAATTACTTTTTGCCACGGTCAGTTTAAACAGCCGAGTTAAATAATAGCTAAACATTGACAAACAAAAATAAATACAATAAATCACCAAGAAGGAAAAAAAGGTCCCAAACCGAAATTGAAATTTATTTTCTCAATATATTTTTATTCTGAAAGAAAACGTTTTTATACTGTTTCCTTTCCGATAAACTGTATACAATTATGTTAACTATTTAATAAATAAGTAATGATCATACTAGTTCAATGCTGTCATCGAAGTAATAAAAAAATCTCATTCAAATTTATCATAATAATAAAACTAGTATTTTTCAGATTTTATGCGAGTTGAGTTCATGGGGTTGTTTAACCTGGGGCCCCGAGGAATGCCAAATACTCTGGGGGTGCCAATGTGACCAGTCTTTTATGTTATGCATATGTTAATTTGTTGGAATGGATGTAATTTATTAGCGTGAAAGGAAAGAGTTACTTAACACCCTGCTTCAGAGGAAAATCAAGGGCTGTTGGGTGTGTGTGTGTGTGTGTGTGTGTGTGTGACGTGTTAGTCTCTCTCTCTCTCTCTCTCTCTCTCTCTCTCTCTCTATATATATATATCTGTCTCTTATACACATCTTCTGCTGAGTCGAG
>CM077108.1:27673348-27689719 GCA_039619505.1 Cimex hemipterus
TATATATATATATATATATATATATATATTTCTTTCATTTACAAAGAATAATAATTGTTGCAGGAAAAAAACTTAATTACTGTGGGTGCTGTTCGGAAACATTGGTGCAACAGGACCAACAGAAAGCAGTTCAAACAAATTTTATCATGAATACATTAATGCTTTGTTGAATGTGTATTTTTTCTAAAATGAGAGCTGGTTTCTCGTCCCTAAGAAGTATCAATCACAGTAATGGAAGGTTATTAAATAAAGAAATTTTTCGTTATTCGACATTCCCTAAGATTATTTGTAAAAAAATTTTTATGATACTTCTAAAAAGTCTGGATTTCTGATCAATTTTACATTTAGCGTGTCGCAAAGAAATAAAAATGGTGCAGTCCTATTGGAAATCTAACTCCCTTTCCGAAAAAAGAGCCAAAACTACGCATAAATGACGGAAAAGTTAGGGAAACGCGATTTAACATTGTAAGGTCCGATTTTTGACGAAAAAGTGAAGAACAATCATAACTCCGCATCGAAGTTTCACCCCCAAAAATCTTTTTTCACACTGATCCGCATCTCCTCTGTACATAAAGTTCTGTGACAGATGGAACAACGCACAGACCAAACCTCTGGAGCTAAAGGGCTGAAATATCGTGTATTCTTAGAATGACAGGGATAGCCGATAAGAAATCATTTTTTAATATTCCATCCCCAAGAGGTTCATTTGAACAATTTTTACCTTGCATAGCCCGAAGCGAACTGAAGAAGAGAAGAATTAAAGAAACGAGACATTATATTAGAAAGCATTCTGCATCGCATTACGAGCCAAAGCCAGAAAAAGAAGTAAAAATCAGATGACCACAGCTGTTTGTAGGCCTCTAAATTCCCATATTATTATTATAATTATATACATTCGGTGTATTTCACATATTGTGTATATATTTATTTAATCTATCGTAATATCAAGCTGTTATAATAACAAATGATCAGATCAGAGATGGATAATCCGACTAAAAATAGAAACTTTCAGCTAAAAGTTTGTTTTTAATAGTTACCGACAACCAGTTACGGTCCGTATATTCTCGCTTTATATTAGTAAACCAAGTTGTCAATATTCTTAGATAATGACATTACTCGTTGATTGTGGCTTTGGGATTATTCCAATCGTGGTTTTCCAACCCGCAAGAGGACAAAGTTTATAGATTACCGAGCAAACTGAAATCCAACCAACGCAAAGCAAAAGCAACAAGGGTATTCAACCGAAATGGGCGTGTTAAAGACGAAAGAATGTATAAAACATGTGCGCTTTTTACGTGGTATTAATTCCCAAAAGAGCCATACAGGAGTATAAGAATGGCACAATTACACAGAAGACAAACACTTCGAGCCCTGAAGATGACATCAATAAAGATCGAAACGTTGGCAAATGATAAAGAAAATGTTTTTCTGAAACCTATTTCACACCGCATCTCACGATTTCGGAATAAGTATAAATAATATTTCAACCAACTAATTAAAATATTTTTAAACGGAGGACTTTATGGATTGTCACGGTTGCTTATAACCGGAGAATTAGCACATAGGAAAAAGGAAAATGCACTCAGGCCCTTAGGACGAAATGAAATGAAGCCTGACTGAAGAGAAAGCCAACATAAATCCTTAAAAAAAGATAAAAATCTGGGGTCTTGGGTTTAAAGACCTGCTTACATGCCAGTTGACGATGGGATTTTATAAAAATCCATGAATATGTATCCTTGTATGATGAATCCGGATATAATATTTGGGAATACAATAAATGAGAAACCAAATCTCCTGGGTCGATTTAAAGGATAGACTTACAGATTGAAACCATTTCAGATGACGCGGTTAACTTCATGAGCCTGTAGCTACAAGTTCGTCTGGCCCATGTTTGACAAGTTATAAATTGAACTCGATGATAATTTAAGATGTAGGTAATTAAAAAAAATCGGGAAGGATTGAAGATAATAAATTTTAAGAAATAAGATATGAGGAATGCATGATCAATAACCTATAATATCCTTATTATACATAATAAAGAGGAATAAAACCAAAAAGATAGGATTCTAATAAGAAAGAATGAGATAAGAGAGAATATCATCGGCCAGCACGAATATGACATAATGCCAAGTCACTTGGCCTACAAAAGGTTCACACGTATGGTATAATATAATCAGCTAGGAAAGAAAGATCGAAGGTGTTAAACTCTTCCACATTCATCCCAAAGATGGAGATTGCCTCCTCAAACTTCCTAGGAAAACGCGACCGAGCCAACTTGATATGGGTGCCAAGGGTGACAGGTTTTAAGGCAACAGTCTAACGAACTAGCAAAAGCAGGAGCAACTGCATATAGTTCTATCAGAATAACCTCACAAGGCCCAAAATCCACGTAGTTTATTAACATCTCAACCAGGAATACAAAACTTCTTTCTTGGCAGCCAAGATATTAGGAAAATACTAGCCGTTTTCAATTAAATCACTACATAAAACAATGGAAATTTATCATTTCAGCTATGAAATAACAGAGACATCGTAGGATCTTTTATTTGACTGCAAAGCATAATCCTAAAATTGTGGAGAAACGTTTAAGAAAATAAGCGAACGGGAAATCAGAAAAGCGCCAAACTACGTTACGGGTATGTGCTTTTTGGGGTATAATGTAAATATGAGACCTCCCACAATAGATCTTTTCAGTCACATCGGAAGAAAAGGGAGATGATCGTCACCAGTGACCCCAAAGAAAAAATAACATTTAAACATTTAATATACGATTTTTCGGAGATCGTAAGATGCGGCCTGGTGTGACGTAGTTTTAAAAAAAATTTTCTTTATCATGCCCACGTTTCGATCTTTATTGAGATCATCTTCAGGGCCCAAAGAGTTTGTTTTCTGCGTGCAACACTTTGAGCCCTGAAGATAATCCCAATAAAGATGGAAACGTTGGTACGATAAAAAAAATGTTTTTCTAAAAACCTAGGTCACACCTCACCGCATCTCCCGATCTCCAAACCATCATTAACTAACGGTCACTAAACACCACACATTTAATATGTGTTCATAGATATATACATCTAAATAACACAATAGCACGTTTAACTGAATTATTCATATCCGTAAAACCTCCCAGGTTTCAAGTGTTTTCTAAGGTTTGTTCGCAATAATTTTCGCACAAAATAATCCAAACTATCTAGTTATTTGATCGAAACTAATAATATAGAATAGTTTGTGATACGAGAAACTTTGCTTTAAATTTATTTAAGGGGCAACTTTGTCAAATCCGGGGTCGTCGGCCCTCGTTGCAATCTAGCAACCGACCTTCTCGTTTATGGTAAGACGTCTGGAGGCTGTAAAATATGCGAATTTATTTATAAATATGACCGGTTTTTTCGTTTCTTATTTTAAAAAAGTATCATCTTTGCAAGGAATACCTCTGATCATTTACATGCGATTCTAGTTGAGAATTTTTCAAATCTATATCAAGTTTACTGGATGACAATATTTTCACTTGTTTTTGAATTTTTTCAAAGCAACATAAAATAAAGGGTCATAAAACGGGACGTTGAATATTTTCATCGGATCCAATTGGATTTTTGTTTTCTCCGGTTTGATTCTGTATCTTTCATTGCAATTCAATAAGGTGGGCTTGATTAAGGGATATTGGCTATTGGAAAAGTTCAGATCCCGTTTTATCTCAGGGACGGGAGGTTTTATTAAACTTTCTTTAGGTTTTATATTTAATTATAGTTGAAAAAGGAAAGGGTTTTATTGGATGGTGCGGTTATAGAGCTTGTGCACGTTGTAATGTTTTTAGTTTCCTGACAACTGTATACTTTTAACTTTCCTAGTGATGCTACGATATTTTCTTTATAATTTTCAATATACAATTAAAGAAAAACTTAAATTTTAGAGTTAAAGCAGGAAAAAGCAGTCAGAAAAACAATTATGTATGTACGGAAAATTATAATTACGTTCAGATTTGAACCGTTTACAAATTTCTTTGAAATATAATTTGTTTGCCGAGGGAAAAACATCGTAAATGTAACTGTTAATTGCATAATTAGACACTAATTCGCTTCCATTTTGACGCCCTTAATTTCGTGGAAAAGTCAATTGTAATTTGTACATCGATTGATTATTTAATCGCGCGTAATTCAGTCGAGCGATGTAGCAATTAAACTGGGAAAATATTTTTGAACTGATCCTCTTTTGTCTCTCTCAGTCAACTGTCAAATTGATCAGTGTGCTTTGGAATTGGAAGCATCCAATTCGACGATTTGGTTCGACTGTCCGTTCTTGTGATTGGGGGGGAGGAAAAAAAGGGGGGTTTTATTTTAGGAAGGATCGATCAGAATGTTTATAAGCGATAACTTCAATTTTAAACCTTTCTCTTTAAATTTGAACAATATTCCTCAATAATGACTTTTTATTTCACCAAGGATAAAATATAAATCTCATACATAATTACAATAATTTATCATTTATATTAATTATTATGAGAATGTGGGGAGTATAGATAGTGACCATTATTTGAAGATCGTCAGATGAGGTCTGATGTGACGTAGAAAACGTGCTAAAAACTTAGTCTAACATCTTCTTTATCGTGCCAATGTTTCAATCTTTATTTGGATCATCTTCAGGGCTTGATAAAGATTAAATTATTTGGCAATTATATGGCCGTAAACCGTTAACTAATTTTTAAGACAAAAAAATTAATACCACTTGGTGTTTAATTGTGGTCTTGAATTATTAGCGAGGGAACGCATGCGGTACAAGACTGTACCTGAAGTCCCGAGATTTTTCCCATGAAGACATTGACGCATTCTCACAGGAGAGATAGTCATCGTCATCTAATTTCACCGCCCGCCGAAACCGTCTCAATTCATCAACCCCGGTCATGACCAGTTCCGAGCCTTAGACGCTTGTCGTGATACGTAAATAGAAAATAAATCTCGACAAATTCTCAGATTTAGGCCATTAACATAAAAAAATACAAGATTGCACGAAAGCCAAGGCCGGTGGGGAGATCACCTTGGTTATAAGAGTTACAAAATGGTGTTCCGTTTACTTCTAACAAAATAAATATATAGCAAAAATCTCTTTAAACGAGAAAGACGAGATGACCATCAGGTACAACTTTGTCCAGTAACCTTTTTTTTCAAACGTAAAAGCCTGGCATTTAAAGCATCCAATTAGAATAAATTTAGTGAACGATGGGAAATTCACGAGTTGAGTTACAAGCGACGTAATTGACTTTAGACCGAGTGTTGCAACCGGATCTTTTCTCTCATCGAGGTTATTTTTTTAATTTTAAAATGCGATCCTCTCATTCCTAAGGTTCAATTAAATGTCAAAATTGTTTAATTCTTTTGGAGACTTTTTTTTTCTTCAAGGCATTCATTTAAAAAGGTGAACTGCTTGATTACTATCTTACAATTGGATTCTACCAGTTTGGTCATGAAATATTTCCAAATACCAATGATGGTGTCTTCTTTTATTAGAAGGTAGTGTACAATTTTGTTTAGTTTTAATTAGATCATCATCAGATAGAATCTGAACTTAGCTGATTTAAGACTAAATGTACCCTGTAGAGAAACCACATAGCTTATTTTTTTAAATTTATTGGTAACCTACATATGACGGTACACTATATAAAAACGTACACATGATTAATATATCACACAGCACAATACTAGTACTAATGCCAGCACTACACCGGTAGAACACATGCTTTGTGGAGCCAACCGTTGCTGGCACTTAGTGTGCATGATTAAGGAGGTACCGAAGCGATGTGGTGGGTTGTCAGGAATGGAATGAGTGGAGGCTTGAGCAGTATGGTTAGGATGGATCGAAAGGAAGGTTTGTAATATGGAACAGTTCAGTTCGTGGCAAAAGGAATGTTGAGGTCTTTGTGTGGAAAGTGAAGTTAGTGACATAATATGGCGCTTTGGCAATTTGTCTATGGACTTTCAATGGAAGGCCCGGATACGCTAGATATTGGAAGGCTCGGCCTCCATAGTTCCACTCCGTTTGTCCATATTTGTCTTAATAAAGTCTTGTACAGTGTTACTTTTGCCTTAATGGTCGTAGTAGATTTTGGTCATAGAAGTCTTAGCAGTAGTCCAAATATTGTAATAAGTTCCTAATTTTTAAGTCTTGTGTGGGGATTCCACGTCAGTCTGCTGTCGAGTATTTGACTTGAGTGGAAACTGATATCTGTTTTCGTTGATGTACAATGGAAGGCAAGACCGTTTGGATTAGCATAAAATGATTTATTATTTATTCTCACTTTTATACTAAATCAGGTTGTTTCGATCTGTAAACAGAAACATAAAGGCAATTAATGTACAATTTGGCAAAGAAGCAACTTATTAGAATAACAACGAAACAATCAAAATGTTTTTTTCAAATTTTTTCCCATAACTTTGTCATTTTGTGACGAATTTAAAATCCAATCGTACCGTTTTTAGCATAAAAATCCTTTAAAATTTGTTAGGATATCTAGGTGGTTGTATTTGAAATTTTAACGTTGAACTGCTCTTGAGGTACCATGTATAATTTTTCTCCAAAGTAGATAAACATTTAAAACTAGACTAAAAAATATTAAATATAGATTAAATTCAGCAGGGCCGTCCAAAATGGCCAATAATTCAAGGTAATTGGCTTAGAAAACTTTTAAATTGAAAACAAAACAAAAAATCCCTAATATTGGACTAACAAATTTTTCAGGGTATTTCTTGTTTTAGCGTGGCTGTATAAAGTAAAATAATGAATTTACATAAACAATTTATTTTTGCATAAAAGGTACGATCATAAAGAGGAATCAACTGTACTCAGTTAGAAGTAGGGTCGCCGACGCAAACCCGCACAAACTGTCACAACTGTTTTAGTTAACAACTTGAAATATCAAAGTCATCGTATTATCCATATGTTATTCTTACAATAACAATATTGATTTGACAACAATTGAGAATATTGATTTGATCGATTTTCCATCATTTCCAAAATATTTGAATGAATAATAAGAATAAAATAAGAAAACGTAATTTCAAGAAGTAACATAAGAACATAAAGAAATACTATAGTTAGGTTGAAGTTGGAAGTTGGTGTCCGAGTGGATCGAAGCCACGATACCTCAAGTGGTTAGAGCAGCGGCCGATGGTCGTGGGTTCGAATCCCACTCGTGACACTAGCTTTTTCGATTTCAACCATGACCTTACATAAAGATAATTAATTGAAAGAAGTTACTTGGTCAATCGAACTACGAAATGTAATAGATTTAATAACAAAATACCACACATTCCCCCCCCCCATTAGTTTGCAGTTTATCTTGGCCCAGTAGAATAATTTTTTTATTTTCTTCACTCTTTTGTCAAAACAGAAATTTTTAATTTGGAACAAAATTTGTAGGAGAATAGTATGAAACATAAGAACGTAAAGAGAAAAGTAAATTTGAAATTATTTATACATATATAAAATAATAGGCTTTTAGAATTTCTTGTAAAACAATTTTAATTTAAAATGATCTAACATAAATTATAAAAATAGAGGATTTTTCTTTTAATTTGAGAATAGTTAATTTGTCGGGAAAAATGGTTCATCTGATTTTTTTTAAGGCTACGACCTTTGGGTCATTTTTGCCTTGAGTCTTTTATCTGAAATTTAAAATGGTCGATTCGACGGTACAAAAAGGCTAATCTAAAATTCAAAATGGTTATTTTTAAATTAAAAAGATTGGCTTTAAGTTAAAATCAGATAATTTAAATTTATATGGGTGAATTTAAGAGAATATCCTTAATCTGAAATTAAAAATAATATATTTGAGATTTTTTAAAATTATTAGAAGGGTATTTTATCACGAACCCTCGGGTGTCGGTGTTTTGCGATGTTTTCAAGCAAAAAAAAAAAAAAAACAAAAAACATTTGTAACGGTACTTTGTATGCGAATTTTGACGAAATTTTATAAGTACGAAATTTTCGCCAGAACAAGAGGGTTACATTATGAGCATTTTCTGATAGTACGTTTCTGCCTCCCAGCAAACTAGACAAACTACATAAGTTTTATTTTCTTGATTGTTAGTCCGTTGGTTAAGCTATGGTACATCGTGGGAGAAGAGATCATGTTATCTACTTATTTTCTACAAGAGACGAGAAGGGAGAATTTCAAACTTATTGCTTGTCACTTTAAAAAATCCATATTAAACCATGTATGTTTAGCGGTCATAATTTACCAAATTAACTAAAATGAAATTTGAAAGATGGCAAAAAGGCAAAAAATTCGAATGGTTGTATGTTGTGATGAGTTGGTGCCCGAGGGGATCGAAGTCAGGATAGCCTCTCAAATGGTTAGAGCTGCGGCTTAGTGAGCGGAAGGTCGTGGGTTCGAATCCTGTTCGAGGCACTAATTTTTTGTCTCAACCAAAGAACTTAGATAAAAAGAATTATTCATTACAATAATTAATATCGTCAATTATGACTACTAAATATGGCTTATCGCTAGTGTTGATTTCTTGAATTCTCTATCGAGATATTTTTTGTTATTAATGTCCCACAAACATATCCATCCACACATCCCACAAACATCGATTGCCAAAAACATGACTAACCAGTTTATTTATATCTATGGTGAAATACCAAAACTGTCTATATTGAATGTCAGAACGCAAGAAAAAATCAAACTGGTTTGAACCCCCAAATGATTCTGACGACATCGTGCGTGTTCTGACATGCATTTCGCTGCCAAAGTAAACGCTCCCACTGCAAAACAAGTACTGTTTGTTCTGACGAACTCGTCAGAACAAAATTTCGTCAGAATTCGCATCAGTAACCTTATCATAAGGTAGAGTGGGTACGAATTCTGACCAGTACGTACTTCGCCAGAACAGGATTGATACATTTGCGGGTTTTCGCGATAGTCAATACGTTTCTGCCTCCCAACAAAATGGACGAACTGAATGATTTTTATTGTTTTAAGGTATTAACCACTTATTTTCCACAAGAGACGAAAAGGGAGAGTTTCGCACTTACTGCTAGAGCCCATTTATTTAGTGGTCCACGGTGGATTATTCTTTTATGTAAAGTTGTGTTTAAGGCGGAAAAGCTAGTGCCACAAGCGGGATTTGAACCCACGACCTTCGGGCTCAATATGCGGCAGCGCGTAACCTCTTGACCTATCTTGTCTTGGAACCCCTCGGAACCAACTCCTCATCTCAACCTACAAGTGAAACCGACTACTAAAAATATGGGAAGAACAGGGAAAATTCGAACGGTTGTAAGTTAAGATGGAGAGTTGGTGTCGTGACTCTAATTTTTCATTCCAACCAAAAACCATAGATAAAAAGAATAATTAGTGTCACGAAGCGGATTCGAACCCATGACCTTCTTAATTAACTTAAACTTTAAGTTGAAACAATTTTAAGTTAAAAACTGTTAGTTTAATTTAAAAAAAGTTAAAAACTGTTAAGCTGAAAGTAAAAAGTTATTTTGAAGAGAAATTTTTTATTTAATTTAACGGTTAATTTGACGGGAAAACTATAGTTATGAGGTTTACTGGATACAATAAGAATTCATTCCTGTTAAGCTAAAGCTTCTGTGAGTAGAACTCCTTTTTCGAAAATGCTAATTTTCAAACTCACCCCATCTCAAATCATTTCTACGCTTCCCTGCAGTACCTGCTTTTATATCCTGAGTGAGAGAAATTTAACTGAGAACGTCCTTTCTCCTACGTACGATTTCAGTGAAAAGTGGCTTTATTAATTACTCAATTTCTTAATCGTTTAATAAGCCTTAAACCCATATGTTACAAATTAATAAATAGTATAAACATACGAAATGTAAAACTATGAAAAATCGATATATAATATTTTTTACTTTGTTCTTAGTCGTTGTTTCTTCAACTTCAGAGGATTTATCTATAGTCGTTTTCATATATCTGAAACTTTCAGAGAAACTGCGTTGTCTAGGGACGTACACGACGCCAACGAAGGTGGTAACGACGTGTATGTGTGTGACGAACTCCATGGTATATAGTTTCCCCTCTTTTCGAACAGATGAACTGCTCGTCTCCAAGCCTTTCGCAAAAGAGAAATACAACCCAATGAGCATTATCCGACAGAAAAGGTGCCGGATCAACTATGAAAATGATGTAATTGATAACCACCTAAGTGCGATCATCTTGCCGGAAGAGTTGATCGGGACTGTATGGACCATCCGAAAGAGTGAGGAGGACGACGATTTGGTGTTCAATTACACAACTCTGGCGGTGAAAATGTCCTTTTCACAGTGCCAGCCTGTCTTTGAAAGATTTTTATCGGGTTTCGGAGGGAAAATACCGGCTGGTTCACTTTCGATAATGCCGGGCACTCCTCTTTTCGCCAACGGGGTGATTTACGCCATTTTCATGGATTCGGTAAATAATTGGAGTGCAATATACGGAGATGACGAATTCGTTCAGGTATGAATGAATTTTACAACGCCGTCCGTCCGGAAAAACATTCTAACGCTCGTTGAAACGAAGTACATGATTTATGCACTAACCTCGATCTTAAATAAACGTACGTACTGCAAAACAAAACTTTTACAACTAACAAGTCATCTGATATTGGGTCACATTGGTTGTTTTCTTAAACTATAATTTCATAAGATCGTGTATGATACTCTTTCAAATATTCTAAAAACCATTTCATTTGTCGCCGAGAATCCAATCTTATTACACTACATTTGAAAATAGCAAAAAGGAGGGAAAACCCAAAAGGTGGGGTAGAGATGGGAAGTTGGTGCACAAGTGGATCGAAGTCACGAATAGCTCGTGGTAGAGCAGGGGCTATTAAGCCGAAGGTTGTTGGTTCGAATTCCGGTCGTGCCACTAGGCTCATCTCAATTAAAACCCTTAATTAATTGGCATGTATTAATTGGTCGAGCGGACCACGAAAGTAGTGAATTTCTATATCTAATAGTCTATTTTACTCTTTTACCTATTTACTCGCTACCTTCTACGAGTTTAAAATTGAACTAATCGTGGCAAAAATACACATGTCTATGTATTATTATTTCATTGAGCTAAATTGGGAAATTTCATTTTCGGGACGGAAAAATGTAATTTTACTCGCATAATCGTTATCTGAAATCATTAAGTTAAAATGTTTTATATATGATGTGATCCATTCCCAAGATGATGCACGACATTTTGCTGATGTGTGTCATTTTTCTAAAATAAAATTGTCTATTTTTGAATAAATTCATATATTACCTTCAGAGGCATGGGGAAAAGTTCATTAAATGATCATAGCAATTACTAAACCTTGGACCTATTAGGACTATAAGGATAGCAGGACTGCTGATGGGACACTGCAGGCTCCAGTGGTATATGTATTGCGGATCGGCAGAAACAAGCCTATGTAAAAACGCCAGGAAGAGGAAGAAGACGAAGAAGTGACAGTAAAACATGTCTTCTGTTTGTACGAAGACAGACGAGGTTAGGGTACCAGATCCTGTCTGCATAGAGGCAGCGAGAAATCTAACTCCAGTCCAGCTCGTAGTGGCTTGGTGTTGAGCCTCCTGCGAGTGCTTAGAAAATAGACTGTTTTTCGCAGGTGCTCTTATAAGCTTCCTTTGCCGAAACCTCTAGGGGCTGATTGAAAATGACACATTAAATGAAATCGCTGCCGGAGCGGATCCGGTAGTTTCTTGGCGAGGCCCCTACACTCCATCTAGACGACTGAATCTAGGGAGCGCGTTATGAGACCGGCTGACGCAATTATCCCTTTCGGCTATCACTTTATGCGTGACAAACAGTTAAGTGCACAATCATTGTTGACCCAACTCTTCGGAAGTGGCAAACAGGAGAAGTCCGCATATATGTACGATTAGTCTGTGGATGTGGTGGCTTCTACACCGAACGCCACTGTGTTCGCAATGTCTACCGTGAGCGCAAGTCAATCGCTCCTAACTCGAGGATCTAAACCTGTGATAAGGCCAGATGCGCACGTTAAAGAACCACATTGTATAATGACACTGCGACCCGTAATGGGAAACAAGAAATGCTGTACGAATGCCTATGCAGGTTGAAATTCCTACCCCTGGGATAACAAAAGCCCTGGGATACTCATGGGAGTCCTTTACACGTTTCGATATCTGATAAAAAGCTTCTTCGATATCTACATAATAATGAAGATCGCATGGTAGGCCAATATCGGTCGCGGTGCGTAGGTTTTAAAATTGCTGCGTTCTTTTAACGAATCGCTTCTGGATAAGTCCACCATCAAAAATGGTGGCGAAATCCAAAACAAGACCGATAGACCTGAACAGCAGGTTTAGCAGATCAGAATGATCGGAATGAATTGCTTTGCAGGGTTTATTCTATTCATTTACCTTTATTTTATAAATTTGTTTATTGATAAAAGATCATACTTTGTGAAATAGATCCCAGCCCACAGGTACTGCAACTGGTGGGAGGATGTTTGTAAATATAAAATACCAACAAAAGTGATACGAGAGATAGAAGAGGCCACAAGGCCTAACTCCACCTCGACCTGAATAAATTTTATTGTGCTTTCCTGTTAATTGTAACTCTAGCCATCTTCAGGTTACTAATCACAGCTTTACCAGCGGTTCCTTAGTGTAGGAATCTTACTTGTGGCTTTTCTTGTCCTATTTGCAAGAACCTACACCGACCTACACAGAAAGGAAGAATGTGTTCTGCGGTTTCCTCCTCTTCCTGGCAGTATTCGGGCAGTGTTTCGTCTATTTGTACCCCTATCCGGTACTTGTGCCTTCTTAAGTACCAGAGCATTGTCAGGAGTGCAACCAGAATCCTGGTTCGTTTGCGGTTGCCTTCCTTCTTTTATAGGTTTTGCGGATGGTCCTTCTATGAATCCCTTCACGTGCTTCATACCTGTCGTATTATTCCTCCAGCTTTTGTACTAAGTATCCATTATAAGATGTACCCTGTTTTGTAGCAGGCTGCTAAGCCACAGTAGGGTTTAGGACCCAGAGAGTCCATGTTGGCCTCCTTTTTGCCTTTTCGTTCCTTTGTACCCCGAATGTCCAGGCAGAGTCAGGTCATTAGAGTTACGGACCTCCACACAGTTACTCTTTGCCTTCGCGTCGCAAGAGGCTAGGGATGCCTAAGTGCTGCACGTCTGTCAGAGAAAATGGTTATCATCGGGAATGTAACAAAACTGGTACAAGTGTTATAAATATTAATATGTATCGGATATAATAGATAAAAATATACGTAACCAACTTTCTGTTTCCTAGTGTGCCTAAATTCTAGTTTGAAAAGAATTCATAAGTATCATTAAATAATTTGAATAACCTGAAATGCGACGAATTTGGAATGTGAAATATAAAAAGAACTCCGATTTATTTTTCCAGTAACGAATCCTTTAAAGAAAGGAGAGCCCGCAAGTAAATAGAATAATCAAATCGCCCATGGGGAAAATAAATTTCCCGGGCCCGCTGTTTTCTGACCGAGGTTATTTGTTCGGGACGTGTTACACACCGTTGAAAAAGCCGGATCTGTTTTCCAATCTAACGTGAAACTTTATTGGAAACTTTTCTTAACAATCCGACCACGCACAGCATCAAAGTTGAAAATTTGTAATTTGACGTTTAAAAAAGTTTTTTCCTTCATGGAGGAAAACCGTTTGACAAGAAGTGACTTCTCACACGCCCTCAGCTAACATACTTTTACTGATATAAGATACAATTCACAGCATTATTTTCATCTTTGTAGGTGAATCTCAAGCAACTGTGAGACATGATCTTTTCGTATGATTTCCCTCGGGAACATGAGTTTTAAACCGGGCCCTTCTTACGTAAGATGCTTTCTCGACACGTTCGACCAAACTTTGTTCTAACAAGAATTATAAATGTAGATTTAAAATCCGCCGAAATGTGTCGGTGCAAAACGAAATTAAACACGCATTAAACCGCTTGGTTCACTCTATGTAAATGTTGGCGTCAAATCGTCTGGGAATCTCACTCCTGGTACTCGTTTTGACTGTAATTTACGATCTTCTGTCAAGCTAGAAATAATAGGGTGTCGTGTTTTCTGTTTAAGCTTTAAGCGCAAAAGCAATTTCAAGTAGTGGATACATCGTCAAAGCAAACATCGACCTACCCGATGACAAACCCAGCTGGTATGGAATCATTTTCAATTATTCCACCTGTCCGATTAGCCCATCTTCGTTCTTTGTTACGATCAATAAATTCTTTTAATTAAAAAAATGAAATATACAAACAAATAAACGTTTAATAACTTGGCTTACCGATTATCTGTTGTTCCAACCTCACATCCCCTGGCTTTGTTCTATTATTTTCATTTCCCTTCAAAGCAGAGTAAAGGTAAAATTTACAAAATCTACCAACCTTTAGAAAGAAACAAATAGTATTTCTCATTTTTTCCTAATAAAGCATTTTGTAATCTAGGTAAGATTCCAAAAAGAAGATTAAGGCTTCCTTTATAAGGGAATTTCTGATCACTGTGGCAAGAAGTTTGACCCGAAAATCAACCCACTGGATCTCAGCCGGTTGTCTCATGAGTCGTCAACGATAACCGGCAGTCTCCTGGAAAACGAGAACATCGTCCAACTTTATGTATCGATGAAGGAAAGGAGAAGAGTACCAAGACCCCTGGAATGTTCTTGCCTTTGTGTTGCTATTTTAAGAGAAAATATGGACCACGCTCCCCTGAGAAGGTCGGCGGTAAGCGGCCTTTACGTCCCTAACGAAGAACCGTCTTAATGTGGTTGCAGGTACGAGGGTTAGAAAAGAGAGAAAATCATGTCCATGTGTATCATTGTGGCATATTTCAGTATTTTCAAATTTATTAAATTCAGATTTTCACAAAATCGCAATTTAAATAACAAAAGAGCTCCCTCAAATTAATTAATTAATTTAAAAAATTATTGGTAGTAGCATTAGTGTATTTGAATGGAAGAATAAAAGGATAACGATCAGACTATATTCATGCTGACATTGTTGCGAGTTTGATTCCATTATTATTATTATTGAACATATAATCCTATGGGAAATTTTATATTTTATATACTTTTGGCCTTCAAAATTAGATATTTTAAAAGGATAAATTGAAGCTTTGGATGGCAGAATGTTCCTAGGATGTATAGAATGTAATGTGTGGAATCAGAACTTTATAGCACTCAGAAGGGATATAGCTAAGCTAAGAAAGTAGATTTAAATGTTAGAGCGCGAAATGAACTTAGCCATTAAAACGCCCAAGGTATTGGTTAAGATGAAAAAACTAGTGTCATGAGCGGGCTTCGAACCCACGACCCTCCGATCAATTCGGCGCTTCTCTAACCATTGAAGCGGTAATCACTGGGTCCACTCGGACGCCAACTCCCCATCTCAACATGCAACCTTTCGAATTTTCCATATTTTTGCATATTTTCAAACGCCTGGTAATTAGAATTGGATTCTCAGCGAGTTAAAAAGTGGCCACGGGGAGCTGTTAGTGAAGTGATACTTCTTTACTTGGTAAATAATAATCCATTTATGTTTAATGGTCTAATTGACCAAACTACTTATTTGAATTAATTATTCTTTTTATGTAAGGTTTTGGTTGAAGTGGAGAGTTGATGATAGCACAAGTGGTTAGAGCAGCGGTGTATGAGTCGAAGATCGTGGGTTCGAATCTTGCTCGTGACATTAACTTTTTCACATCAACTAAGACCTCACATAAAAAGAACATATATGTATTATATGTATATATATATATATATATATATATATAGTACTATGCTGTACAAAAGATACGGTAGATAGTTTTGCAGCGATAAAGTACTATAATATATATAAAGGGAGAAAAGTTGTATATTCACATATGTAATGCATAAATATAATATTCTATTATTAACATTTCACCTTCATGTATAATACATTTTTAAACTCAACAGTTATTTCAATTTATATCAGTTGTTTCTTTCAAGAAAAGGAATTTATAATAAAATAAACGCCTACACTACTAATCCTGCGGAAGTGTGGTTAAAGATAAAAAAAAGAACAACAGATTAAAAGTGAAAGAAGGCATATAAGAATGTGATAAAGCCGGGTGAGACCGACTACCTGCCTCCTTCCATCTTTCTATTTCACACCATGTCGCTCTTATGTTTGATCCGGTAAGAATTCTCCGCTTCACTTACAATCCAGTATTTATACGCATTTTTTTTTAAATGAACCGGCCGGATGGAGAAAGAACAGGACGATGGAGGAAAGGAGAAATGCCGTTTAGCGAGAAATCATTGCCTTGGGAAGCATTAGTGACAAGAGGCGTCTCTCTACAGCATTTGCATTAAAAGTGTAATTTAGAGAGAGAGAGAGAGAGAGAGAGAGAGAGAGAGAGAGAGAGAGAGA
>CM077108.1:27689729-27729209 GCA_039619505.1 Cimex hemipterus
AGAGAGAGAGAGAGAGAGAGAGAGAGAGAGAGAGAGAGAGAGAGAGATTTTGGATCTAGAATCCTAGAAAACTAAGGTCACAAAATTTTACCAATCTGGCACTATAGTTTAATCAGGGTTTGACGTTAACTTACCTAGAAATAAGTTAACTAAAGCACATAATAAAAAATAGAAATAATAGTAGCAATAATACGAATTCAGGAAAAAGTAGAAAAAACTGAATTCTCTGTATTGTGCGAACATAATCATAAACTGTAAAGTTAAAAGTTGAGTAAAGGAAGGTAACAAGCTTTTTAATGTACCAAACTCATCTAAAAATATTGGAAACTATGTTGTCTCTTTTTGAAAGGAAATGATCGAATGCTGCCTCTTGTTTGTTGTGTATGCGCCTTGTAATAGTTAAAAATCTTATCTAGCAATGTCGAAGTTAAATATTTACGTCATCAGATAGGCACCAATAATCACCAGAAAAAGCCATACAATAAGACATAAAATCATAACAAATTTTATTTGCTGGATACTAGCCTACTGGAAGAATATTGTTTATTTCCTGCTTTGTCATAATTTAAAAAAAAAACTCTTATAACTAACTATGAGAATACTAAGAGAATTAATGCAGATGAGACATCGTAGATGAGATGCGAAAATGTAACAAATACCATTTAAAATATATCAGATAAATCTGGGTTGGCAGAAATCAAAAATCTAATTCATTTTTCATTTCATTCAAAATTCGTTCACGTATGAGTTTCCATTATAATTGTTTTACATGGTTTCTGGAGTAAATTTGAATTTGTGATTGTAAAATGTTGCGATTATTTTTGAAAAGCTAACTTTTAATTCCTCTTCAGCTTAAGTTTAGTACAGAGTTTCACTTCATGGATATCAATGTTAATAACATATTATAACATAAATCTTGCTTTAATAATGTTTCTACGGTAAAATTAATATTAAATACTTGAAGGTGTGTACTTTTCAGAATATATTTTTTTTTACTGATTTTTACCATAATAATCTAGTCTACATTAGGTAAATATATATAACATAAAGCATTGTTTAACCTGGTCTCTGAACGTTGTGAACTAGCCTATTGATATATATTTTTCCCAAACTGATTTTTCTTTATACGTGGTTCAGTTAATTTTAAGAAAACCTGTAATATAAACATCACCTTCTAAATTTATCCTGTTCTATCGGTTTGATTATCAATTTTATTCATTTATCTTGGATCATTATCTCTCTGCAAATAAATGCATTCCATCTTTGACAATTTAAATATTAGCCCGGGCCATTATTTTGGATTCAGGGATACAATTCTACTTTACAACAGTCATCGGGTTATGGATATATCTTTTTCGATGTAGAGTAGGCTTTTTCTCAGAGGTCACGATGAAATTTGACGACCCTTAAACACTTTCTAATACCTCTGATAAACACGCTATATTTTGGGTCGGATCCTGAGTTGACCCAGGAGTACCCCAGGGCAGCATCTTGGGACCTATCTGACATTAAGATTCTCCCATATGCTGATAACATCATATCACCAGATAGCGATTTCGTCATAGCTCTAATAGTCCAAAACTTAAAGTAAAACACACCTCTAAATAGTAAAGCGCAAATTTTACCTTCCAGCACATAATTCTCCCTCCAATTACAATTTTAATACTCTTCCGATTGTCTGTTATCTTGGGTTTGTGGTTATAAAAAGCGACTCACCTGGAACAAAAATCAAGAATTAAAAGGACAGAACTAAAACGGCTAATTAAATATCTGCTTGAAAAACAAAGGACACATCTATATTATTGTGCTAAAACCTTTATGAACTTATGGCGTATGAAGTTCAACCAAACCTTTCGACCTCGATTGAATTCGGACCTTTAAGTCAAGCATATTACGTTTGTTTCCAATAGCACTCCACAACATATACAAAATGATTTAAATATACCATTTTCTACAATAGATAATGTAAAAACTGCTGCGAATAACAGAATAAATTTATATAAAATGGTCATATTACCTACGATAAGTCAAATCAGACGTAAACTTCGAACAATTTTTGGGTTGTCGGACTCTGAAACTTCGTAAGGGCGCGGGTCCTTTGATGGGTAATCCTTCGGAAATGTCGGTCGAGATAAGAAAATCTGTAGCAGAGTTTTAGGGAAAAAACGCCCCGTGTTACGATAAGAGAGGGTAGGTGTGACCACCTACCTGTCGCTTATCTCACCGGCCTTATTTGACACGGGATGAATTACAGTATTTCGTTCATCACGAAAAACCAATAAAAATAAATTTCACAGGACCTACATTGACATTTCTATGCTTTTTATACTTTATTTTAAACCGGCTTCACAATTAAAATAATTAAAAATAATTATGATGAATTAAGATCAGGGATAAAGATCACTAGGAAAGTACCAGGAGCTCGTGTTGATACTATTGGCCATCCAGTAACATTCAAAGCACAAAAGCTCATTTAAATTAATTCTTACAACCTACTTCATTCAAGCCCGTGTATGATTTAAGTTATGAAATCTTGGATGAACTGAGGTTATAATAATTAATTCCAACTCCACCTCAGTAATCGGTATACCAGATCTCCTGTTGCTCCAAATCAAAGAGATCATAGATGAAATAAGGTAATACCATACTAGAATATTGCTTCAGATCAGAGCAACTGTTGTCGACCTGAGCTTCGTTTTACTTTAAGTCTTAATGGACTTTGGATAAAAGCAATTTTTATACATTAATGTATATGAGCTACTTTTTACTTCAGAAGCTATTTGGATTCAGAAATATGTAAAGAAGGTCTAGTTACTTTTAACCCTATGAGCTTGAGTAAATAACATCCTGGTAGGTTCAATGTTATTGGATGGAAGAAGGCCAAGAATACCTAAGCTCCTGTTATTTGAAATGTTATAGGATTCTGGATGAAATAAACTTAAAAAAGAAACCTTATGTATATTGATTCTTAAACCTGATTTGATCTATGCTAAATCATATAGGAGCTTAATTAATGTATGGATTAAGCACTTAAGCCAGTGGTTTATGTCTGAGTTCCTGTTTATTTAAGCATTATACCTGGTTTTTAATTAAGTTATTATTGACGGTTAGCTGATCCTTGTGCTGATGTTCACGCTGGTTAATTTGTTTTTTTTTTCCCCTCTGGCTGACGTATTGGTCACCAAGTTAGCCAAACTTAAAGACACTGGGAGGAAACTGTTCGAACTTGGGCGCAAACTTGGCACAGCGGTTTCCTGCTATATATCCTCAAAGTCTGATTAATAACCAACATCAAATATGTCACTGTGGTTAATGGGTTGTATTGTTTAAATCGCCTGCACAGTATCGATCGCGGTCCGCACCTATTAGCCAAACCAATTGGACGTTTATGAGTTTTAAAAACATTATATTTGCTAATCCCACATTAAGATTAAGGTTTTTAAAAATTCTATAATCTAATAAACCTGTCCAGACAATATTGTCCAGATTTAATCCAAGCTGTAATAAAAAGTAAAGTAGCAGGAGCTAAAAACGACAAAGTTGCCATCCTATGAATAGTATGACCTAATGCCATGATCAAAAAGACATGACTACACGAGTATATGAAGGAACTCTAATGAAATTAGGTTTAATAATTATCGCTAACAATGGTATTGGGATGCCAGTGATTTTGATTTTATTTAATCTTCTGTAATACATAAAAAATGACAGGCGGTCCCGAGTCTTCACAATCACACCATCGGACATCCAATAATACTTGATACAACAGAAACTTATTTAAATTACGTAAGCTTCTAAATGATTTAAAATAGCAGAAGCTTGATTAAAATCAGGTTATACAAATGAATGTATATGAGCTCCTCAAAGTTCAGCTAGGATGATACGTAATTATACAGGGGCTTTAATGAAAGAAAAACTGGCATTTCAAGAGATATTTCAGTTTTATTTTATATCACACGAGCTTCCTTGAGTTCTAAAGTAATAACATTCGAAACATCAAAGGTTAATTTACAGCAATGACAAAATCTATTTTTTTTTAAAGCTTTTACTGGATGATGAGTAACGGAAGCTCGGGGTATCATCCGGCCACAATACTACAGGAATTAAAATTAAATAATAATTTAATGTAATGAAAAAAATATGAAGAAAACTCGAGTCGATCAATCAGTAGTAGCCGTATTCATAGCATAAATATTTTAAAATATTTTTTAATTGACCAAAAAATTAAAACACCGTTTATTTTCATTTTAAACGATTTTTTGTATTAGCAAAATGAAGAATATCTGCAGATATTGTATACATGTATTTATTGGAAAAATCACGAATTTATTTTTCGTTTCATGTTCATGATTTAAAAATATTTCAAAATTAATATCCGCATATTTTCATGTATTTGTTTTGAATACTTCGAGCTTGAATTTCTATCCGTTAAAACAAAATACGTTTGATTCACAATGAATTTTTGCCTACAAAAATAGAAAAAATAAATACATTTTTTAAAGACATTTTGTTTTATATTGAATATTGAAATGTTACTATTTCTTTGTTTGGTCATATTGCACGTCTATGTATTGTTTATTTGATTGCTTGACGAAGTTAGACCGTAAGGTGTTTTATGTCTTCCTAAAACGGCCAACTTTGCAACTTCTAGGCGTACTTTAATTCCCGTTATCGCGGTACTTCGTCCCTACCGTGAAAGCCCAATTGACTTTTCCCATTCTGAATGGAAAACGAGTTGGAAACAACGGTTCACCTGATAGACCGTACCGTCAGGCTTGTCTATGCAATATGCACAGACCATAAATCCAATTTCGAAAAAAAATTAATAATTCAAGGACAAAAGGTCCCGCTGTTGTCCTCAGGTGGTTCTGGGTCAGTGGGGTTCAGTTTTATGTATTATCGACCCCTTGGGACTCTGTTTTCATATAGCAGGCTATTAAAGTGATGTTTATTTTTTGGCAATATTTAAAAATCTTGATCTACAGGCGAGTCTTTTTAGAAAATCCCTCTAACATTTATGGAATAACCTTAAAAGAGCATGTCCATCACTTCATGACACACTTATCGTTTGGAGGTTATCCCATAAATGTTCGATGGGGTTCAAGTCTGGAGAACGGAAAAAGAAGATCTGTTACTTGAGGAAGACCCTGATTTTATGCTGGTGAAGGTACGTTTGTACTATGCTAGAGACATGTGGACGAGTATTATCGTGATTTAAAATAGAATTGTCACGGATTTCACGCCCTTCTATGATAGGACCCAGTTTCTCGAAAATGTCTAACGACGTCTCGCAGAGTTTCGTAAGGGACCGCATACCCGTTGGAACATTCATCAACAAACCACGCACCTCAGCACAAAGTGGCATTTTTAACTTTAAAAATTGAAATTCAGAAAACTAAACAGTTTGTTGCTTCAGAATTCAAATGAGACTAAATAAACATTTTAAATTCCGTAGAAAAGTAAACATTGAAAAATCCTTTTTCCTTGTTGTGTTTACCTCTAATTGACATTCCCAATTTAAAATCTAGCATAAACAAATATTTATTGGTAAAAACAATAAGACGATTTAAGGGCAGAAATTTCTTTTATCGCGTCAATCAATTTGGGTAGAAATTTTTCCCTGGCAATGGATAATAGTTTAATCGTAAGTTTTTATGATATTTTTATTTGGTAAACATATTTTTCAGCTTTGCAACATAACATTTTGTATGAAATGAAGACAGGGAGACAGAATACAGAATTACGGAAATATGTTGGCTCTAGGCCAGACCAGTTCGTTAGAGAACTTGGAATAAGTGGAAAGTTGTTGATAAAAATGAAAAGAAAAAGTTTTTTATTTGGGCCAAAAGGGGGCCGACTTTTCCACAAAACGTCTTGAATCATATCTGGCGATAATACTATATTCTTCTATTTTGCTCACACACGTCTTGGATTGTGAATGTAAATTTAATTCTGATACTGGCTGCATGGGAGCCGATGCAGAAAAGGGGGAACACTCCTGAACAATCTGTTACGCCCGCTGGAACGGTTGAAAACAGGCACGGAAGATCTTCCAAAACCGGAAAACGACCATTTTGCATTGTCTCGAAGAACCCCCAGCTGGATATTATTCAGATGTATTCGAGCGTTCGAAATTTCCTGTCATGTCAGGGATTTGTCTACCATAGCGGATAAACCGGCCGGAAAAGTGGTTTAAAAACGATATATTTCAAGTTTGTTGTGTTCCATCAAACGAATAGTATCAGACTTGAGCTTTTCTATTCCTATTTCTTCTTATTTGAATTTTACTACAGCTTTCTCAAATAAAATTATTTTTGTTATGATATGGAAATTAATTGGGGCGTCGGTGGTCGGAGCGGTTTAGGCTTTGACGCAGAGCTCATGACTGAAATGTAAAGGTCCCGGGTCCGAATCCAGCGGCCCTGCATTCGAAACCGTCATAACCCATTAACCCTGGGTCACAGAACAAAATCCAGGGCGGACCTTTCTCATTCGAGTATTTAAAATTAAATACAATATGTAACTACTAAAAACAAACATTACATTGCTTACTTAACTTTATTTACAATATCCGAAACACAAAAATCAAATTGGAGAGAACTGAATCAATAGATGTGTAAAACTCGAGCCAAATTCGAAAGTAATAATTGGAGCATTAATTATTAATACAATTAATTATTCTTTTTATCTAAGGTTTTTGGTTGGAATGAAAAATTGGCGTCATGAGAGGGATCGAACCCACGACCGCCCGCTGCTCTAACCACTTGAGCTATCATGACTTCGTTCCCCGCTACAACCGTTAGAATTTTCCCTCTTTTTCCCATACTTTAAGTAGTAAGTTTGAATTGTAATTTGAGATGAGGAGTTGGTGTCCTTGTGTGTATGTTAATTATTATATCCATTACAGTTCATGGTCCGACTGACTAATTTACATTTTTCAATTAATTAATATTTATGAAAGGTATTGGTATAGATGAAAAAGTCTGTGTCTCGAGCGAGATTCCAAGTTAGTGTCCGAGTGTCACGATAGCTCAAGTGGTAGAACAGCGGCGTATTGAGGCGAAGGCCGTGGGTTCGAATCCGGCTCGTGACACCAGCTTTTTCATCTGAATCAAGAATTTATATCAATTAGACCATTAAACGTAAACGGATTAGTATTTAATAGGTAAAGAAGCATCACTTCACTAACAGCTCCCCGTGGACATTTCTTGAGAATTGTTGAGAGCAGTTGAGAATCGAATCCTGTTTAAACGAGATTTTATAAATGGCAAAAACGAGAAAAATTCGAAATGTAGGTTGAGTTGGGGAGGCAATCAAACACTTTAGATAAAACGAATAATTAAAAGAAATAACGGTCAATTATGACCCCTAAACAAATATGGATTTATTAATGAATGGGACGAGTGAGGTTGTTTTAGCCTGGACAATTTAGACATGTGTTCAATTTTTGATAAATGAAAATGAATTTTGGTTTCAGCCTGTAATATTTAGATTTGGCGGCTGAATAGATAGAAAAATTCGGATTCGCAAAGTTAAGTTCTGGAAAATTAAAGAACTGGTTTTGTTTTTTCAACGAGCTGTTGAAATTTTTTGTTTTCCAGCCGTAGAGAGAAAAGGGGGTCGCTTCGGACGCGAAAGTAGTTGTTGAGGCAGGCCTGACGTAATGTATATCGAACATTCATATTCACTTAAAGATCGACGGGCTGGCTTTGTCGAAACTGAAAACGGTTTAACGACCCATTCACAGGACATTTCCAAACTTCTAATGAGGACGGGAAATACTCCTCGACATATTCAACCCTAAACTGGATTTTTGATTTGAACGCGCGAACTTTGTGATTAGCATGAAGTTATTACTCACTTATTATTTAATTATTACTCCATATTTGCTTAGTGGTTATAACTGACTACATTAATTATTCCTATTAGTTATATTTTTTATCTAAGGTTTTTGGTTGACATTAAAAATTATAGAAAATATCGCAAAAAGAAATAAAATTCAAACGGTTATAGGAGTTGTTGTCTGAGAGGATCGAAGTCCCGATAGTTAAAGTGGTTAGAGAAGTGGCGTACTGTGTCGAAGGTCGTGAGTTCGAATCCCGCTCGTGACGCTAATTTTTCATCTCAACCGAAAACCTTACATAAAAAGAATAAATAATTGGAAGAAGAAATACATTGCCATTTTTCATCGTTGAAATCGTTGGCCAATATGACATTGTAGTCCACTGAGGTAAGTTCAGAGCTTAATTCTTAATCCGAAAAGTGATTTTTCACCTCACTTATGTATGGGGAAGCAAGGAACGATAAAGGTTTTCCATATCGTCCATATTGCGACAAGTCATATCTTCAATGGCGGCTACTGTGTATAATTAATAATTTGAGTTGAGTTGTATGTCAAATCCCGTATCGAAATTGTAATAGGCCGGACCATCTACAGATTAGCCATTTATGTTGAACAAGCGGGGGTCTACTCGCGGATTTTTGATGCTTCTCAGAACTATTCCTGCTTTGGGCCATCTTCAGTGAGTAACACTTGACCCCACGGAGGGACAGGCATATAACAGTAGACTTGTGATCACCAACTCGCAGTCTAATTAACAACTTCAGCTATCTAAAAACTATATAAACGTCTTCTTGTGGGGTTAAACTAGGAAGTGATATTTTAAATACTGTTTGTTCAAACTGACAGAATTATCTCGTCGACGTCAGTAATTACATCAAGTTGTACTAAATTTCAAAAATGGAATTGGAACTCAAAAAAAGGAAAATTCGAGTGGGATGAAACGTGGCGTCGAATTGTTTAAAAATGAATCTTGTATACAAACTTCCTTTTTATTCATTCATCAATCTTCACAATTTTTGTTTTTCGATAAGGTAAATAAATACTAAGATCCTAGCTTCATTTTTAAAATCTCCACATCAAAAGTGCCGTTTATGGAAAGTTTTCATATAACAGTTTACATTTTTACTTAATGGATCCCAGTTCCAACAACAGTATTCAGTGTTAACATGATCAAGTAATCTATTTTTATTAAAAGAAATTTGCATCTTTTCTCAATATTCCCCTGATACGATCATATATTCTTTCTATTCTTGAATAAACGAAGGTTCAGTAAAATGAAAACAGAATGACATACATAAAAGTTGTAGGTTTACTAAGAAGGAGTTTCAGGGATCGGAGATTGTAATACAAAGGAGCCACCAACCAGGAAAGCCTTTACGAATTCAAGACTCCGGCGTGGTAATGAAGAAAAGTTAGTTCTAGGAAAAAGTTTAACACCTAATAAAGCAGACCATTTTCATTTCCTTAATTGGCCTGCCTTCCTTTTACCTGAAAATCTCGGCCTTTTTCTCCTGGCGGAGTCTAATCAACTCGGCCGGATCCTCCGCGAGGACTATGAAGGGCATAACTGCTATCCGATTTCTACTCTAAATTATACAAATTAGCGCCTCAAGACACACCTCCTCAGCAGGCGGGGGCGGGGGTATAACGAGGATTGGCCAATTAAAAGGCGCTTCTTGTAAAAATATACCGGGGTAATTCCTGTTGCTAATGACACAACGATCTCACTGTAGGAATTGATGAAACGGGACGTTGGGGAGAGTGAAAACGCCTGTCCTGCACAGCCGTACAAATTTGAAATGGTTTCAGATAAAAACAAATTCGACCATACGCAATAACGGTCAAAACGATTGTTGGAGGATGCTATCGAGTCCGACAGGTGATAAAGCGACTCTCCTCTACCAATTTGGAATCCAGGCTGACAGCACTCGGGGGAAAACGGATTTTTAGACCACTTTTAAACAAGTCAAATATACAACACAGCAAAAACAAAGTTTAAACGTGGACATTTTTAACCCTGAAGACGGACCCCGAAGAATATCGGAAAACGCATCCAAACCCACAAGTGTCATGTGATTTGAACAATGCGAAAACCAGCGAGAATCATGGATCATGTTGATCTTCATCAATTTATTGGTTAAACCGCCTATTAAACTCCCACCTTTCGGAATGGTTCGGATTGAACCGTGTTGGACAGGGTTGGAATGCCCCGGCGTTTTACGAAGACTTATCGACTTCGGACGGTTTTGAGGACAAAATTTTTATGAAGGTCTATGTGGACCAGTTGGATGCAAAGTAGCTTTGGCAATAGTTGGAAGAATTTTGGACTGAAGTGGACTGAATTGACTAGATTCTTTAGAGGGTGGACTGCTTGGTTAAAACCTACAGCTCAATTCGTCGCAATTTTGCATTGGGAGCTTTGACCTATTGTCAGTCTTTTATATTGACTGTCAATTTCTATTCTTTTGAGTCTAAAGTGTGGATTCCACTTACAGCTTTTTGCAAATGTAAAGTCCTAACTGGAGCTGGTAAACTGAAGAGATGGTACTGGAGGTTTCGGAAGGCCACTGGGTCTCGTTGAAAATAACAGTACCGCCCGCAGGAGGACTACTGCATCGGCATTGATAAGAATAGGTGCGGTGTATGCTGAGCAGAGAACAGCTCCATGGATGTTGCCTTGTGGGACATTGCTTCTATATAGTGGATGAGCGGAAATAACTTCATAATATGTTCAAAATTCAATTTAAAAAAACAAAAATTTAAAGTATTACAATGATAATAAAATTGCCTTAGCCTAAAACATTATAATAGTAAATTACTGACACTTTTGCTAGAAAGTAAACAATATTGACAAATCCAGAGAGACAAGGGGGGGGGGGAAATTTTAGCCTGATCAGGTTATCGGATATTCATAATAGTATACAATATTTTACGATTAATTTTGTACTTACTCAGAATACACATTAATAATAAGATTATACTGCATGGATTACGAATAATTACAATAAAAATAACAACCACATAGGTGGCCCAAGAGAAGTATCGAAGTTGATCATTGGACTGTTGATCATTGTCGTCTGTCTGTTTTACACATCCTCTCGTTTTTTTTAAAATAAAGATTTGCCAGCTTTTTGCTACAAAACAGGGGGAATCATTCCGACAAAAAAAAAAAAGCCGAAATCAAACGCGGAAAGTTTATTTATCCTTCCTGTTCTTCTGAAGGTCCAAGGCTATTCGTCCTTTGAATATTGAATCGCCCAGGTTGAGCTCTTTCACACCCAGGGCTTTGTTGTCTTTCCTTGCCAAGAGGTGAAATATTGCTTTATGAAAAAGCATCAGCTACTCCGGTGGTGCCATTTTACGGCAACGTTTTTTTAGCTTTACTCCTGTATTAACTTCTCTCAACTCAACAATAACTGAGAATTTATCCATGAAACTGCTGAATTAGCATAAAAAAAGAGTAAATGTTCAGCAATTATTTGATATTTTTCCTGTCGGTACAAAACCTCAAAGGATTTTTTAACCTTGACGAACGAAAAATCATAGATCACCCAATTAGATGGGCTTACAGTAATGTAATTAACCGAGGGGCTTTAAATAAATTTCACCGAGAATTTTTAAATGAAAATCGCATTTTACCAGGAAAATGTTGGGGAAATTTCCAAGCCCTGGGAATTTATCTGAGAAAGGTGAGTCGCAACGGTGAATGTAATTGGATTGGCGGGACGCGTCACAGCTACTACACAGAGCGGCTACAACTATTTTATATTCCCGCCGACTCTTTCTAACAAAAGTACACCGTGTTATTCTATAATTTCATTAGGAGTACCTTTGAAACATCTATGTTTTAACACATAACATAAAATATGATCGGTGGTTCATACAAGCCATGGGTAGATTTTATATAAAGAAAGCATATTTGGCCATTAAAAAAGTAACAATTTCTAGCTTCCATTCTGCACCATACCTGATATTTACTGAAACCTTAAGTGATAAAACACCTAATTATTCAACTCAATTTTCAATTTGACAATATTTTGTTATTATTAGATTTAAATCATTTTTTAAGATTAAGCCGCACAAAATTTAATAGACGGAAACCTTTTCTCAAGGAAGTAATTATACAATTTAAAACGTTAAAAACTGTCTAACGTGTTTCTCGGTAATTATTAACAAAGCGCGAGTTGAAAATTGAAACCAGTTTATTCGGAGCTTATCTAGTCGTTAAATCGAAGATAAATTAGTCGTCAGAGCAAGAGTGAAATTGGTCGGACCAATAGCTTAATCGATTTAAGAAAAACAAAAATCCCCCATCTTCGATTTCACTGCATTTTTTGAGTATAATATCGGCCTTCATGAGAAATAGTAAAGTAAAAAGATCAGGGATTAAGCCATGCGGGGATAGAACCGACTTGTTCTGCTGGCGAACCTTCGGCCGTATTTGACGCCTTCGTCAGGACCCTATTTAATTACAATGTATGTTTCATTACAGATTACATATATAAAATTTATAATGATAATTCAGTAACTTACTTGAAAAACTATTTAAAAAACTTAACTATCAACCCGGACATGTGGTCCTAATAGAATAGGATTTGGACTGATAATTAATTTTATTACGTAGTAACGTGCATGACTTCATCACTGACCTCTATTTTACTATAATTTTATTTTTAAATAATTTATTTATATCTTGTACATATTATAAATATAACAATATGTTTTTTCTTTTGCTAGAAGTCACAACATGGTCACTATGGTCATAACTGCTCCCGGAGTCACACTAGAATTTATACTAGTGCAGAGGTCGTCGTTTAACTCGACAGAGGGGTTTCAATACACGGCTTGTGAAGAACGTTTAGCCTGGATGGAAAGCTTGGTGTGGAACTTTTCGAAGTTGAAGTCATTCTGGCAAGTAAGGTCAGCGAGTAGTTTTGCCAATTTGTCAGGATGTTGATTCAAAGGACTGGACAGGCTGAATATTGGTTAGCTTGGAACCTAACATTCCGGTATAAATGTCTAAAGTGGTTGCATTAGTTATATGTACAGTTAGTAGAGATATTAGGGTCAGAACAGATCTAAAATTGAGGGTAATGTTAAAAGAATCATTTTACGACCTTTTCGAGATCAATGTTGGTCAATTATGTCACTTCCGTCTTTCTACCAGATACCAATGCTCTGTTAAATGAGTTATCTGAGTTTACTTCAGGGCCTTGGTGTTTCATTTCCCAGGATTAGAGATTTCAGCCAACCTCGAACCATCAGAGATGGGAAAAAGCCTCAGGGGTCCGCAGTGTCCAGTCGGCAGCTCTACTATCATTTTAATCGTGAGACGTCTTAGATGGAGTAGTTCAGCCGTTAGTTGGGAAAACCCCATTGATACGAGGACTCGTAACCCATTTTCTAGTACATTTTTGACAATTTGGTCCGAAATGGCTCAGGATAAATAAGAGACGTCATCGAACTTTCGTTGGCCAATTTATCAGCATTCTCATTGGCTCTCTGCCCTATGTGCTATGGTTCCCAAGTAGTGATAGATTTCGATCTTCAAAAAGTCTTCGTATCTGACCAAAGATTTGGTTAACTGACTTGTCTCTTATACAATAAACAGGATGGAGCCAAGAATGACTATAATATCAAAATGATGAAAGCGTTTAGTTTTCAACGAAACATCAGTTTCGTTTTCAAGATCTCGTTACTAAATCTGATACTGTTTGTTATAAAGAATGTCCTTACAATAGTTAATTTTCTTTCTCATATTGTCAAAATGATCATCCCGTAATGACAGTTAAAGTTTATGACAGAATAAAAGTAATAGTAACTATCCGTGAACAACCTAAATGAAAACAGTGTGGTCCGTAGGACAATTTGAATCATTGGTCTTCAAAGGTTTGGGTTATTGTTTTGGTGTGTTGTTGGTGCTTATAAAACTTCTGTTTTGACAATATGTTTTTAAATACAATTATTAGGAAGGTCAAGATTTTCAAGTGAATGTTTCGACAGATTTGTATACTTTAGACGAGTCTTAATGAGTTGCAAATAAACCTTCTTTTTTCTTTTTAATTCATTCATCAATTTTGATATCTCGTTTTTGTGAGAAAAGATTAATAGCTAGTTTCCATCTTCAATATTAAAAGCTCAGGGCTGCTCGCACCGCAAATGCACTCAGGTTCTTTCTGGGTGAAAAGAGATTTATAATGGATGGCAGAGGCTGGAGAAAAGGCCCATTATTCAAATTTCAATCTTTGTTAACAATATTTGATGCTTGCTTGGTTTCAAACAGTGTTCAGAGGGAAAAAGTCCAATTTAGAAATGGTTCGTTTTGTGATCCAACAACCATACATTTTAAATATGTACTGCGAACTCAATTATTTCAGAGTCTGAAGAGAAAAGATGTGACTTCATCTTCCGACCGTGACAGTCTGTGCTTTTGTACTTTTTTCTGTTCTTTGAAGGGGAAAAAAACTACAACCCCAATTCCCGTAAATAAATCAGCCCGCCAGAAATCCTCGCGGCGGGGAAACAGATTTGCTTTCAACTCCGTAACTTTATTCGCGGGTGCCGAGGAGGTAGAAGAAAAAATCTGTAAACTCAATTTGTATGAGAGAAAAAGAGTTGAGATAAAGGGAGGGCGGCGGTCTGGGCTAGCTTAGGTAGTAATGTAAGTCTCGTAATCACGGAAGGAGGAGGGTGCAAATTTATGACTGGGAACGTAACTAGATGCGGGTTCGGTTTCGAGATAAAGCAAAACGGCTAGCCCGGATTTTCCAGAGGTCTCTCAAGAATCCGAAAAGGCTCGTTTCTCCTCCCTTCGAGGATCGATGCTGTCAATCTTTTTATTCCAAAGGCCTCTTTTAGAAGGAAGTTCAAAAGGACAAGGGTATTTTCGGAACTGTTACTTGCATCAAGAAGAAAGTGGCTGTCCATTAACAATTCCATGGCATTTATCAATGTAAAATGTATGTAGAGAAAATATATACAGAAATATCTACCCTTTTTGTAAGTCAACATTAATCAAATAAACTAATTATTCAAATATCGTGAGATGCGGTCTGGTGTGATGTAGGTATCAGAAAAACATTTTCTTTATCGTGCAGACGTTCCGATCTTTTATTGAGATCATCTTCAGGGCTCAAAGTGTTTGTCTTCTGTGTAATTGTGCCATACTTGCGTGTCGTGTTGAGAGTGCCCTCTCGGCAATATTATCATGGCAAGAATACCTAGTTATGTCATCATATATGCCAGTTTTTTGCCAACATATGGCAACTCGAATATAACACTAAAAAATTAAGTCATACCTCGCTCTAAAGGAAAAATTTATTACTTTTAGTAAACGAGTTAATAATAATTTTGTTATAAGATGAAAAAAAATACAAATTTTTACCTAGCAGCATTTCATCGCATGCGAAAAATTTGCCGTCCCTAAAAGAAGACTCATTCCTCTTTAATGAAGATAGTTTGACAGAAATAACGAAAAAACGGGTATTCCCTTATGAATACATAACCTCTTGGATAAAAGGTTGGATAAAAGGGACCCAAAAAAAGAAGTTTTTATAGTAGATTTAGAGGAAAAAATATTTCAGGTGAAGATTACAATCAAGCAAAAGAAATATGGAGGGCATTTATTGACCAAACTATTAGAGGCTACAGAAATATATAATGTACTTAAAAACTGATGCTTTATATTTTTGTAAATTTTATAAATCTGAGCCTTCGAAAGCATAAATTACAATTATTTCACTTTCCAAGGCCTTAGTTGGGATACAATGTCAAAATAAACAAACCGCTAAATTATATGGATTAATATAATAGATTTTGATTATATAATTCTTTCTGGAATAAATTAAATAAAATGAATAAGAGAAATTAATCGCAAAGGATGCCTACATTGTCTGGAAGCTCAACAGGAACGAAGTTAGGAGTGATGCGCAAGCATGATCGTCAAATTAGAAAGTTGAGCCATACACATGTTCAGACACGCCCGTGAAGGGGACGTGGTCTGATGGCCGTGGTGGTGACGTAAGTGACATGCACAAACATGTTCGTCGAATTAGAAGAGATAGAATCGACTATCGAGTACCCAACATCAGAATGAGTTTAATGTAAATAAGTGTGAATGCATTTATTTGTATCACTATTGAGATATCGTGAGATGCGGTCTGATGTGATGTAGGTATCAGAAAAACCTTTTCTTTATCGTGCCAACGTTTCGATCTTTTATTGAGATCATCTTCAGGGCTAAAAATGTTTGTCTTCTGTGTAATTGTGCCATGTCGTGTTGAGAGTGCCCTACATCACACCAGACCGCATCTCACGATATCTCAATAATTATCCGTTAACGGTCACTAATCTCTACATATTTAGTTGTATCATTGCATTATAGATATTAGTTTTAAGATGATATATAAATAGATATTGTTGGGGGCTGAAATAACGTTGTAATGTGTTGGAGAAGGGATAATAAACAATTTGTAATAAAGGAACGAGCGACGTGGTCTCAGGACAGTTGTTTCAGTTAAAAAAGGTAGTACAGAAATAGAAAAAAAAAAAATAATCACCTTTTTTTTAAATTCCTTTTTTTGGAAAAATCAGAATGAAAAAAATAAAATAAAATCCTTTTTGGTAGTAGAGAAATAGAAAAAATAATAATAATCCTTTTTTAAAATTCCTTTTTTGGAAAAATCAGAATGAAAAAAAAATAAAATCCTTTTTTTTGTTAAAGTTATAATAAAACAATATCGGCTAACAATCTTGAACAAGGCCTGTTTGGTAAAGATCAAGAAAAGAAATGAATGTTATGCCGGCAATAACTGCAAATGTACTGACATATGTAGAAACAAATAAAATAAAATGAAATACTCTGTGCACAGAGGTTAGTCCTGGAGCGCGCTGAACGGATTCCGGGCTATAATGGTGCAACTCCTTGTCCGCTTCGAAGCGCTGTCCCTCCGCAAAATAGACCGTCAAATCCAGATGATGTCCTCCTTCTCGGTAAAAGAGATCGCCAAAAAAAAAGGCAAGAACAAGAGGACGATGAAAAAGCCACCTTCACTACTCGCCACGCGTTCCTCGTCTGACCGGAGCCGCTGCGCATCCGGCGAATTCCACCGCCACGCGCTCTACGTTTGAAGGTGGTTATAACGTAAATGTCGAAAGTGTAAACATGTTGGTCGGGAAGCGAGTATCCCCTGAGCTTAGCGGCATAGCATAGGAAGGAGTAAACTAGCAACCCAGCCGCATAAGGGATAGGCGATCTCCCCAGAGGTATAGACCCAAGTTTCAGCACCTCGGGGCCTGACAACCCTTCGAGGTGAAAGGCCAGTAGTTACCTGAAGTAATATGTTTCCTTATATTTCCGGTGGAAAAGTACGTCACATAAAAAGCAATAATTATAAAAATATCCTTACACGTTTCAATCCACATTTAAGATAATAAGACATTGTTTGCTCATATGAAATTGGTATATAATGGGGATGGATTGTAACATAATTAGGGATATTCAACAGTATTAAAATATGAAGAAAAAATATACCGAGACTTATTTGTTGTAAGAATTTGTAAGAAAGTTTGGGATGGTTAAGGTTGTCTGCAATCAATTTTCAGAAATATTTATTTTCAGACAATGAATCGGTTTTCCGTGGAATAAAATATATTGGTACACTGAAATAAACCAAGGTGATAGTGCGTTAAATTTGTCATAAAGGGCGAAATGGAGGTAAGGAAAAAAATTTACGCCCATGTTCTTAGAAGGAGGTGAGCAATTTGTTAGAACTATGTTAGCCATTTGTAATACATGAGGGGTTGAAGGGTCTGGAGTTTGGAATTAGCAGGACTTCCCTTTCTGGCCACTACATCTCCTCACTCCGAATACCGTTCTTAATTAATGAAGCCCTTTTGCGTTTAACGACTTGGGTTAACCTGATTTATAAATATCTTTCTCCGCAAGTTTAACCCGCCCGTCTGCGGGATTTACGCTCAATAATCTCTTTTACAGAAGAAGCCCGGCCGCAGAATTAATCCGTACTTCGGATCGTCTGGACCACTCTGCTTTTATGTATATATAGTAAAGCAGCTAAATATTAATTCAATGCAAAAACTGAAATGGGGCACCATGAAATAATTTAACGTCCAACAAACTTCAATGTACAGTTGCGAACAGTAGAATTAGTGTATTGGCCCTTTTCGAAAAGTTTCGAGCTAACCGAGAATACATGAAATTTAAAATGGATTATCTCCGGATCAGAATGTATTCGGCGTGGGCTACAAAGCGAAATGCGTTTCAACCGAGGTAGCAAGAGCTAAATCAAAGCGAACTTCAGCTGACCAACTTTTCTTTTAGAAATTTAAACAATGGTAGTTGGCTAGCGTGACAGCCTCTCGGCTAGTAGAAGCCATGGTCGTGGGTTCGATCCCCACCATCGACTCTGGAGTTTTTTAATGCGTTCCTTTATCCCCCGCCCCCCAAAAAAAATTATTTAAAAAATAAAATGATTCCCAGCGTTTGTATTAAGTAATAATCTTTAATAATATTCAAGAAGTACGTTTCAATCCGTACCGCGGACCCTCACTACTATTTATTTAAAAAATCAAACATTAAACATATGATTAACTATTTTTCAGTACAGCATAGCTTATGTCTGACCATGGTCACTATATAAAAGCAAATTGTATCGCCTTACAGTTCTTCATTACGTTCTCAAATTTTCAACGAAATTTATCGAGGAATGAAATAATGGGACATAGAAAAACTAGCTTTAGTCCATCAGTCAGAAAACCAGCGATAAAACCCAAGATGATAGACATTTCATTAATAGTAACTTCTATTTATTTGGAAAAGGTACAGAATTATATTTATTGATGGAAACCTATCGAAGGAATAAAAGAAATATAGCCAGGTTAATTTTTAATTCACTTTGAAACCAAGAATGAAGCAAAAGGATACGGGCATTCCAGTAGTAACTTGTGAATTTTGCACTATTTTGTCAATTGAAAAATATGTATATCATCAAATAAAATGATATCCCTACCAGTTTTAATACAAGTTTTAAGAATTTAAACCAGTGGACAAGACGTTTCCAGTAATAATTACGAGTAATATGTACGGATTATGGAGAGAAAGCCATAAAAATTGTAAATAGAAGGGGATCATGTTGCCCTGAGGAACGCTGCAGTAATTGGCTAAATGGAGGAGGAAGACGTTCCGGCGGTTATTTACAAACCCCGATCTTAAGCACACCCCTGTTGTCAGACCATATCAAAGGCTTAAGATACGTCTAGGAAAAGGGCTGGAAAGCATTGCCTTCCATGGTTTCCACAACGCGATGTCGGATATTGGACGGACACCGAATCGTTTATTGGATAAGAAAGTTACACGCTGAAGTAGGACCATCTTCTCTATTCTTCAGAGGACCTTAAGTGCTGACCAGCCAGGTCCTTATACGGGAGAACTGGGTAGGAATCGTTCAAAATGTGAGAAATTGTCAGACGCTGGAACAGTAATACGTCCGTTAGGAAAATTACAGATTTTTATAGCAGTTATAATAGGATTTTGGCTGTGATTAAGGGTTATGACCAGGACTTTCATTTCTGGAAAAGAAAAGGATGACCTCTTATTTCGTCTATTGAACAGCGAATTCCACGAACCATTCCTGATAGCTTTTTTCAGATTTTCCTGACAGTTTGTAATTAAATTTATCTAATCCGACGTGGTTATGTTGACTAATGCAATTAGATTGTATTGGCTAAGAGCAGATGAAATTCATCCTTGATTCTTCCGTCCCGGTTTCTGTATAAAAGCTCAACTTTGAAAATGTTTCAATTTGTCATTTTATTTAAATGTATTGCACAATTTTGAATATTCAAGGTTATTATTTAACTTTCTAGAGCTGATATCTAGTGACTAACCTTAAACTAGTAGATACGCCTCGTTTAAGAGGAAAAGCGAAATAGATCAGTTCATTTTAGAATCATTTCAATTGCTCTCTCATGTTCGATGTCTTGGAGCTGAGATTTGATTTTTGTCTGTCCTCAGTCATGGTTAATTTTTAAAATTGCGATTCACTGATCCCTTATTCATCTCTGGTCCTTCCCATCTCGCCTCTTTACAGAGTATTTATAACACGTTGAAATAGGTCGTTTTTTCATTTGGTATATTTCAGTAATGATTGCAGAAGTCATGAATATGAATGAGCTAGTCGAATGAAGTTAACGGATTAATCAGAAATGATACAGTCACTAAATCAATGATAAAAGGCACGCCTAGCGCGAGAGTAAGGTCGAAATCTAGCGGTCCAAATATGGCTTGATTAATTTCAAATAAAGATCTCATTTTACGATGCTATATTTTAAATTTTAGGCACAATAAATTACTCCATTTCAAAAGTTTATTGAATTGGTAGGCGAGTTTTCCTTTTCGAATCAGCAAATCAATAATTGTAAAACAATTGGATTATGTTGTTTCGTCATTGAACAATTTGAAAATTCACCAGCTAAATTCTGATCAGCACAGATGGGAAATTACGCAGTGATGTCACTCATTGTTTGACCGGTTGTTAGCACAATGATAGAAGTCGATCGTTTTTCGTCCGTTATTGTGCCTGTTTGTCCTTAGAAACCTTTCGGTCTTCGTCTACGGACCTGACGTTTTTCCCTATTTTTAAGCCTCCTCGGATGATTTACTCTCTTCATATCCCTTAAACTAACTAGTGTGAAATTTATCCAGATTTTACTTACTGCCTGATCGTTTCGCTACCTCCGGCAGTTGTTTACAAATAAAAATGCCGGCGATTTATATTTGTCGTTTTTCGTGGCAAATGTTTTGACAAGAAGAAAGTTAACCAGTTTAAATGTACCGAAGAAATTAAAAACCAATTTTGAAAAACGTAATCAACGTAGTCAGCAAAAGAAAAGGTTTTTCCTAAAGTGGTACTACAGTTCATCCTCTAACAACCGGAAGGAGCAGCAGTAAAAGTGAGTTTCCCCGAGAACAACGAGTAAAAGGCCGTTTATAACTGTTAAGAAACAAACAAACGCGCTAGTGTAACAAACTTCACCAAAGTAAGAATTACAACGTAGCAAAAAAAGCACAACAAACAACTGAAAAGGAACAATTGTTGTATATTGAGGTGGGAGGGTGGAAACAACTCAATTCCAGGTGCCGTGGATCACAGGAACTTACTCCATTTACAAAAAACAAAGTTGACTGCGTTGACTGGCAGAAATGTTCTACCTAAATTTACAAACAAGTCGGCGTATTTTCTGCAGATGGGCCTAATTTAACAGTTCGTTCAGCCTGGAAAATTTGTTTAAACTCTTTTATGAAAGAAAAATTATGTATTTTTTTGCATGTTTGTGCGGGATAAATGTTTATTCGGTTTACAGTTATTTATATAACTCAATATTTAGACCAAGTTTACTCTACTTCTAATTCATTAAACATTAATTACGTCTAACAACCTAATTTTTTGGTCAATATATTACATTTATTCGATTTACATTGAACTACATAATATGTATTTAGCTCATACTAAAATAAATATTCCAGTTCACAGCATGATTGAGCAAATAAAAAGTAAATTACAGATATATTAAGTGAGCAAAAATACTTTTTCAAACATTTCAGTAGGAATCATGAATTAAAAATTGTCAATATAAATTTACACATAAAACATCTAATCACCAAATTGTAATACAAAAACCGAAAAAAAAGAAGTTCAATTCAAGGCAGTGAATTTTTAGCACCAATCATAGCATGAAAAGAAGTATTTTTTTTAAAGACTGTTTTGTAATTTTTTTACATAGTTACTTGCATATATGGATTCTCGAAAAAGTTATTGTATCTTTTACTAAAAATGACGTATTAAAAGTTTTGGTTGTTTTGGAGTACTTAATAACTGGACTACAATTTGCAAGCCTACTATCTCTATCATCAATCTGACAAATTTACTTAAATTTCACAGAATAATATTTCGATAAAGATAGAAAATGCATAGAGAGAGGTAGATAGATAGATAGATAGATAGATAGATAGATAGATAGATAGATAGATAGAGAGAGAGAGAGAGAGAAAGCGCGAGAGAGAGTGAGATAGAGAGAGGTCTTCTTGGCCTTAACGGCAAAACCGTGCAGATGCATTAAAAGCATATTTGTATAAAGTATACCGACCCGTATTGGCACACCTGTTCCCTTCTCGATTATGATTAAAGGATATGGTTTTACTTTATTTTATATTCGGGAAAGAATGAAGCTTTAAGCCATTTATTTTTTAATGCGACAACCAAGGATATATAAAGAATCTTTGTTGATAGTAAGTCCTATTCATTATACAATACAAGGCTAATAACAATTTTGACAATATGGCCAAATTGTAGGATATTTTAAAAAAGATTTTGTATTTTATAATGTAATATTCAGTAAAAAAGAAAATAAACTTTCTTGGCCTTTTAAAATCTACGGTCTGATGTCTGGTTTGGCTCACGAGCATCTCAATATTTTGTTCCAAATAAGAAAGTGTGATTTTAGTCATTTTTTTCATCACCAATTAATCGCCTAACTCCGATCCCCAAAAGTTTTACTAATTTATTCAATATATAAAATCTATTTGAATGGACATCCCACCTCTTATTAGTCTGAAATGGCACGTATTTTTATTTAATTAGTTTTAATACAAATTCAATTTGTATTTTCGTCTACCTTTTCTCCATGAATATAATCTATGAGTACTACAATACTTTACCCAACCATTAAGCAGCGAGAGGAGGCGGAGATGATTAATTGTGATCAAACTACCCCCCCCCCCCCACTAATCGCAGAACAACTCGACGCAATTTCAAAACACCTCTTTTGTTTCCGACGAGACACATTATTAAAGCGTTTTTCTTGTTTAAAAAAATTGAATTATAAAGAAAAAATTGACTATTTATGTATTTATTATGAATGGGAATATTATTTGATATATAAAATTTACTTGGCATTCATTAATTCTTTTTCGTTTTAACGAGAAATATTTTCTTACGTGGTTTTTCCTTGTAATCTCGTGTTAGAAGAATATAAAAAGCCTTGTGTCTACCCTGTACAAAATATAAAATTTCCTACAGGCAAATGCCGCCCTTAATTTCTTTTTTTTTTGTCAAAGGAAATAAATTTTGCACAGCCGAGACGAGGAACAACGGCCCCTTCTGATCCTTCTGATTAAACGAGGAGAAAATCTGCCGCAAAACGCTAGCCTCGGACGGTTGAATAAAAATAATAGAGATAATCGCGTTTAGAAATTCCAGCGGCCCGGGGGACTCTTTGTCTTCGCTTATTAAAAGCTCCTTGGAGGCCAGAGTTAATAAGTTCTCGAAGTAACACCCCGCACATAAACCCCATTGTTTTGCCATCGAGTCGAAATTCACTGAGGAGACACGTTTGCTTAAAATCCATCAGAACTACGCCTGTTTATAAATCGATACCTTCGTCAATACGCCCTGTAGAAATCGATGCGTTCAATCTTAGATGGGATCCGGTTTGTTCATTTATAAATCACTAATAACCCATCGATTTAATATTCAATTTCATTTATATTCATTATTATTTATTAATAAGCTATTCTGTTTAAGACAGTAGGTCGGAAAGTAGAATAGATTAGAAACTTTGTTCGTTTTAAACCCCAAATAGCCTTGGACTATACATCAACCGTCTTAATCTGTCCCTGTATTTTATTTTTATAGTTAAAGGTTAAAGACATTTAAATCAAACTTTGTGTACCAAATACAGCCTGCTTTCAATTTGACTACATCAGGATTGTCTATCAGACAAATTTTACGAAATACACAAAATGGGAGAAATGGACCACCGAGCAACTGCTGAACTGAATTAGCTAATAAAACAGGTTACAACCTTGAAGCAAATTATTGCCTGGATGATATTTAATCTTTTTGGACAAATATGGACAAGAGACAAAAATCTTCAGATTGGTATAGTGGCAATAAAATCAGTTATGAAATTTTTGTCAGAAACCCTTGCTAGCCTATCCTCGCAGTTTTAGCCTGCCGGATTTTATCGTGTGTGTCGGGTTTTTAGGAAACGCGAAAACCATCGGCACAAGCCCATCCTTGAAAATGGCGAAATGCTGATACGCCTGATACACGCCAGAAAAAAAGTGAAGATATGTATTCAAAAATGAACAGAAATGACTAAATAGAGTTTTGTATTAAATAGGTTCTCAAATTTTTTAAATTAATATGTTTTTAGGTTGGCTAGTTTAAATTAATATAATTTTGTGGCACCTTTTGAGTATTCGATTTCGCGTTACCGGGTCATGGGTGGCGGATAGGCTACTAAGGTTGCATGAGGATGAAAGAAGAGTTAGGTTTAAGTTGAGGTCGGGCTTGGTGAGGGTTTGTAGTGGGTTAAGGATTAGGGATAGGAATGGGTTAGATTTGATAGGTTTAGGGTTATGCTTAGGGATAGACTAGGTTAGGTTTTGTAAGGTTAGTGTACGGGTTAGGAAATGGTTAGCCTAGGTAGAGTTATGTTTGAGAAGGGTTAGGATAAGTAAGATTTGGAACTGATTTGGCTAGGTAGAATTAGGGTTAGGGATTTATAGGCTAGGTTTAGCTTACATATCCGTTTTTTCGGTGAAGTAGAGAAAAGTAGCTAGCTGGTCTTAGCTCACTCTTCCTTCCACTTTTAAAAAATTAATTAATTTCCCTCTTATTTAAAGTGGAATGAATTCCATTTCCCATAGAACCAACCACCAATCTGTCAAAAATTTAAGTTCTCGTTAAAAGTCTTTGGTATTCAGGCTCTGAGCAATTAGTCCAAATTACACAAAATCGCCATTGTTTAAACATTGTAAGAAATGTGTATTTACATCTCGAAAGACACTGGGCCACTAATTCCGTGTTCTCTCGCGGGTTTTGACGCCCATCGCCTAACTCAGTAAGGTAATGGGCATATGGATATTTGGTCGTTTCTTACCATCCTGGTCTACCTTCGAGCACCTAAGTAATAATTGCAGACCTCAAGAATCTTCAGATTTTCAATCCAGGATGTTGTTTTTGTCATGATTACTGTAAATTCCCTTAGTTTTCCAATTTAAGAACATCTTTCAACACAAACCTATGCTCCATGTTATCTCCAGAACTATAGCCAATTTCAATAAATATATCTTAAGCATTAAATTTCTAAATTTCCCAACCACTTAGACAGTTTATTATCTAATAACTTTGGTTCATCAGAATCCAAACAGATGAATTCTCTGTAATCCAAATAAACAGACAGATATATATTCAATAATTTATTATTCATTTCATGTCTATTAAGTTGGACTTTATTCAACCTACGGAAAACAGCAATCTATAATTTTCAATTATTTATAAGTCAAGTAGGAAGGGAAGGTGATTTCATCGTTAATCATACTGTCGATTTTCTTAATTTCGTAATTATTACATAAGTTAACAACCTACAGGAAGCAAAGGAAAGTACAGTAATCAGTACTTACTAAATTGAATCAGCTGGAACACTGCTAAAATTTAATAGTATGTAGCATTTTATTTTATTTTACTAGCTACATGATAAATCTCAAAATATGTAGCGTTCTGTTTTTTGTTGTAATTTTTATATGGACAACATAAAATTTATTGAACCGGCACCCAATTGAACCTAGGTTTTTTTGAACATAAAGAGCATATGAGATATTGTTTATTCAACTCCCTGTTGGCTGTAGCCGCGTCGGTACAACAGGTGAGCCCATGGGGATTTGATTGTTCCCGTGACCGGGAGGGGCGGAATGGAGCGATCGAAAAATTGTCGATTAAGGCTTTTCCGCCACCGGGGAGGCAAGTGCAATTGTACAAAAGGATACAGAGGATGGAGTACGAGAGTGACAAACCGCCGCCAGGGCGACACATTCGACACGAAAAACACGTAGGCTGGAATCGACGCTCTCCGCTACTTTTGCCAAACGGCGAGGACGAGCGGGCCCACACTTGAATAACAGCGAAATCTCGAAATGAAAGCTTTCAAGGCAAATGCTAAAATAATGATTTAAACGGAAACCAATAGAAAATAGAAAAAGGAAATTGATAAAAAAAATAAGTATTTGCTAATATCCAACTTCCGGAGAATAATTAAACGCATTTTATACTTTTTATACTTTTCAGTACCAACTGTTTTAGTTGTTCAACCCGAAAGTTACATTTGTATAAAAGAGATTGAAAGAATTATTAGCAAAATAAAGTCAATAGAAGTTCATTTGGCGGCTTGAGACCGTAAATGTTTTGTCGTTCATGACTTATGCTGTTGCTAACCCTCATAAAAAAATTTATGGAAGCCTAATTAAAGTAAGCAATATGATATTTTGCAGAAACATACGCAAACATTGAAAATAATAAAATGCCGAACGGCCCTCAGAGAACCTAAGCCGGAAATGAGGGATCGTCCTCACTCGATTGAGGATCGGTCAAACAAGGTTGACACATGGGCAACTGTGACTCGCGCGGGCGCTCCTTGTGCAGGGCAGGAAAAGGTCGCCCGATGAGTCCCATTTAATAGAGGCGTGTCATGGCTTTAGTTCCATACAGAAAGCATGCAGGCATGCCGCCGGATATAAGAACTAGGAGAACAAAGAGCTGTTGGTTTTTGGGTCCCCTGTTCAGTTGTTTTTAGAGGACGTGGGGGTATTTCACTGCGTATAGTTACACTCTAAGCGTTTTATCAATATTTTTGTTTGAATACATGTATGTATTAGTGTGAATGGTCATGAGTGATGGTGAAATGTAGCGTAACCATCGCCGCTCAGGCAGTGGGTGTGCTTAGGGTAGATGGCGGAATATTCGGTACTGCACCGACTAATCGGAATGAGGGCATGCGACAATTTATAGGTATGAATGAATTTATTCGTGCGACGGATTTATCCAATTTAAGTAGGCTAGATTATAGTTTGGGGCTGAAATGACGTAGATGTCGATAGCCCCCGTCGGATCCTAATCCCGTTGGTTGGTGAACGAAGATCTGGGCATTAGACTTAATGGGGATACTAGCGACCGAGCCACAATATATTTTCAACTAGTTGATGAACTACATGATGTATAGACACTAAGGTCTGCACATCTGACAACCCTTCGGGGTGATACTTCGATAAAATGTGAAAAAACGACTGGCGGTAAAACCAGGGAGAATAGGCGGACCATTAATCAGGCAGAGTAAAACTTCTCCTTGGAGACCTCAAAACATACTACTACAGAGTACGCTCTTATTAGCTTACTATTTTCTAAATTATTAATTACTATACTCACATACCTTTTTTCTTGGTCAAATTAACTTTTCTCTACCGAGCTACTTGACCCCAGACATAATAGACTTTTTTCATATTCCCTACCTCCTAAAACTCCTATTGACTGAATGATTGATTAAACCAATAACTTCACAAATTTACTATTTTTAACTATCCATTTTCTTCATTCTGCAGTCAAGTGTGCAGACATATTAAATCTTGAATTATTATGTACATTTTAGATTAAATTTCATTATTTCTTTAGCAATAAAATGTTTTTCATACAAATTATTTAACTTGCACTTCTGTATGTATGTATATGTATATATATTTTCATTATTTTTCACTAAAAAAATTTACTGAATTAAGTTCAACTAAATAAATTTTTTATGTAATTGTTTTCTAATATTATTTATATAGCATTTAAAAAATGATGTATTATTTTTAGAATGGCAATTTAAATATTTACACTAACTATGATAACTGAGATCTTTCTTTAAGAATATTTAAACAAAACATTCCTTTAAACTGTTTTTTTGGGAGGTGGCCGCAAGGTTCAGCCTTTGACGCGGCGCTCATCACTGTAAGGTAAAGGCCCCGGGTTCGAATCCAGCGGCCCTGCATTCAAACCCGACATACTTACAAAAGGGATTTTTTCGAAAACACCCGCACCCTGAGGGTTTATATGACCTCTGCTGTTGCAAAAAAAAAACTTTTTGTACTTTGGTTATTGTTTAATACTTCAGTAATATTTTCCTTTGTTTCTTAGTTTTCCAGGTCATTATTTTATAGAACAATTATCGTAGTGATAGAGTTTGTTTTTATTAATACCGTTTTAAATAGCGAGAACGTGCAGGCCCAGAAAGTATAAGTAATATTCAGCCCACGGGCAAACGTTCAGGTCCATACCATTTCACTTGAAATGCAATCGGCTTTCTTCCGAAGAATTTATGAAATAAGAAACGTGCTTTCCATAGATATAATTTTTGCGACCGAAAATTAAAATCGTCGTTCACACGTCCTTGTGGATGTCCGAAAAATCTTAATTAATCTTAAAAATTTATTGGCAATTATTCGGGTTCTAAAGAGCGACAATATGCAGACCTATAAAGTGGATCAATTTCAAGTTCCAGGTCATTACCTTATTGACTAATTAATTATCTTAGTTGTTATAGCTTTTTATTATTAATCCGGTTTTAAAAAGCGAGAATCTGCGGACCCATATAAGTCAGGCTCTTGACAAACCGTCAGGCTACAACATATTTCACTTGAATTGCAATAAAGACAAGGCTTTTTTTTCGAACACTTCATAAAATAAAAATGTTCTTTATACAGATTTACAGCGGGAACGTGTGAACCCAGAAAGGTTAATAATCGATCCACTACAGTTCAAAGTGCCGGCTTGGAAGTTCAACGTGGATTTTCCGATAAATATTGTTCACTGTAATAGCTGGTACTTTTATAATGTTGAAACAGGCAGACAACGAGACTAAACGAACCATTATTAAACATGGAAATTTAAGAATAGAACCATTAACACATTGTTTCCTACTACGAGGAAGTTCCAAAGTAAGCGGTTTTCAATATCTCTCCCCCGGGGGCTTTGAGGCAATAGGAAAACAACTACCAGATAGAACTCTTAGTTCTAGACTTATTAACCAAATTAAACCTATCTGTTGGGATGCCAATTATAATTTTAACTTTATCACAAAAAGGGGCTTTATCTCCATCGTGGTTGGCGTGCATTGTTTTAACCCCACCCCTATTTCGTTAAGTAAACAATCCTTTTCTCTGTTTAATCGAAAGGAAGAATTAATTTTTTTTAATAATCGGCGCTAATTTGTACACAGAGATTTTCTATGAAATAAAAGTAAAAGCCAACTATGAAAAAACCTGTTATCTTGATTTATGTTTTAAAATTTATGTTAAAACGTTCATTATAATAACCCATATTTCAAACAAGAAGAAAGAGGAGAAGAAAATTTTAAAGAACCTTATTTGAGAAATTTATCGATCTTTACCACTTTTAAAAATAGTAACTTGATGGTTTTGTCTCCCAGGCATGAATGCCTGATGAAGACGGCCCACCCTGTCTGGTAACGGAATTAGAAATTTAACCCCTGACTTAATTCGGCGTCTAATCCGACAGGAGAAGCGGTGAGGACTTTATCTTCACCGATCGCTCACGGTCTGCGGAAGTCGGAAAGGCGAACTGTTATTAATAGCCGGGGTCTTTCGTGACCCACCCCCCCCCCTTTTCAATCGCGTCTGCGTGCCATCCGAAACAACATTTGATTACATGCTATGTTATACATGACAAATAACCCTCAGAAAACAATGTTACCGGCCACCTTCCCGTTGCCCCCGGGACAATACTATTTATAAGAAAAAACTTGTTTTTCAGGTGCAGTTACATCTTTTACATAAAAAATGATCTCCATCCTTTCTTCAAATTACCGTACATAGGAAGTTTCATAAGAAACATATTTGTAATCCAGATAAGATTAATTTGGCTTATGAGGCTTAAGAGTCTTTTGTTGTGCGTTCATCAGTTATGACTATTGAACTCCTCCACTTACTACTCTACTCTATTAAGGAACCTGGAAGGAACTTCCTGGGTAGCTTCCATATCCTTAAAATGACTGGGTTTTGCGTTTCTTTTCAACTGAATAGAAACTTCCTTGTTAGAACATTACAGGGACATATAATACTCAGCAGAACCTACCTGGACTTTCCGCGGCCCTTAGTATTTTAATATGGCTATGGATTCAATAAACAGCGATCGAAATTCCTTCTTTGTTAAAACAGGTCTGTTGTATGTTTCCGGAAGACTTTTTTAACTCAGCCTCTCTATCCTAGGGTGTTGATCCACCAGATGTGTCTTTAATTTAAGCAAGAGGCAATTCCGTTTTAAGAGTTTTGAAATTAAATGAGAACCCATTTGCTATCTTGCGGTCTTTCTCAGTAATTCTCAAGCATAATGAATCCGTAATTTGGTGTTTACCAATTATTTTCTTCGCTTCAGTATCAATTTTTTTAAAAACTAATTCCAACAAATATACATTACAAACTTTCTTACATCAGGCACTTGTTGCTTTCTTGTTAAAGCCATTTGCCTCCCTTTGATCTGGGGTGTTTGATCCTCCATGTGTGAGTCTTTAACTTGTACCGTTGTAATAGTAGTTTGAGTTGGCATTGAAAAACCTTCCCTTTCAAATTTGTTGCATTCTGCCCTGCTAGGATCTATACAGGAAAAACTGTTCTTCCAGTGCAGTCACGCTGTGTACTGTGCGTGAGCTATCCTCAGGTAAGCCACTTCCATTAGTGCTTACTATACTAAATAGCTAACCCCGAGCCTTTTTGGACAGGAATTTGATGTCCAAAAATTTTTCCCATGAATACCTGCTATGGAGATGCGGTTGGTTTTTTACATGTCTCCCACATCTTACACTTTATGGCGTTTCTTTGCAAAGTTAAAAATAGGAAACATATAGCAGTTGATTACAAACAGGAGATGAAGGAGCCGGGTAGTAGTCTAGGTAGTAATGATGAAGTTAAGGATATTAGGAAACGGCCGGAGTTTCGGTATTCCACAAAGCCCACAGACTTCTAGATGTACTTTCCGTAAGCTCTTAAGTCAGCTGACTTCTTTCTACCGGGTCATACCTAGGTAATGACTTAAGATTGGTTATTTGGTATTCGGCGATGGATAGCAGTTTCTTCGTACTCATTGCATAAAGCATGTATGATAAATATTAAATAGGACCACGAATTTTAGGTTTTTCTCAGGGGCTAGTGACCTTAACAGTCTGCTGTGTTCTACTGAGTTTAACCCTATTTATCTGTTTGCCAGTACTGATGAGGGTTCTTTATTCATGGGTTTAGAATGTGCGAAACCTCTGGAGATCGCGCATTTTTTGAGATTTTAATGTGATCTTTTTCCGTTTCAGTGCTTTTAGGGCTGCTTGGCTGTCTGATTTGATAAATATTTTGTTTAGCATTGAACCACTTCGAAGATTTTACATGGAACAAGTTTAGGATTTGAACCAGAATTACGATTAGGGACGGGTTATGTTAGGCAAGGGTAGGGTTAGGTTAGGTTAGGTGAAGCGAGGATACTGTTTGGAATAGGGAGGAGTTTTGAAAGGTTTTAGGTGACATATCCATAATTCAATATTTTTCAGAGAATTGAAGAAAATATGCGAGATTAGCGAATTGCAAGGGTTAGGAGGTACCGGTAGGTTATATGGTCTTGCATATCCTTCACTGGCCAGTTTATTTCTATTGTTTATATGAGTGTAAGAAGATTCAGTAACATCTGGGCAGTTGACTGTATAGTTCTTATTATAAGTTTTCCCTCAATATAATCAAAGCGTTTCATCACTTTTCCTTTTATGTTTGCCGATCAATCCATACATCTGTCTGATAATCAAAAGAAAAAAATCTCTTTAGTATTTTCTTGCTCTCTATTGAAATATTTTGAATTTTACAGCACTATTAAAAATAGCCAGAATGTTTAGAATAATCACACATAAATTATTGTTTCCATGCTTCCTCTATTGATTTTCCACCTGTTCCCCTGGAAATGGGCGTCATTACGTTTCTTCGAAAAATCAATATCCGGCCTACCAAGGGCGATATCTTAATGAGAAATCTGTTATAATTAAATAGAACTTAATCCAGACGGGGTCGCTGAAGATATAGAAGCAAAGGTTTCAATTATGGTGGGATCATCGCCTCATTCCTTTAAGGAGGAACAATATAAGCATGAAATAGACCCAGCCTTAAATTAAATGTATTAAAATCTCCTGGCATTCAAGATCCAAGGATTCCATACATTTTTATTGAATTAATAATAAGAAATAATCCTCGGGTGTCTGACTAACATACTACTTTCATTTGGATTAAGAAACGAAGAAAATTGTAAAAGGGTGAATAACCGACAACGTTGAAATAAGCATTGAATGCATAGAAATCTTCTTAAAAGGTTGCTTTACTGATTAAAGTAAACTGAAACCTTTTAGAAATAAATCATAATCTAGCAACTCTGCCTGTTTAGCAATCTCTGCCATAAAAATATAAAAATAAAATAAAGTAAAAAGAAATCCTTATTAATCAAGATGAAGAACTCGCTAAGCTTATACAGAATCCTATGAATAACGTTCCTACAGACATTATTACTTTTAGTAGATGAAATCTTTCTATTAATGATTCAATAATTTATTTAACACAATACAACGGTGAACATCCTAAATATCTCACTTTCATATTAAACCTCCCGTTCTGATCAACTATTCTCATAATTGAGCAAACTTGTTCACCAGTTGGTTTTGGTTTACGTCTCGTAATGCGCTAAGTAGGTTAAGTTAATGTCAGGCTGAGGCGCCGGGGTTAAATGGTCCGGCTAAGCCCGCAGCAGGGGGAAGTCCAAGAAGCGGTGACTCCAGACTAAGTAAATCGGAATTTAATTAAGTAATGCTTGAAAAGTTTCTCTGATTAGACAGCGACTCCGAGATAGTCGACTTGTAACCGAGTTGGCGCAGTTGCTTACATTGTTTAAAAACCACTTAACTAGATGTGTAAACAATAATGACAGCCCGTTATCCAAGAAAAGATAACTGGCTTAATATACTCCAGTAGTGGAAAATTAATTTTTTAAGTTTCAACAGAATATTAAGATGGTATATAACTCTAGTTGTTATTGTTGTTAGCTCGGATGGTCTTGTATGCTGGAGGCGAGTATATTTGCGTTTTGAAGGGAGCAAAAGAATAAGTTTATCTGTGAATATACCGTGGAATGTGTTCGGATTTAAAGGGATATCGACACAAGCCACGACAAGGACGAAGGAGGAAGGATCTGTAGTAAAACCTATCGGAAAGGAAATATGATGTATTACATCCTGACCTAGCTTGGTTCTCACTTGCCTACAATTGCCAATAAATTGTTGGTGGTTTTACTGTTATATTTGAACTTATACTGTTAATATTTGAAACTAAAGTGTACCTTTTTTTCGATGGTAGGTCCTTCGAGCGTTGCGTACATGATGGCGTCTGATATCTTAACTGAGAGTCCATTTAAGACGAAGTCGATGTTGGGCAAGAGCCCCTGCTTTATTTCCCTTACTAGGCTTTGCGTCTCCATCAAGAAATTGCTCCAGGGGAGATCGAGTTCGGTCGTCCTCTGCTGGGTCAAGCAACCGCGCATGACGTTTAGGCAGTATCCGTTGCAGGGTTTGACGCTAGAAGGTAGACCCAAGCATTTAGGGCAGTAGTAAAGCCTCAGCAGGGCCTCGCGGCACGTTTCTGTATTCTCGTGCCTGCTCGACATGAGCTCGTCGGTCGTCGAGAGCACCTCTATCCCAAGCGAGAGGGCTTCTAGGACGACTTTCATCGATTCGAAAGACTTTGCGATAGCTTTGCCCATCGTCCTGGGGTGGACGTCAAACGGCTGTATCGAATCCATATTGTCCCGAAGGCATTTTTTATAGTCGTCGCTGAAGTCTTTCGAGTCCAGATGGTGGATCGCCTGGTGGTACACCAAGGGGAACATTTTTCCGAAGAAGTTGGTCACTATCTTCTCCAGTGCAGCACCGTCGTCGGTCGGTACAGCAGGAGGAAGGTCCGTTGGGACTTTGCTTCCACGTTCGATGTAGTCCATCAACGTCGAGTACATTTCGGATATGGGCTCTTTCACCAAGCCCCACATCTTGGCGTACACTTCGGAAAACATCACCATCGTCTTGTTTTCACTCTGGACTGCCAAGCGACGCACTTGGTCTGAAACAAGCAAAAAATTACAGGTTATTTTAAATATTTCCTGTCTTAAACCGAATTAATTGTTCAATCCTCGAGGTCTACAGGATGATGAATTATACTATCTATCACGCATTTCCGATCTGCCAGGTCGTTCTGTTCGTAATTTTTTTCGGGCTATTTGAATATATTTTGGTATATGTGTAGACATTAGTGACCGTTAACGGATAATTATTGAGATATCGTGAGATGCGGTCTGGTGTGATGTAGGTATCAGAAAAACACTTTCTTTATCGTGCCAACGTTTCGACCTTTTATTGAGATCATCTTCAGGGCCTGGGATTTACAAACATAGTTTACATTTAGAAAATACATATAGAATTTGGAAAAGTGAATTTATACAATGCAAAAAATTATATTTTATATTCCATCAAAGTATTTCTACTCACTTATCGAAACGTTGGCATGATAAAGAAAATGTTTTTCTGATACCTGCATCACACCAGACCGCATCTCACGATATCTCAATAATTATTTTGGTATATAATGGTTGGCGGACCAAGATGATCACAGACGATCATGCTACCTATTAATTTGACTATTCAGATAAAATCAAATAGTTTTCCTAGTAAATATTAAAGAAATAATAATTTCTTCACATTTTTACTAGGTACTGAATATAGCGAGAATAAAAGGACGAGGATCATCTAGGTCAAATCCACATTAGTCCCATAATTAACGATTCACAAACCGACGGGACGTAAAGTTTGATGTCCACATTTGTCGAGGGCAACTGTCGCATGGAATGTTTTAATTTTGGTGAAAAGCCTCAGCAGATGATGACGGCGAATATGGAGAGTGGTTGGTAATTTTCATTCCACTGTCAGAGCTGATTACCCTCGTTCTCCGTCCTTCATGATGTTCTCGTCAAAATGTTATGAAACTTTATATTCACGTGTAAATGTGTGTGATGGGATTATTTTATTATTTGAGGTTCTTCACACTGTAAATTTATGCAATAAAGAAAATAGAGAGTCATAGTTTTTAGAATAATTTATATATTAAATAAACTATAGCAAGTACAAATGAACTGAAGCATCTCAGCGAAGATAGTTCAGAGTGATGATATCTATGGGCTTTATCCTAGGAAACACGAGCTCCAGTATTGAGTCATCATGAGGATGCTTCTGTCGTTTGCGAGCAATATCACTTTATCGTACTTTTAACAAAGGGATCCAAAAGATGATTATGGACGGTGCAGTAAGCTGAAAGCTTAGTAAGGGCATTGAATGATGTTCTGAGGATTCAGGTGATTGGAACTGCTATTAGGGGTGATGCAAGGAAGCGGAGGCTTTTCATTTCCCAGGCACTGCCGTTTTCTGGTTTATTGTACTTTTCATAGTGTTTTATTTCTGTTCAATTCACTAGATCCTTCTTTCAAATAGTACTTAGTCAGGTGCTAACATTTTCTTCGCGGAGTGAGTGGTTTCCTTGGATTAGAAGGGTATATAGATGGCAGTTTCTTCTTCGTCATTGCATAACCTATAACAATTTAATGTAACCATATTGTGTAGCTATTTTCTCAGATGGCAGTGATTGGTACATATCCTTAACCGTCCCTGAGTTTTAGCCTTTTTAACTGTAGCTACGTCTTGCCAATATTGGAAGGTTTTTTAAACTTTGAGTTGACTATCCGGAACCTCTGGAGACCGCCACCCGCCACTTCTCCTTATATTTTTGTATGTGTGTGTATATATAAGTTAGTCAAATTTATAACTTATATATATATATATATATATATATATTCGGAGAAATCAATTTAATTCAAAGTTTATATTTTCGTTTGTATATTAGGGAAGTTGTAACAGCTGAGAATAGGTTAATGGGAAGCTCGTGTTGCCCTCGCACCGCTCCCAAAGCACTCGACACAACACCTTTTTCTCATTTTGTACAAAATATTTGCAATAAGCCCATTTAAAGTTTCAACAATTCAAGGACGAATTGTCATTAAAAAATTGATTTTGGACGTGTTCGAAAGTCGATCGTTGGCGATTTCCAACCGCCAGGAATCAGACGGGGTTTTCGGTTGTTGTGCTGCTTCGTGCTTCATCAAATAAATGGTAAATTTATGCTGATCGGTTGATTTACCGTCAAAATTGGGAATAACAATTAATTAAGGTTTTTACTTACGATTTTAAAAAAGTCAGGGACGAGCGGGATTCGAACCACGATCTTCGGCTTGTTATCTCAACCAAAAACCTTAATTAATTGTAATATATTAACTGGATAAGAGGACAATGAAATTAGTGAATTCAATGATTTAAAACGAAGTGTGTTCTCCGTGGCCATTTCGTCTGTCGTCGAGAATCCAATCCGATTATACGACATTTGAAAAATGGCAAAAAGGAGGAAAAATTCAAAAGGTGGGGTGGAGAAGTAGGTGTCCGAGTGGTCAAGCTCACGATAGCACAAGTGGTAGAGCAGAGGCGTATCAAGCCGAAGATCATAGGTTCGAATCCCGCTCGTCCCATTGACTTTTTTATCTCAACTAAAAACCTTAATTAATTGTAATATATATTAACTTGTCAAGCGGATCACGAAATTAGTGAATTTAATGGGGAATACAATCAGGAACCTTTCAGTAATTTTCTTTCAATATCGAGAAAATAAAACCGCTTTTTCCATGTTATTTTCAGTTAATAATAAAGCACAGCTTGAAGTCCGTACAAAAAAGAAAACGTTCTCTTTGAGGTCGAGGTTAGAAAATTTGTAAAAATTTCCTTTGCGGAACATCAAAATAATTAATGATAGATTAAAATGCGAATGTTCAAAAACGGAAAATTACAATATTAGTTTATAAAAAAGGGTGAGTAACCATAATGAATACCGCTTGACGTTGAAAGGCCTTAATTAAATTTTAGACACCAGGCAATTCCACCGGCACGATGTTAATTAACCTAATATTTATGTTCATAACCAACTAAAAGTGAATTTGAAGATTTTTAAAGACTAATTTTATATTTCATACTGAGTTTCTGTATTTGTATTGGTAAAAACAGTCAGTATAATTAACTGCTAATTATATATGATGGCGTGAAATGAATTTTTGATATTTTAAACAAATGGAATTAAAGGTGAGAGGCTGTGGATGTAGTAGTAGTAGAAGAAGGAAACAGAATCTCGTAAAGTGATGAACATCTTATGACCCTGGTTTGCCACTTTTAATGGCAAAACTATTTCGACTGAATGGCAAAATTATTATGATAGTTAATCGTCTTGGACCACTTATTCTGCCGGGCGCAAGAAATCCTCTCCTACACTAACTCGGATCTTTATTTGCATAGCATTTATCTTACTAAAAAAGTTTAAAACTTTTTAATTGTGAGATTTCTTTCTGATGCCTGCAGGGTGATGAACCTGAATTTATTCGCCTCCTAACATGATCTGCTTTGAACCAGTTCATCAGCAATCAGCAGTAAAAAAGGTGAAGTGCACTTTTTGTTTACAGTGATCACCGAGATTATTTATTACTAGGAACAACCATTTTATTTTAGACAATGGTTTTACAATATTGGCTGCGGTTAACAGCGAGAACAAGCGGACCTCCGTACGTCTGGCTTGGCATTCTGTATGTATGGAATTTTCACTTGCTCTTCTCACATTCTCTCTCCTTCTCTCGCTATTTATCATCTCACCTATGTATCATTTATCACTTCGATATGGATCTATCTATCTGTATAACTATCACCTATCTATTTATTTACATCATCTGTTTACTACTACTACTACATTTTTTGCCACTGTTATAAGAGTTCTCTCTCTGTCTCTCTCTCTCTCCATCCACATATCATTCATTAAGTGTAGTAACAATTTTAAATTTACGGTATTGTGAATAAAAATAACTGAATAAAAAAGGAAGGTTGTATAGACCTGAAAATTGTTTTAAACAATAAACCTAGTTTTTGAAAGAATATTCGCCAATTTCAGAGAAAAACGTGGATTATTAGAAAATAGAATTGTTTTTAAATAAATTATTCAATGTTTTTGATGTGAATATGAGAAAATTTGAACACATGGCTTAACAGTTGATGTTTGTCTTAACATCTTTAGTGGTGAGATCTAGAAGGCAATTATTTGGCACGTTTGACGACCAAAACGTTAAACCCGCCTCTTAAAAGTTAATAAATAATACAAGGTAAACATGCCATGGTGAAAAATATGTATATATTAATTTTTAATTTGTTATCAGTCGTCGCTTCTTTGACTTCAGCATCGGAGGGTTTATCTATCGTCGTTTTCATATATCTGAAACTCTCACAGAAACTACATTGCCTGGGGACGTACATAACGCCTACAAAAGTGCTGACGACGTGCCTGTGTGTGACCAACACAATGATAAACGACTCGTTCCGAACAGATCAACTGCTAGTCTCCAAACCATTCGCAAAATCGAAATATAACCCGGTCGAAGTGATTAGAGGCATAAAATGCTTTATCAATGATGAAGATATGTTGATCGATAACCATCCCAGTGCACTGATCTTGCCTGAAGAATTGGCCGGGTCTGCGTGGCCTTTCTCCACAACTACGGGTCCCGACCGTTTCACAGGGCCGAAGTTCAAAACTCTGGCAGTGAAAATTTCATTTGCGCAATGCCAACCCGTCTTCAAAACAATTCAATCGGATCCAAAAGGAGAATTTACGGCAGGTTCTTTTTTTGTCTTACCAGGAACCCCTATTTTCCGCAACAAGACCATTTACGCCATTTTCATAGATTGGATAAGCCAATGGAATGATGTGATATTGAAATAAATACCTAATGTAACATTAATCGCATTCTCTGATTGGGTCGATTTAATGCTTATTTAATGGAGAGCGTTCGAAATGAGGGGAGGCTTTCAGCTACCGCGGGGCTTTGCGGTTGAATTCGACTACGGCGCGCTCCCAGTAAGAAAACCATTACAAACAACCTTTCGTTGAATTGCGCAATCCTTTCTAAATAAGCACCTCAAAGTTCATATGCACTCATTAAATGAAGTTCCATCTTTAAAAAACATGAAGGGGTGGAAGTTTACTCTTGTCATTGATGATCTGCAAAAAACATATATACTAATTGAAAAACTTTGCTTTAAAAATTGACCATTTTTTTAATGTAATATCCGTATGAAGCTAATTTTTGCAACATAAAATGTGTCTTGGTTGACTAAAAAGTGGGCACTAGTGAAAAGTATTTATTAGCTACAATTAAGACGCATTACTCAAGCATACGACCATTTGCATTGTAGCGAAATTTCAATAATTTTCACTCTTATTTCTCTCTTATTTACAATAATTTTTCTCCTTTTTACACAATTTCGCATTTTCTATTTCTGTCCTTCTTTATTTCTCTGTATGTATTGCACTTTTTTTTTGTATCACTCACTCCCTCTCTTTCTATTCCCTTCAGCCACTTTTCTCTCCCACTCCCTCTCTTTCTCTTTCTTTTCACTCGCTCATTCTCTCTTGTATTTTGGATTTGTCTACTCTTTCTTTCATTTATTCTCATACAATCTTTCTAATTTTCCATTATACAGTTGTAAGCAATCATTTCCTCCCGTTCACTCTCTCTCTCTCTCTCTCTCTCTCT
>CM077108.1:27729609-27763044 GCA_039619505.1 Cimex hemipterus
CTCTCTCTCTCTCTCTCTCTCTCTCTCTCTCTCTCTCTCTCTCTGTCTCTCTCTCTCTCTCTGTCTCTGTCTCTCTCTCTCTCTCTCTCTCTCTCTCATTAAACTTACTAAAACTTCGTATTATTCACTCTCACTTTTTTTCAGTTACCCTACTTTCATATTGTTGATTGAATTTTCAGTTTGATTTTAGTGGTCTAATTGATTTAATTGCTTTGTTTAATCAGTTATTCTTTTTATGTAGGGTCTTGTTTAAGATGAATAAGTTCGTCTCACGAGAGCAATTCGAACCCACGACCTCGGCCTTATTACATTTAACTACTTTTACAGTCTCCTTGTATTCATCAATCTATATAGTTTATCTCTATCATTTTATTTATGCCACACCCACTCAATCTCACCTTTCTCGTTCACTCTCCATTTTTTTAGTCCTATATTTAGATATATATTGAGCGAGACAGCGAGAAGGGGCGAGAGGGAAATTCAGAAAGAGAGAAAAAGGATCAAGCTTGCGCCCTGCTCTTCTCTGTACTAATACAGAAAATTCCAAGAGAGTCCATCAATTCTGACGAATTTCAAATTTGCTAATTAAAAATATTGATTTTTTTCACGTACAATCTAATCAATTGATAGTTTCGTTCGCAAAAAACGTTTTGCTGAAATAGCTCAAGTTCTAGTGATGCTGAATGTTGAAGCGTTTGAGCAAAAACGAAGAGGTCAAAATGGAGGTTTAATTAGTGGTAATTTAAAGAGGTGAGAGGAGGCCTGAAAAGGGCAGGAAATAGGCTCTAGCATTTCACTGACTTAAATTACAAAGTTGTCACCCTGTAATTCTCATTTGTCTCCCTTCAACAAAGCCGACGCCGAAACGGCCAGACATTTTTAATCAAGGTAATAATAAAATTACTTCCCCATCCTCGGATTTTATCGGCTGCCTTTGTCGATACGAGCGCAAAATGTAAGGTTCAAAGTTTTTCGGTACCAGATCAATTAATTAAAACCGGCCGATTATTTTAAGCCAGTATTTTTTTATGTTTCCGACAGAGATCAATATGCCTGAAGGGTGTCAAGTCCACTCTGAATATGCAGACCTGGCTCGCATTTTTTCACTGACTGAATGGAAAAGAAGCTAATTCATTTGCTTTATCCGTGAAAGAAGAAGACAACGAAACGATTTAAAGAAGATTTACATTCGGCGCACGACATGAGAAAAACGTCCCGACGCAAGAAGCATTTCCAACGAAGATAATAAAGGTTGAAGTAAATTTAAGAAACAAAGAAGAAAAACAGGTAGTTTGTTTTCACTCATTCCCTCTTCACCTGGTGATCTCATAATCCTTCCTAGCAGAATGATTTTGACGAAAGTAAATTTTAGAGTGCGGTTATATTTCACAGTTCGATTTCAAAAAGCCTGTAGGGAAAAACCTCTCAGCCAAACCTGATACAATGAATGTGTCTTAAATTTGTTAAACGAAAAATTTTGTAACAATGATAATACTTTAGACGTAACATTTATTTTTAAAAATCTGAGTTGTATAAAACATAAAGAGTTTATGGATTTTTCAATATAGAAGATCAAAGGGTTGGAAACATCATTTTCAACGTACAGCGAAATATAGCCGGACCAACATAAAACCTGAAAACAGGCGTACTCTAAATTGAATATCCGTAATTACATAATGGAAATTTTCCACATAGAATAAGATAATTCAAGCATTACCAGATCAGGAGCAATTTAGTTACTTCTAAAAGTATCTAATATATCTAATAAATCTAGTATTTCTAAAATTACCCCCTCTGACTCTATATCTATCTATCTTATTATCAACCTCTCTTTCTATGTAAATCTCTTTTTCCAATTTTTTCATTATCTTTCTTGTCTTTGTCTTTACATTTTTATCTACCAACCTATCTATCTATTCGTCTATCCATGCATATATATTGTCTATTTGTGTATTTATCAATCTACCTTTCTTATTTTTCAAACTTTGTATATTTTCTCTCTACCTCATTTCTATCTTTCTTTTGCCATTTGCATTTCTGTTTATCAATTTGAAGTTCCCACTCGTTTTTTAATCTTTCCTTTTTTTATATTCTGTTCTTTATAAAGTTATGTTCTTATGATCAACTCCATCTTGTTGCACAACGGTGAGGAAAGGTCATGGGACGTTTTCACTTCATATACAAATAAATTAGTAATAATCCATTTGCTTAGTCGTGTAATGAGACCAAAATACTTACGTCAATTAATTATTATTTTCATATAAGGTCTTAGTTGAGATGAACAAGTAAGTCAGTTTGACGAGCGGGATTCGAACCTTCAGCTGAAAAGTCGGATCGACGTCACGATAGCTCAAGTGGTTAGAGCAGCGGCGTATTTAGCAGAAGGTCGTAGGTCCGAATCCCGCTCGTGACACTGAGTTTTTTCTCAACCAATATTCTACAAAAAAAAAGAAAGAATAATCAATTGAAATAAATAAGCACTTAAATGAGGGGCCGTTAATTTAAACATCCTTCTATTTTTCAGCATAGTATAAACCTGAGTAGATTAGTCTAGCGTGTTAGTTATGTGTAAAATGTAATTTCTTCTATTTTCCTTTCTAAAGTGACAAATATAAAATGGTGAAAAACTTATTTCCCCGAGGCTAAATTGTTAGAACAATAATTCAGTTCAAATAAGTATTGATATAGTGTCCTTTTATCTTATCTTAACGCTAAAAATACTTTAGCCCAGTTTCTCCACATTCCAGTAGTTTTGAATGCCGGATGCTATTTTCACACATTTTAACGTCCCAATCGCGCGAACGAGCCCAGGCTTAGGGCATTTCTTGAACTTTATTAAACCCGTGTTCTTCTCTCCGAAAGGGGACAATTGACATTCAACCCGTTCGAACCGAACCGGCTCGGAAAAGTTGGAATAGCGGCTTCAATAATTCAGATCCTCTCAATCTCTCTTCCTTTATCTATCATCTCTCAACTTTGGACCCGGAGGTCGATTGTAGAAAAGTTGGGACGTCAGATTTTCCTGATGAAATCTCCAAGTTGAATAAATTGTGTTGGACTGTTTCCTCTCTTTTTATCCCTCCCCCCTTTTCCGACAAAAAAGAGGTGAACAGCGGGTGGAATTTGGCCATTTTCCATACTGCTTAAACTGTTCGTCCTAACTCCATTTCTCAACTTTGCTTTTCAATAAAATCATTTATTTTGAAATGTAAATGTTAAAAAAAAAATACACAGAAGATATATTTTACAAATACTAACATAAATTAATTTGTGCTTACAAAAATTAATTTAGTTTTCATTGCAACGCTAAATATTGTATTCAAGTATAAAATGATTTAAAAATTTTTTCTTTATAATCTATATAATGTGCCTACGAAAAGTCCGTACACTAGGCAGCTTACAAAGACTAGCAAACCTATGTATCACAGGGGCAATGAAAACAACCCCTACAAATGCATTAGATACCTTGCTAAACCTACCTCCACTAGAAATATTCATACAGGGAGAGGCTAGGAAAAGCTCATTCAGGCTCCAAAAACAATTAAATTGGAAAGGAACCAAACAATTCGGGCACACAACCATAATAAACAAAATCAGACACCCATTATTAGAGATGGGGACTGACTATATGGTCCCGGAAACAATCTTCACGACCTCCTACAAAATCTCAACAGACTACAAAGGAGAGGAAGAACACAGGAGAACATCGGACACAATGATATGGTATACGGATGGCTCCAAAACAACTGAAGGAAACGGATCAGGAATTTTTTGTACAAGCCCAAATATGAGCAATCAAACTCACTAGGGAAGTACACCTCGGTCTTTCAAGCAGAAATACATGCTATCAATGCCTGTGCTCTGGAAAATCTTAAAAGAGGTTACACTGACAAAAAAATCCTCATAAGATCAGACAGCCAAGCAGCTATCAAAGCACTAACATGTACAAGAATCACATCAAAATTAGTCAGTGAATGCATCCAAAATCTCCAAAACCTGGGAAAACACAACAAGGTAATGGTATCCTGGGTGCCAGGGCACAGGGGAATTTTGGGTAACGAAGAAGCAGACAGACTGGCCAGAGGAGGATCCGCAAGACCATACATAGGCCCTGAGCCTATCCTTGGGATATCAAAAACAAACGTAGAATCCTCCATCGCAGACTGGATCCAAACAAAACAAAGAGAAAAATGGATAAACTCTAGCAGTGCTAGACACAGCAAAATCATGATAAAACAACCCTCACCAAAACTGGCAAAAACACTGCTACAACTGGAGAGGGCAAATCTCAGGAGAGTGGTAGGGCTACTAACCGGCCACTGGCACCTGAGAAAACATCTGCAAAACATGGGCATATATAATAGTGATCCAATTTGCAGACTATGTAATGAGGAGGAGGAAACAGCCACTCATATCATCTTCGAATGCGGAGCAACGGCTCAATGGAGATTCAATCTGAGGCACAGAAATGACTCAGAGAACCACATTGAAGCAATAACAGTCAATGACTTGATAATCCTAAGTAAAAGGATCGAGTCTATTGACTAAACTAAGGAACTAGGAAGGTACAATAAGCCAAAAGGCTGCAGTGCCTGGGGCACACAAACCTCCTAGTAACTTTGCCACCTAACCTAACCTAACCTACGAAAAGTCCATTTGTCGTACTTTGACAAGAAAAGTGGATTGATTGACCAGAAGATGGAAAAAAACATCTGGGAATCAAAACCGCTACCACAATTTAGATAAATTTTACACTGACGATATAACGTCATCTATATTTTTCGTGGTATTTTACATACAGACATAAATTTTTGACGTTATTTTTAGCATTTCCAAAGTTTTCAAGTATAATACCCAATTATTGTAGAATAACTGATGAAAATATATGTATAATAAAACCTAACCCCTAAGTCGTCTCTAATCCTAACCGTAACTAAAGCTGCCCCCTACACCTAACCATAACGCAATTTTAATCCAATGCAATCTACCCTTAATAACTCGAACATAGCATATATTTTCCCCGCGTCTCGCAAAAACGTCTTTATATGAAACATAAACCAACACTAGACACTGCCATCACCCTCCTAACCCTAACTCTACTCGTTCGGCTCATCCATACCCCTTCCTCACTGTAATCTCTGCTAACCTAACCCGCTCCTTGTAACGATTATTTTGGTAACAATTTATTTTAATTTTTTATGCAATTCTACCAACATTTTTGAAATGCGGGTTTGTTTTATTACATTTGATTTTAATTTTTTAAATAAATTTATTTTATTTTTAACTATAATAGGGCTTTAATAAAAAGTAGGAGTTTACAATAAAAGTAATTATCTACTTATAATCAGAACTCAAAGAATAAGAAACTTCTCGAGTTTAAAAACGTAGAAGACTTTTGGTTTCAGTAAAAAAAAGAAAACCCACCACTTTTAATTTATGATATGAATGCAAGATGTTTAATTATAAATATTCTGGGAAATAAAAGTGAAAACACAGTCTGTTGTCTCACTGAGAAATAAAATTGAAAAAGAAGTTAGACCCCATTTTCTTTATGAAACAGTAAATAGCCGTTCCTCGTCAAATAATTTCAAAATTCCTTTTGTAAAGAAAATAAAATCCCAAAAGGCGTGGTTTATATTATTGTTCCGCAACATCCTAACGCTAACAGTACCCGACTTACCTTTACGTAACATGAATTTAACAACACTGACTAAAAAATATAAATAAATAAAAAATCAAACAGGTAATCACATATAAAAGCATCTTGGACGTAAACAAATTTCGGGAAGTACAAACAGATGGACTGGTCAGAGGAAGATCTATAAAACCATATGCAGGCCTAATAAATTGGATATCAAAGCCATCTTAAAATGAATGAGTCCTAAAAAAACAAAAAGAGAGGTGGATCAAATTCAGAGGTGCCAGTTATAGTAAACACATCGGAAAGAACTCGTCACCAAAACGTTTCTGCAGCGAGATAGGTAAAACTCAGGATACGGACAACTTTCAGATCAAGTAATAAAAAAATATCCGCAATTTTTAAAATTTCATCCCAAGTTCGTAACGTAGGTTTGAAAAGTAGAAATCATAATTTAAATATATAATTTTAAAATTTACGAAATATGAAAAGCAAGATGTAAATAAGAAAAAATACAAGTTTGTAAACGAGTGTTAAAAAATAAATTTAAAAAATTGAAAATTTGAATAAACCAGTTATTTTTGTGATTACATGACTTATCTTCAGTTCTACAATTATACGGGAAAAAGTAGAAAATCATTACTTAAATATTTTTCATTTTCCCTTTTAAGATTATGGCCGATTTCCCGTTGAATAAATTTCACGATGTTTCTAATTACAAAAGCAATTTTCTAATGTTTGCTAATTATAATTAATAAAAGAATAATTTATAACTGTCAACACCGCTAATCCTGCCCTATGATTAATCATCATTCAGCATTAATCAATTAGAAACTGCCATTTTGTCCGGCTTTCTCCATCTCACTGGTGGCCATCTTTCGATAAATCCTCTCTTTCATGAGCATATTTCAATACAAATACAACTTTACATATATATTTTCTATAAATCGAATATAAATCTTTCCTCATTTTGGTAATCTTACAGAAAAGTAAAAAAGAAAAACTAGTAAATTCGCTTTAAACTTGACATTATTCGAAATACCATTTATTGTCAACAAATAAACGTATAACAAAAAAAATCACCTAATCTAACCCCTCTCGGACCCAAACCACTCTGCATAATCCTAACCCGTCAATAGCCATGATACGACCTAAGCCAACGCAGTACGTATCTCTTCTGACCCCAAGTTTTTACTGCTTCCCTAAGTTAACGCGGCCACTACAAAAAGCAGCTTTTCCGCTTAATAAAATATGGTTTCAATCAAATCAGTTTCAAAACCAGAGGTATTTACTTTCAACAAAAAAACAATTAAAAAATAAATTGATCATAACTTCGTTAACTGGAAAAACAAAACAAAAATATGATCTAAACATATCAAAAATAAATTAATTATCAAATAAATCTTCAATAACTAAAATATCATCGGAAGCGTTTATAGAAAAAATACATCATACTAATACAAACCTAATGAAAAGTAAAAACGGGGCACAAAGAAATGTTTTTGATACATTCAAGCTGATATTTATTATGGCGTATCTTTTTTTCTTGTTTTGCTGAATTGTATAGCATTCTTAAGTGTAACCAGTGCTTTCGCAATTTAACCAGTCAAATGGGATTTTCCTCTAGGCTTGATGGCTCGTTTACACGAAGAAAACTCGTCTCCTCAATCCTTCCTCACCCTGGTAGAAAGCTTTGGCCAATAATTCAGGCTAAAGCACAAGTTCCTTGGGGGGAAAACACGGTTTTATTCCCAGGCTTGAATACCATCCTTTGTGTGAACGAATTAATGGTGCATAAACTGATCGTAAAATATTTAATAGTTATGAAATATAAAGATTTTTATATAGAAATTTAGATTGAACTAATTAATTAAAGTGGTTAAAAGGTCGCCAATAAATTATCCGAACGCATAAATATACCTAACGCCAAGTACAACACCACCATCGGAAAAACTTCCAATTACACGAATATCGTTGAGATTTGAAGGATCATATATTTAGAACATGGAATGCAAAGAGATCCCAGAAGCTTGTTATTACATCAACGCCGGCTTGGTAACCATAAAAGGGCAGATATCATCAGTACTAACGCGTTAGGCCATACCTAAAGTGACATTATCGTGACAGTTTATCAACTCTGGCCAAGTAGATTGAAACAAGTGAATTTTTAAAGTTTTCCGGACCTACTACATAGCGCAAAATCTCCGAAAATATATGCCTAATTAAAAAAATATTGCCAAATTCATCAGGTAGTATGTTCCTCGGTCGTCATGGGCGTGACACCATCGATATCGTTTTAATTGCCATTCAATCCCATTCAGATAAGTTAAGAAAACGGCAAATACGAATTGTTGACCTACAAATAATTAACAGATATTTTGCGGAAAATAAGATTGGCAACCAATAACCAAATAAATAGAGAAAGAAACGACTGAACTTGAGCTAAAATAAATAAATAAATTGAAGATACAAAAGCGTCAGATAATGTTTCGACTTAGTAAGTCAGTTTATTAACCATTTTAATGCAAACACAAATTATTCATAGGAAAATTATACTTCTTACAGATTTAACAGCGAAATTAATAATTTAAATTGCGTGGAAAGATTAAACCTGATACCGTATGAACAATGTTCCTTGGCTTACTTGGTTCAACTTATGGAAATCAGCACTGCTTAAACGTTAAATATAATTAAGAAATTGAATTTAAAAAAGGAAATAAGCATGTTCAAAGAAAAGTGTATGGTAAAACACACTTTTTTCAATTCAGTGTAGTGTACTTCTGACAGGAATCACTTCCGTTTAAGACCTTTGAATTCCTTGCAAAAATAATTTGATAACAACTCGAGGACATTTTATCATTTTTCAACCCGTTTACTTTCTCTCTTCTCTCTCTCTCTCTCTCTCTCTCTCTCTCTCTCTCTCTCTCTCTCTCCAGTACGTAACATATTACATATACTACATAAAACTATCTGAAGATTTATGGTTTTCTCACCTTATCTGAAAAATCATCTCTCTAAATTTCCACAAGCCAAAATCCGATTTTCACATGCAAACTGTCCCAGAAGTTTGATTCTCCTCAGACTACCTCCTTACCGTAAATCATGATTAAATAAATGAAAAATAAAAATAAATTCCAATACGTTTACTACACTCAATCCCAAACGCAAAATGCTTTTTCGTATTTATCTTAATCAAAATTCCACTGTACTTAGGCAAAAAGTTGACATGGAATCAACATAGACGACAAAACAGCTGAATCGACTATAGGTACAATACAGCAAAAACATTAACAGAATCCAACCCCTACAGATAAAAATCTCCTTACTTTGTTAGTAACCACACTCTCCAAATTCGTTATGTTACTGACGTCGCACGATACTTCAAATTCCACCCCAAATTATCTCTCCATTTCTTTCCAGCTCCATTACCAGTCACTTTTCCACTCTTGCTTTCCGATTGCGACCAATCCCTATACGAAATGCGCACATAAAATTTACAATCTTGGTATTCATTCGAAAAGGCCGCCCCAATGTTGGCCACCAAAATCAAATCAACTTAAAGAAGAATGAAATTGTACTACTTTTTGTTTTAAAATAAGTATTAAAATATCTTTACACAAATAAACAAACGTTTTCGAGCAGATCATCTTTATCTTTCAAAATAAAAAAAACCATAATCATTCTCGGATTGTATTTTAACAAATCCTTTTTATGGAGCATTTTATGTGTAAGCAATATATTTAAAAATTTCAATGATCAGGCTTTTGTAGCAGCATAGGGCCGTTTTAACGAGAAGAAACCCAGTTCCCAGTTATTTACCTAAGATAAACAAAACCACCGAGAAATATTTAGATTCTTGCCCAGACTATTCGGAATTAGTCTTCCTGGATCGAAAATAGCATGCCACGGATCTTGCAACATTTGAAAGAATTCAGTTTCGAAACGATCGGAAAGTTTTCACACCCAATTGCCAACTAATGTTAAATTTGAACTTTTGCAATTGTTTAATTAAGTTAATTACTTTCCACGTTACCAAAGTTAATACTTTCCCATAATCGTCCAAAAATTATTATGTACTGAGTAAAGTTTTCTTATCAGGAAGTACTCTAGAATTACAAAAAACAGAAACGACTAAAAATGATATTATTCTGTTTTACACTTCTCGAACATTTGGGCACAAGCATGTTGGTGATATAATAAGTACGAAGTCTGAAAAAGTTTTCAGGTGAAGAGAGTCGAAAGAGCCAGTTTGCATAATTTGATAATAACCGCCGTACAACCGGAATAAGAGAAGTTCTCAAAGCGCCATCCGGGTCAGTAAATAATGTTTTAGTTGGGAAAAAATATATTTATTCAAAAAGGACAAGTGACATTATACATTAAAAAAAGTTACAAGCCACCCAATTTATTCTTATAAATGTATATTTGTTTTCGTGTTATGCAATCCTTTTCGTTAGAAGCTTCCTTCTGGAAAAAATCCAACTTGATTTATTTTTGTGAATAAAGGTATCATTCAGGCATAAAGTCAAATATCCCAACGTCCGCCCTTTTGACCCAAGACAGAAAGTACCAAAGGATGGCTTATGACGATAATGGAAATGTTATTATAAATATATTACATATGTGAAAATAGAAAAATTGTCGTCTTGCAATGTTTTTGAAGAGAAAATGGAAGAAGTCATTTATGAAAATAATAGAACGTTTCATAATTTTATTTGAATTTATAAAAATAAAAATGCTAGTTATATCTGTACGATGATTATACAACTTGTCAAATTTCGTTTTTCAAGGATATTGTTCCCATTGAAAAGAGCACAACAACTCTCAGGATGTCCTGCGACAAAAATAGAAAACATTTTTAGAAATTGGCCATAACGTATTTTTATATTTCCAAAACAATACCACTCAAGAATTAAAAAAAACTATCGCAACGGAACGGAAGAAAACGGAAAAAGTTTAAAATAAAAGAATCACACGTTGCGTGATTTTATTTTAATTTATAAAGCATAAACATTGTAGAAGGGCTTTGAGGACAAAAGTATTTCTAATAAGTGTCAAAGGTTATATAACGTTTTCTGAAAGAAATTATTCTCCTTCGAAAGAACATAAATATAAGGATCGCCTGCGACGAAAATGAAAAACCTTTATAGAAATTGGCCAAACATTGTTTTCCTATTTTCCAAAATAATACACTGGCCGGGCGAAACTTTAAAAAACATGTTGCTCTATAGTAGTCAGAGATCTTGTAGTCCTGTAAAGGAATTTGTTTTCTAGCAAGAGGAAATTGGTAGAAACCCAACGCAAAACTTTAGTAGAAAATAATTAAATGTTGAATAATTTTTTTTATATTAATAAAGCATAAAACTAATAATAAGGAGAAGAGGACAAGGTATGTTCAATATGCGACAAAGGTTATACTTTGTCTTAGGATGGTAATAAAAAAATGGTGGATTACAACCATAGTCCTTTAACTTACAGTGATGAGCGCCTAACCGTTTCAGCCAGCGACGCCCCAAGGTAATTATTCTCCTTGAAAAGTTAAGTCTCGAGAAGTCCTGGGACATAAATGAAAACCATAGAAATTGGTCTAACGTTACATTTTTGTCTCGTTTTCCAAACTAATAAACTGATGACCAGACAAGAATAAAACAAACTCACCAAGAATGTGCAGAAGATCGTGTGTCAGAGAATTGCTTTCGAAAAAAAAAAAACGAAACACCCGGAAAATGAAACACCCCAATTTAAAAACTTTATTAGAAAACAATCGTCATTTTACTTCACATAAAGTAAAAGTCCTAGAAAGGCAAGGAGGACAAAAATATTTCTAGTATGTCTCAGAGAATATACTTCTGCATCGTCCTTTAAAGGATGTTAGCCTTCTTGGAAAGAGTATGAAGTAAATTTTGTTCTAATCGTCCCTAAAAAGAAATTGTGATATAACAGGAAGAAAATGGAAAGCCCATTGACAGAATTTAAATTTTTTTAAATAATCAAAAGTTACGTTATATAATTTTATACTACAAAAATAATATATTATAGAAAAATGTTACTGAGGGAAGAAGGACAAAAATGTATTCAGTACGTAACAAAGATTATATAACATCTTTTTAGGGGCATTATTCTTGAATATGGAAAACCCTTTATGGAAATTGGCTAAAGATATTGAATTTATTTTCCAAAATAATAACTGCTGACGAGGCAAGAATTAATAAATATTGTTTCAAAATATTTGAAGGTGATTGTGCTTCTTATGGTCCTGTAATGGAAATTATTCCCAGAAGGAAACTCAGAAAAGGCTGAACAAGCAAATGATTTTATCATAACTAATCAAATCTATATCTAGTATTCATGCCTGACGACAGAAAAAACCTTTATAATTTTAGGGGAGTTTATTTCTATTCATGATTGTCTTTTAAGGCCATGCATTTGTTGCTGACCACATGATGATTCTAGGTTGTTGTTTTTTTTCATTCCCCGATTACATATTTTGTCAGGCAGTTGAAAATTGTCGAATTTTCTTATTGCATTATGGGCGAAATTTTCGAGCCTACGTGCGAAGTTGTTCAAGGATGTACAAACAAGCTGCGCGTGCCGCCGACCACTCGGCCCTGGCAGAAGGGAATCTTGAACCGGAGATTCGAATTTCATAAAGGTCGAAATGCAAAATTGGACATGTGAAAATTTTATAATTATTCCCGGCCGTTTGGCCGGCTGCCACGGATCCTCGGCCAGACACCGGGTCTCGAAGAGGATGATTATATTTAGACGGCCACACAATCTTTTCACTGACCTTCTGCCCCATGAATGCCAATATTTAATCACTGAGCCTGTATTAACTCCAGTTGAACAACTCACATTATTATTGAAAAACAAATTTAAAACGAAAAATTATTGTTGGATATGATCACATCCGGTTTGTGTCTCTTCTTTGTTAACCTTAATGCATTGTTATTATAGCATAATGACTCACTGCAACATTAATTTTCTACATATGCTGTACAGTGTCTCACAAAAGTGATTGCGCTTTTTTCTTTAAAATATTCATTAGAACTGTCTAATTTTTGAATTATAAGTTATGTTTAAATATGACCTTATTAAACGTTAACTTCTGAAAATTATTTTTAAACAATTGGGATTAATAAAGTAGTTATGGACAAGTAAATTTAGATTCAATCAAAAAGTCACAAATATAATCGCAGTCAGAGTTTGTTTAGATATTTCTGTTTAATTTTCTCTTATTTATCGATCGTACAATCCCAGTCTATATTTTTCGTTTATCCGTTCGACATGCATTAAAAAAATTAAAAATTGCCGCCAAAGTACAATGTTTCTTCAATGGAAAAACGCTTCCACGTCATTTTTCTACGTAATGGCGTATAAAATTTAATATACATGCACACACCCCATACCACAGCTAGTTGCCCATGAAAATTTGATTTTCATAATACTCATCGAATAGTTTCCGTGTTCACCACGATTCCTGCAGACAAATGATGATGTGTTGCGATTTTAATGAATTAATTTTGCTGGCCATGATTCCATAGATAAATACTATATTTCCCGTTCCGGTAGACGACGTACACCGTAACAGAGCCGCCACCATGCTTTGAGGCTTGAACCCTTACAAAATACAGTCGGTAACAATAAGGTTAAATTTATCACCCGCGAAAATGATCTCAACCCAGAAAGAGTTAAGCCAGGAAATATATCGTTTCGCAAAGGTAATCCGCTTTTTTTTCTATTCACAGTACTGGTGAACCGATTTTTTCTAGCTAGTTGCCCATTAAAATTTTATTTCCAACATACTCGTCGCGAATAGGTTCCGACAGTTTCCGTGTTCACCAAGATTCCTGTAGAGAAAGGAAGGTCTGCTGCGATTTTGGAAACGGCCATAAACCGAACTTTATTATCGTCCTTAATCATTCCCGTTCATGCCTCTCTTGCAAGATTTTCGGATAAACGAGAAATATGGACTGGAATTATAAATAGGATAAAACTAAATGAAAATACGAAAACAAATACTAATAATAAATAGGATTACTTTTGGGATCTGTTGATTGGATCCACATTTACTTTTCCAAAACTAACTCATTAATATGAATTGTTTCAAAAGTAATTTTCAGAACTTTCGCTAATAACGTGATATTTGGAATATAATAAAATTATATATAAAATTGAAGTAACTCTAATAATGAAATTTTAAAAAAATCGCTCTTTTCGATTACTTTTGTGAGACATTGTACATAATAATTACAAAATGAAGTACCGTATTTGCAAAATCATATAAAGAAATAGAATGAATATTTTATTATATTAATAATCACGAAATATCTGTAGAGCTTTTATTATTGTCTTTATATATTGAAAAATTTAACCTAAAAACTCGTTTTTCAGGTTGTGACATTTGTTTTGCTTTTGTTTTCAATCGAAATAGCTCCTATTACTTTAATAAGTCTTCACCTTAATATTTCACGTTAAAAAATTGTTTTAACATAAATTCCATAGATTTATTGACAAATTTATATGTAGAGTCAAACTGCGCCAATGTTTCGCATTGAGACGAACAACTGGTATTGAACGTCATTCAATTAAGAAACTAAACAGATTTACATAATGCATAATGCAATTTCGACGGAATTCCTAATGAATGTGTTAGTATCTTTAATTATACCCGACGCGACGTGTCAATACTGAGCAAATTCAGGGATTACCCTGTGCAAGAACAGTCTTGCAATAAACACACTCATTCTTAGCGTACAACAATCCACTTGACATGACAATTATCTCCATACGGCCTTCATCTGATCAGAAGATTTTTAAGTACAATATAAAATACAGTCCTGCGTACCTCTTGTCTTTCGATTTTGCCATCCTTCCTTCCAATTATTGAAATTAAATCAAAATAAAAGCTCTCATACAAATCAGACAATTATCAAAGCTCCTAATTTCGCTACTAACCACACTATGACCGCAATTATACTCCTCATCCGGATAGAAATTATGCATATCATGCATAAAAATATGGACTACTGCTTCCTTCTCATCTCCCTTCCAAGCCACTCGTTCTGAACGAAAGTAAATTTAAGAAACCCAATGTAGAACATCTCCAGGACCTGGCCTAATTACTTCAATTATATCGGCAACCTTCCTCAGAAGTAATTGGTATTTTTAACCATAAGGCCGTCTTACGTACCAATCATTTTCTTCTTTCATGGAAGTATGCCGTAGTCATTGTCATTTCTAAAGCTCACAAACCTCCTAACCAAATATCCATCGGTCATTCCTAGAAAAACACCTTTTAAAGCGTATCATATCTATCATTGATTCACATAGAATCATTACATCATTTCACAACCCAGAAATGCTTTAGACTTATCGCCACCATTTCTTCCATAAAGAACAAAGAGCAGTGCTCAGGAGAGCTCCTGAATGTGGCCGAGTTTTTCGTTATGTTCGCTGTCTAAATTTAAACGATATCAATCTAATCCTTTTTACCTTATCTTTGAATCTAGCTAGATTGACCCGTGATGTCAGTGATACTGTTACAAACATAGGAATTGGATCAATACAAACCGGCGTTCCACAAGGGGCATTCTTGGTCCAATCCAGTGTAACATTTATACAACTGACTGTTCATTATTTCTCAACACCATTATTACCACCTATGCGGATGACACCAGAATCCTATCGAATTCGAAGAAACGACCAACTCTCAAGTACAGCTTCAGTGTATCAACGCGTAGTAGCAAAGGTGGAAGACGAGACTAAATAAAGAAAAATGTAAGGTTAGAGGCCAGGAATCCTTTATAAACTTCAACGCGTACGACCCATCCATCCCTTGGGAATAGCTGAAATCCTATTTTACTGAGCACTGCTTCAGATTGAGGTGCGGCAATGAATACTCAGATATCAGATATACCCAAGTCGGGATTATATAAGAGAGCATTCTTGTCCCATCTACACCATATACGGGTGATTTTCCATTACGTCCCCATATCGTTGACACCATGTTAACTTCATCAGCAACTTCAAATATTCAAGAGCATCTCAACTTTATTGAAGAGTGGTACCAAAATTTGAGGACAACACTAAATGATGAAAAATGTGAAAATCCAGTGTAAATTTAATTGGGGTAAAAACAAACTGTTCTTTTTGAAAAACAACCAAAAGGAACTTACGACTTTCGCTCAAGTAGGATCGTAAGACCCAAACAGCACACTGACGAAAAACCTTGGACTGAAGGAAAACAACTTAACAGAAGATATGGATTACTATGAAGACTGTTGGGAACGAAATCTGTTTTAATCGTGAAAACTCGACTAACTTTGTACAAGACGACTGCGACATACGGAGTGGAGGGCGTAACTTTCCGCCAACCAGCGAGTCCAATCCTTCCAATCAAAAGTCTTTTGATAATTTGTGACATTTACCTTACTGATCTTTTTATGACATCATAAGCTTTCGACGCGACCACGAAATTTCATGTCGCTAGAACACTAAAAGGAATTGTTGGCCGCGTTGTCTTTTCTTTGTATTTTTCCTCTGAGTTAGCAAATAAAAATCCCATTGAAGATAAGAGCTGAGACCAGCTTCCGAGAGGCGTGTTATTTATTTACTTTATATTTTGCAACACCGAAGCTTCTCTTTTTATCTTTTGACGTGATATGATTTTATATACAATGGTACAAATTGAATTTTGTTTTTGTTTCGCCCGACCGTCGTAAGAAACTTAAGAAAAACTATTACATCTAAGTCACACATAAAAGAAGTCACATTTACATCTAAGTTGTACCCTAGACCGATGTGTCCTGTCATTACACTGCGTCCCTGCATCCCCTGAGGTGAAGTATTTATTGAAATTTGATCGTGATGAGGGTTCGACTATATTGAAGAATTAGTGTCGGCTATCTCAATTTGTCGGAGGTGGTTTTCAGACTAAACAGACCGTTGGCATAGGGAACGACTGACATCCGACGAATATCTGGCCGATGGTGATAAACAAATAAATCAACGCGGGTTTTAACGTTTTAAGCGTCTGTATACTTTATTCCATCGACCAAACAAGGCGACTATTTTTATAAGGTATTTGGAACAGCTAAAAGCGATAGGCGGACGCAAGGGGAAAGTCAAAAATTTATTAACCCGTTGATATAAACCGAGCCCTATTTAAACTAAATATTTTTACAATTTTTTAATTTATACTTCACAACATGGTTATCCACATATTTACAACTATATACATCTCTTTATAGTACTGGTTTGCCTCTCTGTAATACATCTTCCTACTGTCTAATTAGACTACTCCCATCACAAAAATATTCCAAAATATCACCCAGAATCGATCCCTAATTCTAATCATGTCACCCTTTTTCCAGAACCAATTTGGCTTTCGCTCTCAATACTCCATAGTCCAGCAGGTCACACACTTATCTTCATCCTTTCAAGGACCTATACCCTATAGGAGTTGATAGGAGATTCTTCCGAGTTCGCAAGGGTAGGGCTGCTACGACTGCTGCCCTACGGGAGCGGGAGTGCTAAAGTATGCTCGGAATCCTGTATCACTTTGGGGAGGGGGAAGAAAAAAAAAAAGAAAAAACAGTTGTAAGATGTCGGGTTCGAAGCAGAGCCGCTGGATTCGAACCCGGGACCTTTACCTTACAGTGACTAGCGCCGTGTCAACGCCTAAACCGTCGCAGCCACAGACCTCTGAATTTCAAGCAAAAGGTTTATCAGATTGAAGGAATTATAAGCACATCTCGCGACACGTATTGTCTACCGCGGATACGATCATTGGGTGACAGATGACTTTATGCTAGGTAAAATTTAGCTCTAGACATTAATTTAGGTTTACTTTATCGCTATTTTGTGAAACCTAGTCATAATTACATTCAATGCTTCCCCGATGAACACGGGCCCTAAAGGTGAAAATTAATTTCCCCATCGGAATGAGCAAAATCGGCCAGTCACGTATGACTCCAGTAGGCTGAGGAAGGATCCTCTTTAATTTCCAAGGCAAGCCCGAGTGCCACACTGGCCTGCTTTTAATCAAGAAAGACGATAACCAAATACTACTTTCTAAAACTTAAATAACATTCAACACAGCATGTTTAAAAAAGAATCAAACCAACCCCAAAAGATGCCGGATTCAATAAATTGTTCATTAATAAGAATAATTTAAAATCATATCTGACCCTATTTCATGCGAAATACTAGTTTTATTATTTCAAACAGTCGTTTGTTTAACAACTTAAAACTCAGCTTTGCAAATTATAAAGCAGAGTCAAGTTATTTTTTCTTAATAAACAAGATAACTTATTTATTAAAATGCTCAGGATAACGATAACGATATACATTATGCAACAATGTCTTAATTTATAGCTAGTAACTGAAAGCTTTTCCCTATGGGATTAATCCTCTTGTGGGCGGTTTCTTTTAAGCCTTCTGGCGTTGCGTGGTTGAAGTCCATTTGCAGCTGGCTCGTCCCATGAGGATGTTGCGGTGATTTAACATTGAAATGTGGAGCTTCCCATAAGCCTCTTTGATAAAGATGGCAATGGTTTTTTTGAGGCGTAATGGTGTGCTGTATTGCGTACACGGCGAGGTTATTAGTTTTAAGAGTCTGTTTGTACACTCTGCAGTCAGGATTGTACTACCGCATTTTAATAAGATGTTTATATAAATAATATTGCATAATCTACTCCGGTATTATCAGTTAAGCATTTTTTCGCAACACCCTGTATAATTTTTAATTTGATTTCTTCGAAGGTTTTTTTAATCATTCACAAAGTTGTTTTTAAATTAACAGTTTCGTAAACCAATTACCGTGAATTATACAAGTCCTTTTTTGATGATCCGGCTGAATTTCTCTTGAACCAATGACACTATGAAAAAATACATGTTTAATATTTTTTAGTCTAGTTTCAAATTTTTACCTTTTTTGAGAAAAAATTGTATAGGGCACCTCAAGCCCAGTTAAACTTCAAAATTTCAAATACAACCCTATCTTGACAGACATTTTAAAGGATTTGCCATGCTGACAACGATGTTGCAGCTAAATTGGACAAAAAATAAAGTTATGACAAAAACTTTGATAAAAGAAACACATTTCGTTGTTAATTCCAATAATTTGCTTTTTCACTAAATTGAACATTAATTTAACGTTTATTGTTTACATCCTGCACTATTGTTGTCATCGTAAAAAAACATTCAAAATGATCGGGATGTATAGGGTCGTATTTGAAATGTTGGAGTATAACACGGCCAGAGATACCCTGCGTAATTTTTCTCCAAAAAATGTAAACAATTGAAACTAGACTAAAAAATAATAAATACGTTTTTTTCTTTATGCCATCTAAAGGCATGTATAAATAATCATCATTGTTGTTGAACTTCGTTCGGTACGTTTGAAATGAATCAAAATCTACAAAGGCGGACGTTCAGGATTTTTGCCGGTTTTGCACATTTTACTCAATTTTTGGGCAAGTACTGCAATATTTTAATTGATTTGTATGAAAACTCCCCCCAATTTTCCGAATCCTTGATTTTTTTAATCAGGTGATATGTTTATACCCGATATTTAAAAACACCCTCTTTTCGGGGTTTTTCTCCTGCCGCGTTATTTATTAATCAAATTAGTTTAAAATATTTTAATATACAATATTGCTCAGTCGTATTTCTGCACGCTAGGGAATCATTGACCGAGACACCCGGCCTTCAAGTCAAAAAGTGCCTTTTCTCATACATATATTTGACGCCATGCAAAACTAGCGTAACGCGAGGAAGTTTCCTATAACCTATCCTTTACACAAACTACGCTGCTGACCTACAATTTTTACAGATAAATCGCAACTTACGCTCGTGTGAATTGTGTAATACTGATCATCTGGTGGGATCATAAGGATATTTTTTATGGGGTAAAGATTGGGCAACTCGATTGAGATGAGAGGAGAGTATTGTGGAAAGTGTTTTGGAGATTATTTTTTGGACGAGAGGAATTTGAGGTCCCTGTGAACGGAGATGTAGACGTAGTAGCAATGACTATGGTTCGAAGGATTTTTGATTGAAAGGATGTAGTATTCGGGTTTTGGAATATTTAGGGGTCCGAAAGTCTAGTCCGTACGTCTTGATTGGTTTCACTCTTGTGTATTGGTAGTTGTTATGTTGAAGAGTTAGATTTGCTTGCCAGTAGTCTGTAGAGTAGTCTAGATTGGTTAATCTTAAGTCGATGGAACTCAAGACAGCAGACGCAGGAATTTTTGGGATGAGAGTATTACTGACGGAACAGTAAAATAATACAAGGGTGTTCTTCTTTCATTGTCTTTTATACGCCAATGTTTACTCCATTCGACTATTTATCGGACACAAGTGTCTGGATCTCCTCCAAGGCAATTGTGAGATCGTGATCAGCAGCATAGCTGTGACGTCGGCAAATGATATAACGATGAGGGAGGTTGAAGTCGGGTTGTGTGTACGTATATTTATGTTAAAAGTATATAAATATAGAGCTGAATTAATCGATAGCCCCTGAAACTTTATTTGGGATGAGGTACGGATCAACAACCTCGGACAACCAAGCCACTGTAGTGGGGAACAAGTTAGTTATAAATCCTCCAAAATCCAAAATAACTCTTACTTTTACTTTCTACGTTACCAATTTAACAATTCGCAAAGCCCTAGACATCCCATTCGTAAAAGAACTGATCCGAATCTACTTCTACTCTTATAATCCCCCTCGTTGTTTAAAACGATGACCTCGTGACCCACTATTCTCACCTTATATTAATCTAGAGTAAATGACATAAATACCACCACTGGATCATCTTCTCACTATCCTATCGTCTGATAAGATATGCAAGATTGTACTGTACCATTTACTCAAAGAATATTTTTATTGTATCAAGTTTGCAAGCATTAAATTCATTTGTAAATACATTCACTGGTAAGTGCCTACATCAGTTTAAAGTGGAATAATTTATTAACTTTCAATTGACAACTGTATTTACTGATAGAAGAATATAACTGACGTTAATTATCTTAACAATAAAAATTGTCTTGAGGAAAATATGTAAATATGGGTGAAATGACAAATTTTCAGAAGTATGAAGCATTTTAAGCGCCTTTTCTCTTTGCAGTGAATCAATCATCAGATTAGGATTAATTAATTACCATAGATTAATTATAATGATAATGACGTGATGTGTGATAAGCTCTTCAAAGGGATTAAAACTTGGGGGGAGGCGACTAAAACTCAAAATATCCACTCGATTCTTACGCTGCACTGTATTTTTATTATTGCACCAGGTGCGGTGATGGTATTTTACCTAGCGTGGTCGATCACTTTATAACGGATTAACGGATTATTTCATTTACGGTCCACGGTCCGAGGGTATTTAGGGAGGGCATTCCATCCCCTGCGGTACTTCCATTGCTCGACGTTCACAATTAAAAGGCCGGGCGGGCCGCATTCTCGCTCCGTTCCGACACGTGTAGTCCAACGCCAAATTAAGTCCTTTAAGGACTTCCAGGCTTAATGTCTTTTTTACCTTTGCCGTGGTGATATAGGGAAATTAGGTTGAACTTCATATAATTTATTTAGACCTATGGCTTAAAAAGGTTAAGGCAACGAATCTTGGCCGGTTCGAATTGAAATAGATTTTGTTTGTTTTTTTACTTAGGATTAAGATAATCCAATTTTATTCTTCCTTAATCTCTAATAAAACAGGTTCGCAATAAATCGGCCGCGTAGTACTGAGTATATTTTTTTTAAACTTGAGGATAAAAAAAAATTTAATTGTCCCAACTTTTAACTGAATGCGAGTGCGTATATGCGTGTCCCCACCCTAATTGTGTCTGGAGCCCAGGAAACGCTTCTCAGTTTAAGAACTCAGAGAAAATAAGCTAATTCGTTAATTATTCCTTCTCACTATTTTTTGACTTTTCCGTTTTCCATTTTCTCTCCACCCTGGAGCAACACATCATGTCACACCATCACAACGCTAAACAGAATGCATTAGTACTTTGAATCCTGAGGCTTGGAGGCATGAGAATAAACCTGTAGAACAGATGGAAAATTTGTTTATGTTTAGACTCTTTTCTAGCGAGTGCTAGCCCTAGAGATGAAGATTCTTTCCAACCCTGTAATCCGTGACTAAAACGTCTATATGTGTACTTCGTCCATATTGGCAGTCAGAAATGTACGAAAGGTGTACAATTATAACTGGACGAAGACGAAGAATTGGAATTAGTGGTTGAGCTGGCAAGCAGGTTCTGTCGTCGGCTGCTTTTTTACTACATCCAACTTCAAATAGCAAATTTATACCGATTTATAGCCGAGAAATGGAAAAGTCGGCCCTATTTTAAATGGAGACACCATCCAGGAAGCACTGTTTAGCCTAGCATACTAATGATCCAACGCAATGATGGGCCTATTTTCAATACTTACTCTTTAAGTATTCGAATATTATTAGGTTGTGCCCGTCCAAAATGTCGGCCGAAGATTGTCGGTTGTTCAATGGCCATCCATGAGGTTGAAACAGTCTAGGCTTTTTTAACATGGCACACGCAGTCAACTCGTCCGCCCAGGCGGGTGGCCAGCCAGGCACATGTGCTACTCAAGTTCTCATCCCGACATTCGTCCTTTTCACCAGTCGCCTAGTTGAGTCAACTGAGTTCACCATGGATAGTGTTGCAATTGCAAGTTTCAATGCCGAGAAGTTCACGAAGATAATCGTATCAGTCCTGTGATGTGGGACATGAAATGTGAGGAGTGTAATGATGTGCCTAAAAGAAGCTTGGAGGGAAGTAGCACAATATTATATAAGGCAAAGCGCACATTTCCCAATTTTATTACAACGGATAAAACCATACTTTCATTTACTAGGTTTTCTCCTTTTTTGCTTCTCTTTTTGGAGAAGAGCAAGCGAAAGAGGTGCCCCTGCTCCTCGAGTTCTAACATCGCAGTGTCCTTCCTTTGGGAGGAGCGGTTGATTTGACAAGATGCTTGCAGTGGAACCAGAAAAGAAACGTCTTCACACGACAGTGAACTAGTTGAGAGTTAACCGGACAACTTATTTGAATCAACTAAACCGCCTTGTTTGAAAGAGCCCAGTGCTTGCCTTAGCTGGGCGTTCGAATAGCATTTCATCCTGGAAGTGATATTAGGAGAAGTGTTTTCGTTAGCCCTTTTTTTGTAGTTCTCCATTGTTCTTTTTATTTTTGGTTTTGCACTGTCTGTTTATGTGAGTGCTCCCGACTACGTCACAGGACATTTCTGTATCGTTCGGGCAGCAGCGTTCACTAGTAATCAGCCTCTTGCCAGTGCAGCTGTTACGAACTTTAACATATGTGAACGAACAGCTTAATCCGCTTTTTTATGTCGTGCGCCAGATTGGGTTTTTGGTTATTGAAGATGGTCTTTAGAGATATTTCGCTGTCCCTGCCTAAATGATAGATACATGCTCTTCAAAGACTAGTAGGTATCCAACTATTGTAAATAGATTCTCATAAGGCGTATTGCTCGTGGTACTGCATATTCTTGGATGAGGTGAAGATGGCAAAGATCCGACAAACTGGCAGTTATAATTGTACACCTTTCGTACATTTCTGTCGTGTTTATCAAAGGGATATTGGCTACAATAGTACGAAATTCCTTAATTATTCTGAGGGGGAGTATACTCTAAACTCTGAATGTCACAGTCATAAATCTTTTAAGGCCTTCGTACCGAACGGAAGAGCGGAAGTAAGTGGATGACCAGAGCACCGTCGGATATTTATTAGCTGCAGTTGCCGGTAAGCTTAAGCTGTTGGATATTGCGTATTTTTCACGAATCTGTTTCAATATCGTACTAATCATAAATTTTAACGTCTTTTCGTACAACATAGTTTATTTGTGGGTCTTGTTGAATTTATTATTTTCAATTCTTAGACTACATTCTTCATTTAAGTAACTTACTCATTAATTCATGTGAATAATTCAGGACAGAATGGTGAATAACTATAATAAGGTCTAATCGGTTTGTGATTTTGGGGCTCAAAAAATCAGAAAATAATTTGTACCGCAAAATACCTTTTTTTAATGAAACTCAGGTTTAAAAAATTACTGCTGCTTTATTTATTAATATTTTCGATAAATTGTAGCTTATTTCCATTTTCTGATTTATTGTTTTGATGTGATACCATGTAAATAGTACCTTAATCATTGAATAGTGTGATGAAGAGCAGTAATTAAAATTTAAAAGACGGGAAATTTTGAATATATATACTTTCTTTCTCGCACGTCGAGGCATTTTTGCGCGATATTAATTTACATTCTAAACGATTAATTTTCTATTTTTAGAACGAATTTTTCCTAGGAGGGAAAAAAGGCTTTCGCCAAATTACAGGTCTTGTGAAAGCTCCCGACCGTCATAATGGACAAAGAGGCCCTTGGGCGTGCTAACCAGGCTGATTGAAAAAGCACTCGTCGAACGTCCGCAGCCGGACGATAACACCAGTCGGAAAATGTTGAAAATTCGGAAAACCTTTCCAATCGAGTCGAATTTAAACCGACGTAATCTTCAATTTTTCCCTTTTCTTCAGCTCCCCCGTTAAAAAAAATATATATTTTGGTGTTCTAAGGAATTTGTTGCCTGTACTAAAACTGAGTTCCGGTTTGTAATTCGTTTCATCAAGATAAATTATAATACCAATGTTGTATACCATTACATTGTAGAATTCATGAAAACATTTCATTTTTTTAATCCGTTCAGATGTACTGACAAAATAAACAAAACTTACGTGCAAAATCATGAAATACAGTTAACCTCTTTATACATACCTGAAACAAAAGTTACAAACTAATTAATTAATAAATATTAACATTATATCATTATATTATATATTATTTGCATTATCATTAACAATATATTATTTGCAGATATCAATAAAAAAATTAATAGGAGACTGTAGTTGCCGCATGATTGGATAGGCCCGTATTTTATAATCTGACGGTTCTAGGTTCGAATCTTTGCATAGCCATAGCTTTTCTCCTTGATTATAAAATTAAAAAAAATTATAGTAAAACGGCTTGACCTTTCATCCCTCTTAACCAGCACGCAATTAGACGTTAAGCCTGCTTTGTGAAAAGAATTATATAAAAAATAAAAAAAAAGAATGTCCATAAAAAAGATAATGTCTACAGTCCTCCTGTATATATCCTTTATATATATATATATATATATATATATATATATATATATGTACATTCTTGTTTAATAACCAGTAAAACTAGAAGTGACTTTAATTGATTATTTAGCAAATGCTGTTTAAGAAAGTCTTTCCGGGGTATCTGTTAATTTGTTTTCCCATCGTAGAAGTTGACCGAACGTCAGAAAAGCGAAAAACCTGTTGGTTAAAAGCTTCCAGACCAGTTTTTCGTATTCAGCCGCCGTAATATGACCAAATTCATTCGTAACACGTTCCCTCTAGCCTTGCCATGGGGGACTTTTCCCTTTCACGACCTCAGGTGTAATTAAGACCAATTTGGATTATCATTTACCAGGCCTTTTTCCTATGTTCCTGTGCCTGTATTTAAAAGGTACCATCGAAAATTGGGAGCTTGGATTAGTTTGCTTTATCGTTCAAGTCATGCACCTCCTCCGAATTAATGTGGTGATAAAGAACATTAATGAACTCCACTTTTAAGAAAGAGAGAGAGAGAGAGGCAAACAAACAGAAAATAATGTGGGTGTATGTAAAGAATAATTCTCGTGACACTGACCTTTTTATCTCAACCAAGACCTTACATAAAAAGAATAACTAAAAGAGAACTAAGAAAGAAGTAATTTCGTCAACTGCCCCCTAAATGGATAAAGAATAGTATTTTGGAGTTTGAAAAATGTGTTATTATGTTAAACTAAGAAAATGAGAGAGAACTGATAACATGATGATTTGATGCGATTCTAATAAAGTCAATAAAAAGGGACCAATGTTTGTACCAAATTAAAAACGAAAGGACGCGTTTATTTTCCAATTGTCTTAAAAAGGCCGGCCTTTGTTTTGCAAGCGCAACCCAGACGAGCTCAGTTGGTAAAACAACGTCAGCAATTATCCAGTTATACTCAAAATTGGTGGTTTAATTATTTTTAATAATTATCGATTAAAGGTCACTAATCGCCACACATTGGAAGTTTAATTAGAGTAAAACATCGGTGAGTCAATTCGAGAAGAATTGGTTAAATCGACCGAAAATAAGCCAGTGAAGAGTTGAATAAAACATAAGACCCTTCCTCACTAAGACGAATATAATGCAAAGACGGATTTCCTGTCCTCTCAGATAAAATACTAAGATGTTTACCCCTTCCGAAGAGAAAAATTGATCGATTGTTTTCCTTATGATATTTCTATCCTCTTTGAAAAGAAAATAAGACGGTCACGAACAATAAACGGGAAAACAGTATGTCTTACTAGCCCTTGCCTCTTCAGGCTGGTAAGGGTGCCATGAAGTCTAATTTGCTAGTTTATCATCTCTACGTCCAAATCACATTATCACGCGGAAATTTAATTTAAGTCGTAAAAACGAATATTTAGCTGGAAAACCACGATGGTATGAGTTAAATTCTTCATGGGTGACCAACTGTCAATATGTAAAAGCGGGTAAAAAACCGTGATACTACTTACGCGCACTATTTAACTTAAAAAGAGCCGTGAGAGGAGTTATTAAAAAACTTTCCAACCAAATTAAGCCTAGGGACAAAAACAACCCCAGCCAGGGCAAAAACTTGTTTTCAGAGGTGGCATGAAAGAAGTACTCTCAACTCACTCTGAAGCGTTATGAAAAAGTCCACCAACCAACTCAAGCCCAAGAATCTAATGTAAGATTCCGGAGAATAGATACGATTTATTTGTGCGGAACCAATAACTTTGAATATTCGTAAAATATTGCATATATTCCTGTTTTTTTTTTTTGTTGTTTTTTTTTTTGAGGATGTGGGTAATTTCAGAAAGAAATTGGCAAGAGGAATGTAGGAAATTATATATAATTAACATTTATTGATTAAGCATCTTTGAAAAAGCTTAAAGAAATCAGCAAGTTGCATTATGAAAAAAAGTATGGTCAATCAACAATAGGTCTTAAGTAGCAGCGGACAGAGAAATAATCTAATGCATAACAGGCTGTGGAAAAAGCTTCTATCATGAACTTACTAGAAAGGTGTATTATTAAAAAGTCCAACAACCAAAAATTCGCGACTACCAACTAATTTTTGAGGAAGCAGTGAAATCGGAAAGGCTTATGGAAATTCACATTGCATCTAAGGAAGAGCACATATTCCTAAATACAAGGTCAATGAGGAAATGATCTTAAGTCTCACTGGCCATGAACATATTCAAAATCACCCTAGCATTGAGCTTCCTTTCTGCGAGAAATGACCTGAAGGAAGCATTATTAAAATATGAATATTAAGCGAAGGGGTTGTATGGAAGTTTTAGAAGAATGGATCCAGCCTTATTTTGTAGACGCAGTGATTTTGAAAAGGAATAAAAACTGAGCACAACCGCATCCAGAAAAGAGCACACCGAAAATAAGAGGACTGTAAGGTCAATTTGCAATAGATGTAAAGTCACACTGGAACTTTTCAAATTCATCCCAACAGCGGGAAAAACCTCTGTCCTAGAAAAACTTAAAAGAAGCGTTATATACCGTGCTCCGATATACATAGGGATACTTTAAAATTGGTACGAGAATCTTAGCTTCAGGGAAACAGTCACTTTGGTCAGATTTAAATAAATTAACAAAGTGGCTTCTAGAAAAATGTACATATTTCTAATTAAGCTCGTAAAATCGGACAATTCACAGCAGATTTCACGTGGCAATGGACGGGGGAATCTTCAAGTTCACTCCGCATTGGACAAAACCTTTTCGGAGTAGTGACACCACATATTTCATTCAGCAGCATTTAGGCATCGTGTTATACGATTGTTTTATTACTGGCATTATCCTCCATAGAATGAAGACTTTTTAAAGTAAACTGGTCTCGTGTAGTTGTTTCTGTTTATCTGTCTGTCAAACCCGATCCTCCGGTGACTGTCACCACGTGCCCAGTCTATTTTCATGGATGTGAAAACCGGCCGGGGGGGTTCTCGACGGTATTTATTGTTATTGGCCGTTCAGTTAGGGCCCGGGAACGAGGATGTAACAGATTACGCCCGGTTTTTATCTAAACGAACTAAGATTGATGCGGTGGAGTGATTAAGCCAATGATCGTAAACGTTTACCAAGCATTAAATGAATATGAACGGCTAAGTTTAAGGTCACGCCTCGTGACCCTGACGGGATTCGAGCTGGCAGATGAAGGCAAAAGGTGTTCAGATCGGATCGCCAATGGTCAGAGTTCGTGGGTCGGACGGTGCCATGCTTTCTTTTAAAACTTTTATGCGTCAAACGAATGAATTGCTTGTGAAGCTATTATTAAAAACAATTTGGATAAGTTGATTAACAATTATATACTAGGGTTCGCTTATTTTCACAACGCTCTTAAGCTGGATTAAATTTGATGTTTCATCTTCAGCGGCAAGTTTATAAACCTCCAAAACCAGCAAAAGCGGATCTGGCGGATAACCGATGGTCCATTATCTAACAAGCCATTATCACAAACAGATTCCACAATATGAAAAACAAATCTAAAAACGATTGAGTTTTAATGGAGGTGATTTCAACCATAAACATCTTGATCGATTAAATAGATTAAGAAGTTCCAAACAGAACGATCATGTCTTGCCTTACGTTGTCAATCAGTAGATTATACAGATTAACCGCAGTTGATGTTTGTTGGCAAACCGAATCGGAGCTAAATAAATATTAAGGAAAGAGAGCGGTTATTAATTTTTAATTTTCGTAAGAAAATTTACAGTTTGTTTAGTAACGTATATAATATTCGTTTTGGCAAGTTCCGCCCATGGAAGATCTGATTATGCCGTGCCACGGCTGGTCGTTGCGACTGTGATGTGATAAAAGCTCGACGCAATCCATTTCCTCCGACTCCATTTTCTTTTTGTTTTTTCTCAACATGTTTTGTAAGTAAATCAGATTTTTCAAGATTAACGTTTTTCGTTGTGCTAAACAATATTGGCTAATTCAACGAGAGTATTGACTACCAATATATTTTACAACAGCAAGATTACATGGGAACAGGGCGATTCGCCACTCGTACGATAAATTTCATCTACTCTTCGAACAAACCGAAAAGCTCGTATGAAACCTGGTCGGATTTTGAACTCTTTCGCAGATATTCAACATTTTATATTTTTATACTATTTACAGTCTTCGTTATGAACGTAGTCGTAATTCTTGAATTATTCATTTTGGGAAATCCAAAGAAAAGCATTGAAAGAGGGTTAAATTCCCTTTAAGAAACCCCCCTTTCTAGAAATTTCAATTTAACTTTTTGTAAAAAAAATTACAAAATCTAGAACTTCCAAAAAAAAAACGATATTTGCAACCTCATTCGAAACTTTCACGGTAGGGCTTGACAAATTTCATAACAACTTCTTTAAAAAGCTTTCTAGCTGTATACACATATTTATTACATCGAACCCAAATGCAGTAATTTTATACTAAATGGGGAAAAGTGGTGACTGTGTAAAAGTGGTGGAATGAATTAAACTAGTACGTTTTCTCCTGGGCACAATTGAGGTAGATTGAGTGAGGTAGCTTCGAAGAATAAAGTAGAAGGTATGTCCATGAAGAACAGCAAGCCTGAAAGTCAAACGAAAGTCAAATTCGATCGGCTTGGGCCATATTAAGAGATTACTCCAAAAAGAAGAATATATATATTTATTTATTGTGAGAGTCTCCTCTTTCCTGGATGGAGTTCAATGTAGAAAAGAGATAAAACATTCTAAATCCATATAACTTCTTGGCGTAGAAAAATTAAATGAAAAGAAATGAATACAAATCAAATAAACTGATAAACACACTAAAAAAATTAAAATATAAATATTACAATTTTTGTTAAAAAAATTAACAAAACGACTCTGTTTGAAGGGAGAGGTTATATGAGAGATTATATGCGAGGGATTTGAAGATAGGAAGAGAAGCCTGACGAATAGAATCATAGAGGGAGTTTGCAGAGTTTGGGAGCGCGGATCAGGAACGATCTTTCGGAGTACGTTTTGTGTTGGTGAGAATAAGGTCAGTAGGGAGGGGGGCGTATCAAAATTTCCGAACGCATTTTTCGAATAATGATTAAATCAGTATAGACTGATGGCTTTTAGCCTTTACCTGCAAAGCTCTTGGTCAAATGGAAGTCCTAATGGCTTTTAGCTCTGTAAGATAACCAGAATTGACAACACACAGAGTTGCATGGCTCGCATTTCCTCGAGAACACAGCCATTGGTCTTTGAGCGATTTGTCTGCTGTACTTTTTACAGATGAGTGTAGGTTTAACCTACGATCTACAAATGGGCGTAAAAGAGTGTGGAGAAAGGAAAATAAAAAGTACGAAGCTTGTAATTTTTCTCAGATCCAACCTTTTCAAGGTAGCTCAGTGATGGTGTGGGCGGAATTAAAATGGAGAATCGCACAGAGTTGGTTCTTACACGTGGAGGGCCTTTGACAACCCCTGGCTACCTGGATGAAATTTTGGAATATCATGCGTGGCCTACTTTTTATGAAATCAGTGACAATCCTAATCTAATGCATGTCGCTCGCATGGTAAAAACTTAACTTCAAGAGCATAACGTTAAGGTCTTAGTCTGGTCAGCCCGTTCTCCAGACTTGAACTCCATCAAACAATTATGGGTTAACCTCAAAAGATGAATAAGAGTACGTCTATCACTGATAAACTCGACGATCCTGAAAGGTCTCTTCATTAAGAAAGAAAGAGACATTTCCAGACTAATAAAAAGTATGCCGAGGCGTCTTCAAGATGTAATTAAGGAAAAAAGGAGGAAATACTTGATACTGAAATGTTAATTAAAAAACTAAAACGAATTTTATCTGTCTGTTTTTTTATTTTTCAATGTCCTTAGCCATTTCCATTATATTTCTTTTTTAGAAAAGACTCGATTATTAAAAGTGGGGAATGTTTTGCCTGTCGTGTAGATGCGTGTCAAATTGCTGAGAGTTTAAATTACGTCTAATCTAACTTGGTCCGGAGTTTTTTTCTCTGCTTTTCTCACTGCTTAAACCATAGTCATTTAAGACGTCTTAGTGAATTTCACAAATAATGGAAAATTAAATCAACCTTTTAATCCCAGAAGGACCAGATTTCTAATCATGAGCGTATAGATTCGCGGTGATGATTGTAATTCGAAACTAGGAGGTTGTCGCTCACCGTTATCACGTTTAATTTCCTCCTCGCTCAAAGGATTTACACTCAGAACCTGTCCTGCATACGTCCAGAAATGATTTACCCCGAGGCGATTTCCCCATTGTCAACCGGATAGAGTTGATTAAGTTCAACTCTACAGCCTCCTTCTCAATTATGGCGAGCTACAGGAGATCCATTAATGCAAAAATGAATTTTTTTAAGCGAGAAAGTAGTGTTTCTTTAACACAGCTGGTGTTTTTTTAGCAGGAAATTCATGACCAGTTTTGCTATATTTTTCTATGTATTAATTTCAATGTAACTACTGTATATCCTATGCCTTTTGGAGGTTAATACTGTTATACCATTCCGGTGTCAAACACATTTGAACTCCCCTTTGCAAACATATATGGCAATTGTGAGCTTTTTAATTTATTTTGAACCTGACAGAACGCCTTCCAGCCCGTGAGAACATTCCAGACGTGAGTCAGAACCTATGTCGGTCTGGGAGTCCGTGTGGTATCGAAGAGGCCATTCTCATGAGTCATACTACGGCAAAAAGACCATAGGCAGCGGTAATAAATTGGAAAATGATCGGCAACTTTGATGGATCAGATGGGCAGTCGAACGAAATGGGTAAAATGTATTCACAATCCGGCCTGTAGATTTTTGTGTAAGATTTGCTCTGATTAAAAAAAAAATAGTTGTAAGAGGAACATGCAACTTGAATATTCAATCGAGAATGTTCTTCTGTTTTTATTGTGATCTGCAAATCATATTCGATAACAAAAAATAAAACTTATTTAAGTAAAACTTCAAAACTAAATCTCAATGCAGACTGAAAATGACTGAATCGTTTGACTTGTCTATAGTTTCAATTCGACAACAAGAACACATTTAAAATAATGACAGGTATCATTGTAATTTAAATTGCTTAGCGACAATTTGAGACAGACAGCTTCTTCAAACCCGTCATTTGCCCTGCTCACACGCTGGTTGCATGCAATTGAATAACTGAACGGTGGAGAAGAAGGTGGATGCAGTAACGCTCCCATTTACTCTGATTTATCTGACGATATTCCGATAAAACAATCGCTCAACCATGATCACATGCATCTCACGTCGTGCCGCTTTACGAATCGAAACGAAATGAAACTAAGTACCATGAATAATTGTTAAAACAAATTAGGGAGACACAAATGGCCTGTGACAAATATTATGTGCTATGAAAATCAACGGTAAGATAGGTTGATAGTAAATCGATAGTAAATAAAAAGGCAAGTAAGTATATATATGTCAAAGTGTTTTTCTTTAGGTTTTAGAGGAAAAACACACACACCCTTATGTATATAAGCCATTAATGATACTAGAAAGTGTAAACGCAGGCAAACGGCTGTGTGTGAATATATAGACATCAATTTTCTCGGGAATTGATATTTTATCCCATTGTATTGCAAAATGTCTGTTTTTTGTTCAGACAGTGGTCTCTTTTCAGTAATAAATGTGCAAATATTTTGACCCCCCCCCCACAAGATGAATTTTACTTTTGGATAAACGAAAGTTTCATATCTAACTTCCCTTGGAAAACGCTGTAATACTGTTTACCATGAGCTTTTTTTTAAATATCCAGCCGCAATTAGTTCCAGGGATGATAAATCATGGAGTGTGCTTCTATCTTGTCAAGGGATCTCCCCAGGGTGTAATAATGGCTTATGAAGTCGACGTTCGATTTCCCTGTCAAGTTACCGAGGGACTGCATCCCCCTCGGCATACACAGTGCACATGAGATGAAATTTACCTAGGCGGAACAAACCGTTGTTGTTTGTGAAACCGGCGATTGGGGTCTGGAAACGGGCAGCGTTCTTTTTTTAGAGATTGTATTGAGAAACCCTTGCCGGAACTAAGTTGAGAACAACTTCAATCGACCGATCTGTTTGGTCTGGCGTTTTGGTATTGGTTGAAATGTAAACCCTGGACTTTGGTTACTCCGAAACAAACCTGACCCAAACCACGAAGTGACAATTAGCAAGAGTTTATCGCTATAGCGAGATATCATCAATTCCTGATCCAACCAATAGTTATTATAGTTACAAATATTTCTGAATGTAAAAAAGGTTCAACGATTTTTTTCCCACTCTGGTTGTTAATATAGAGAAAGCAACTGCGTAAAATGTTTGAAATGTATTAGCATGGGATGCACCTCACAGGGGTGAGTGCCTGCCTTCGTTTTAAGCCTTTTTTTTTCTCTCTGACAGGTGTTTTAAATTCGAGCTCATTTGTACTTTTCGCCCCGCGACCGCATGGGTCCGCTAGAGTCTCATCACATTCATTAACCATTGCTTTTTAACCGTGAGGTCCGATTTTGTTGACAGCTGAGGGCAATTGGAAAAATAGGTGAATTTTATCCATTTCCCATAAAATGTCTCCGGCTATATATTTCTGATTTCTGCCTCTTCCTCCTATGTCACATTCTCTCTCTCTCTCTCTCTCTCTCTCTCTCTCTCTCTCTCTCTC
>CM077108.1:27763444-27780512 GCA_039619505.1 Cimex hemipterus
CTCTCTCTCTCTCTCTCTCTCTCTCTCTCTCTCTCTCTCTCTCTCCCCTCCCTCTCTCTCCACATATCTTTCACCCACTCTCTCTCTCACTCCCTCCCTCCCTTCTTACTATACGGGTAAACAATTATTTATATTTTTAAGAGAAATTCAAACATTTGTTTTTTACTTGTTGTACGTCTCCTGCATTGCAGTTTATTCAAACTGAACATGTGTCAGAATTCATGAAGACATATACAGATTTTTGGTATACTGTTATCCATATTTATAGGTTGTATGTGTAGTTTCATAATTGCTAAACATCTACCGGGAGTTAATTTTCTTCTCATAACATCGTAGAAAATTGTTTACATAATTATTAGTTGTGTTAGGCAATGAGGTCCGCCGGGTTTTGAAATATCTTCAGGAGGAAATTTATTGTCTGTCCGCCCCGTGGACCGGGCAGGACGTCAGACCATGAGTCATAGCTGTTAATGAGCCCGTCTGCAGACTAGGCCAGAATCTCCACATCTCCGTGGCCCAGTTGCGGCCGGGGACTCCGTCAGCTCTTGGGTTGCAATTAGTTTCTAAACTGTAGGAAAACTATGGGTGGACGAGTTAACTGTGGAGGGGGGCACTTTTGATATCAGGACTGGGACGCCGTGATCACGATGTCAGTAATGTCTCTGTTAGACGTGACGGACGACAACAAAAGCCTATCTTCCTTTTCCTTTTCCGTCTTTCAAAACTGATTCCGATTCTGTCGCCTCACGAACATGTCCGAAAAATTGATTCAGACCGGCTCCTCGATTGGTCGCGCCACTGGAAACTTTCGATTTCCTTTCGCCCATGAACTTACTTTAACACAAAAATGTATTTTTCATTAATAAACTTTAGCGAAATGAAATTCAAATTAGATGAATATTGAAGTTTTAAAATTAAATCTATCTTACGCAATGCTACGAATCCTTATTATTATCTGGAGTTCTTCTATATTCATCTATCCATATCAATGTGGCCATCTATCTGTGTCAATCTAATCTAGCCCCCCGGATTTCGAAATATCTCCAGGAGGAAATTTATTGTCGAGCGAAATCTCCATTATTACCTTCTTCAGATTTGGATGGTATGCACTTTCTTACCCGCAAGAAGACTGACAAGTTTTAAATGCCATTTGAATTAGAAGCCATGTTATAATTCTTATTTGATTTTGATAACAAACTAGGCTACCATTGTGGGTTCGTAGCGAGGCCATTGAGGATGCGAAACGCCCTATCGTTTATCCGAAGAATGTTTGGAAGTGCAACAGAACGGCATTCTAGCCTCAAGTGGAAGCATTCTCGTTCCGAAATCCGAGAACCGATGTGGGTGGCTCTCACAGGCCTGCTCGCATAAAATCCAGCTTCTTATTTTCCTAATTAGACAACTCCCAGTCAGACAACTCAGTTTTATAGTTGAGTTTACGCGACCGCCCCTTTGAATATATATTGCGCCATTGGACCGGTCCTGATGAACACATCAGCATAAAGGCCTCCATGCTCCTCGTCCCCCTTAATACCTTAATAATCCTTGTTACCTGTCCCTGGACAAAACGGCACTTCTTTATTCTGTCCCGTCCTCTCTGGCCAATGACCTCACTTCAACCCGCTCCTATTTCTTATCTTAATTGAATTAATGCATTTCTTTTATTTATATTTTACAAAAGTAGCACGACAGCCTTCTAAAGACGGTATGAATAGTCTGAGACGAAGATATCTTTCATTTTTCAATTTCGATTCAATGTCACAACCTTTTCAGTTCATCATGGCTAGTATTTCTCGCTAAAAGAAATGTTATTATAGCGTAAATTTATGGTAATTTATTTGCATCTGAAAGAAGATAAGAAGTACTTTAAAATTTGGGTGTGTATATTAGGGCGAGGAGAAATCAAGATTTGAAGAAAAGACATGAACCAATACTTTTTATGTAAGGTTTTGGTTGTGATAAAAGTTCACGAGCGGTATACGAACCCACGACCTTCGGCTCAATACGCCGCTTCTAACTACATGACTTCGATCCTCTCGGACACCAACTCTCCATCTCAACCTACAATCGTTCAAATTTTCCCTCTTTTTGCCATTTTCAATTCTTTTTTCTCAAACAAAATCTTACAAAAATCAATTGAAAAAAGTAACTTGGTCAATTGACCACTAAAACATGAATAGATTAACCAATACGTTAATAGCAATTGAACATAGGGCAAATTAGCACCTATGATACTGTTACTGAAGATGGCTAATTCTCAAATCGTATTTTACAGACCAAACCAGCGAGGAAAGCCGGACCAGGACAAAAATGCAGGTTCACCGCCACGCATACTCCAAAAAAAGTTCGCAATCTAATTAGTTTAAATTCAAGTATATCCCCAAATATAGAACTCGTAGGCGATTTTATATTTTTTAATCAAAATTATACACCTATTAATCAAAGGAAAATGATAAATGGCCGAACGTAACTTGAAAGCTATTGGAGATATAAATCAGGTAAGGGCCATTTCAACCCTTTCACGTATAAATGTCAATCAATGCCCTTAAAACTATGGCCGGTCTATTGAGTGACGGGAAATATTAATAATTGGGGTAATTGTGTAAAAAAAAATTATGAGTGTTTTTCACATTAGGTTTTCCGCCTAATCTAAAACAATGTCCCAGAAGGAGAGCCGAAGCGTCCTCTCGGTTATTTTTCAACCGAATCCCCTGTCATTAAATTGATAAGGACCGTTCATGTTTAAACGGTGTTTCAAGTCAGGAAAGGAGTCGTCAGGTCGTATCTCAATAACGGTGCGAACGGCCCAACGGGATAAGCCCCTTTATGCCGGAAAAGGGCCCGACTGAAATCCGAATTTGACCACCTGCCCATCAGAAATAAGGACGGGTTTCTAAGAACCCCTTTGGACCTAAAGAGGATTTTTGGAGTATAAAGAGAGTTAAGTGATATGAGATTTTTGAAATAAGTTCACTGCAGGGAATGAAAGCGTGTACGACGTCTTTTTCCGATATTTACCATAACACTGGATTTGCTTTTATTATATAGAGTCCACTTATCTCTCTGTCCACCTTACACAGAATACATTTAACTGTATTACAGCCATACTTAATAATGCTTACTCTTCTCATTTTAACAACTCATGAGTTAGTGAAAAACAATTAACATTTTGGCCAGGATATAAGGACCAGTATTTCATGTGTTGTCAGAGAAAAGAAAATATAACGAGGTAGATAGGAAGGGAAAGAGAAATATAATTACATATTTACATTAAACAAGGAGGAAACGATATAAAGAAGAGACGAGAAGAGGAAAAGACAGGAATGGGAAACGGAGAGCGAGAGAGAGATGGGGGGGGAGTACAAATGGACTGAGAGAAAAAGATATTTAGAGAAACGAAGAGAGAGGAATTAAAAAGTGTCAGAATAGTAAGAAAGGATCGATGACAGAGGTAGGTGGAAGGTGTGGTAGGTCCTAAACGACAAAGATAAAGATATGATAGCGAAAAAAGAGATAAGTAGGAGAGAGAATAGTAATTATGAGCAGAGAATGAGGAATTGAACGAAAAACGAGAACATGAGAAAAAGAAGTAGACTTGAGCGAGTGAGAAATAGATAGAAAGGGAGACATAGAAGGAAAGAGAGTGAAGGGAGCAGTAGGAAGAACGTAACCAGAAAGACATTAATCTTTTCTCCAAACAGGGAGAATAAAGAAAAATAAACGAAATAGATGTGGAGATATATAGTGTAAAACTGAAGAGTAAGAGAAGAGAGATATAGACGAAGTACAATCATGGACAAGAAATATTAATAACTAAACAATAGTAATAAGCAGGGAGTGAGAAATTTAGATAGAGAGAGGTTGAACATGAGAAATAAAGATATGCAAAGCGAACTCGAAAAAAAGACAGAAAGAAAAATACAGAGAACAAGATGAGAGAGAGAGAGAGAGAACGAGAGAGAGAATATGAAAAAGAGAATGATAAAGAAATATAGCTAAGTAGATAGAAATGAACAAATAGAGCCTGAAAGAAGCTAAATAGAGAGAATAGATAGAAAGATAAAAGGAGGGATCGGTGGCTACAACGGTTTAGGCGTTGATACGGCGCTCATGATTGTAAAGTAAAGGTCACGAGTTCGAATCCAGCGGCCCTGCATTCGAACCAGACAAAAATATAAATGGGCTTTTTTCAAAAACATCGGCACCCTACCTAAACCTCTCTCTACCTAATCTAAACATACTCTCTCACCCAATTTTACCTTAACTTACCTCGTCTACTTAATTAACCAGATACTAAGCCCCAGCCGTACTTTATTCTAGTCTGATTTAACATGCGTACTTCCCGGTAACATATAAAAGTTAAAACATACAATCTATCCAATTAATTAACGATATACATATGTTTAGAACGTTGAAAAATTGTTTAGAGACCCTGAAAAAAATCTTGAAAAAACAGCATGAATAACTGTATTTAATGAACGACAAACGAAATCCAAACGGTATTCGGAACTTAACTAGTATTTCGTCTGGGACGGAGATGCCAGTCAATTTATTTATTCAAATCGTGTGATTGTGAAAAATTTATACTAACTAAAGTTTTATATTTCTTGTCAATAGACTTTTTAATAATTTTTGTAATATGTGGAAATGTAATAATAATTGGAGTTTTTATGCTTGTGATAAAATCAAGTTTCAAAAATGTAAATATAATATAAAATAGAGAAAGAGAAAGAAATATAGATAGATTTACTGATTACACGACTTATTTAACCACGCGATGGACTTTTCTGTTCTGACGTAAAGAGAGAGAGAGAGAGAGAGAGAGAGAGAGAGAGAAAATAGTAGTTGGACTTTAAAATGTTTATAATCGTAACATAAATATGTCACAAAATATTATTAATTATAATAATTCATACGTAGATTAAACAATATCTTTTTTCTGACAAAACACATCGTTACTGCAAATATTATTGAACTACCGTTCCTTCAGGGTTGCGTTCTAGACTTTTTTTTTTATTGGATCGTAAAATAGTAAACACGCGCAAATGTTCGCGTGCAGGAGTATGAAATTGCACCCATGACTCAGACGGGCGTTGCAATTTTATTTTTGACAATATTTCTCAAATAAAAGCCCTTCAACACCATAAGGGGAGCGATAAACAAGAGTACGATAAACAACTGCGACCGGTCGTATCAAACCTATTTAATAATGGATTATGCAAAGTTATTCCGCGAATGAATAACAGGATACCAATCCAATATTATAATCACCTTCGGATCAAACGGGAGGAAATATTCAAAAGGGATGATTTCCCGAGCGATTTTGAGAACTGGATACAAATTGACGCTGATTGGAAATGCTAAGTTCGGCTTTTTAGGAATCAAAGTGGTCCTTACTTTGAAAATTATAAATTTTCTAGACGTAAAGCATATCCAATTGTGAAAAACTGGAATTAAATTCAATAAATAAATCTTTTTACTATCATACAGAGAATAAGATCGAGGTGCATATTAAGGTCCGATATCAAGTTGCAATATATATCTATTCACTATTTACTATGTATCATTAATCATTCTATGTCATGAAATTGATGAGTACAATTATTTTATATACTTTTCTTGCCTTTTTGTCTTGTTTTTTAATTATTTCATCATTACCTGTTACAGCCTTTAATGGGATACAATAGAAAACTGCGATTGCAATTCGTTATAAACTAAGAAGTACTTAAAAAAATTTTATATTGAAAAAAAAAATTAGTATAAATATTTGCATGCTAATGATTCAAATGAATAATGCAGAACTTCACAGCTCTTTTAAAACGCATCTTTTCAAATCGGAGCCTGGAATGGATAAAGTTCGTGCCTACATAATAGCAACAACTCTGTTATCTGACTGGAGATGAATGGGCTGTGATGTTTACCAACCGACCATTTGGACCTCGGAGCCCATGGCTGTTTACACCCTCTGGTTAATTTGAGACCATTAGGACACGGATTTATATACCGGCCGTTTTCGTACCTTTCATTTCTGCCTGGGTGGATTTAATTTCACCCTCCGGCCCTGTTCGACGGTTTAGCCCAACCCGGGGGAAAAACGGAATTGAAATAATTCTGACATCGTTTTTGGTCAAAATTGACCGTCAGGTTCGGCTTAAACTCATTTCTGAACAATTCCTACAACTTTAATATCCACCAAACCCATAGCGACCTATAGCAGGGCATCCGTCGACAAAGTCCGCTAGGTCCTAATGGTTATCAGGATAGTTCGGTGGTGCGACAGCTCGAGACCCGTCGGCTGCATTCAGCGAGTGCTTAAAGTTAATATAGAAACTCTTGCAACCACCAAAAAAAACTCGGGCGTCTTCTTACGCATCACTCAAAAAATAGACGGTTGTTGGCACATGGGACTGATATGGAACAAGACAATATTTCAGCCATTCGATATAATCCTCAATGATAACATTCCAAGTATCTCTACATCACTCAATTATCTTACTGATGCTGATGTTCATAATGGAAAAGGCAAGAAGGAATCAATTGCCTTTACAGCTAATACCATTTCGATGAGTTACAGAACGATCTAGTAGTCTCCTTAGACACTCTTAAACAACTGACCGTGTAAGGCACTATCCATTCGATCTATTACGTCTTTCTCAAATCCTATTAATCCGATCGACATTTTCGTACACTGAAGGACTACATCTTTCTAGGATTCACGTACGCCAAATCACACTTCAAACTAAATTCAAATATCTTGTATGCGGAGTCATCGTGGTCGATCATTAAGACCTTCAATGTAATTTTCTCGGGAATATTTCCTTTGCCATCGAACCTGCCACTTAGTGATTACCCAGTCAGCCACCTCCTGGGCGAAGCTCACGGGAAAAATTGACACTTTTCTTTGGGAAAAATCCCATTTTGCTTTAAAGTTTATCGGCATAGCGACCTATAGCAGGGCATCCGTCGACAAAGTCCGCTAGGTCCTAATGGTTATCAGGATAGTTAGCTGCTGCGACAGATCGAGACCCGTCGGCAGCATTCAGCGAGTGCTTAAAGTTTCCGAGTGGTAATCTGACCTAATCATGGCACTTCTGGACTGCAAATGTTTTAATAAACCCACGTTGGCTCCGTAACGCATTCCTAACGTCATCTTTAAGCCAAGATGTGTGACTACCAGTGGGTCTTTGATGGTTTGACCATTCATTTAAATCACTGACTGCGAGCCATGTTGAGTTCTGTACGAGTAACGTGATTTGCGTCTTATCGGCAGCCGAGCTGAGCTTAAACTACACCAATTAGTGGCAATGCCCACAACCGTCGCGCCCAGTCGGCCGAGTCCGGTCTTCTATTCGACCACAAAGAGGTCGTCGACATACGCGACCGAATCAACACAAACCTAAGCATTCCCTATGTAAGAAGAACTGCTAAGTTAAAAATACCTTAAATTTCACATAGTCTAGAGTACTTCGACTCTATCAACGCTGATGTTCCTCAAGGAAAAATCTTGGTACCAATTTATCCCATCTTAACTTTCCAACAAACCCTACAGATGACTGACGCGGAGGTGGTCTGGGGATCAGCTAGTCAGGTACTGCTGGCATCACCGGCACACTGAGTCTGCTCTCTGATGGCGTCCCTGGCCATTTCCATTTCCATCCATTATTTGAGGTTTTTTAATTTAAAAAAAATCAATGTTTATAAAAGGAACAATCATCAATCATTATTTCAGATATTAGGATAATTTATAATCTAGACCTGAAACTCATTCTTTTTATATGTTCCTTCTTACAATACATAAACAAGTGGGCCCTTTATTGATTGGGCGTCTCGTAATTGTTTGGCTCGCTTTAACCGCGAGACGATATAATGAGGTCCTTGGCTTGAAAAGACAATTCCAAAGGGAGAGAGAAAAGATAATCTCCAAAAGGGAAATGAGATCCTTGCATTTAGCGAGACGGAATACACGAAGATCCGTTGACCGACAAAGCTGGAGTTGCAAATGGAATTATCCAAGCTGGAATAAACGGCGTTAAAAAAGGCAAGGCGTGAAAACGTCTCTTTTAGTACGGAACAAAAATAATAAACTTTAAGTGAAATCCCTTAAGGAATTATCCTAAGGGTCCTTTATCAAAATTGAAACTAAAGACACTTCAAAATAAATGTTTGTTTTATTTTTATATGCTAATGTCATGAGTAATCAGCATATTTCATGTTATGTTTTCATCTTCGAACCTTGAAGATATTGTGCATCGATATAAACATTTAAAAGCACACCACATTTAAAAAAATTATTATATAAAATTTATGAAATTGGTCATGCATGTTATAATATAAGATACTCATAGATAAGAGATACAAGTCCACCAAGTATCAACAAGGGGAAGTAAATAAAAGGAAATGCTCTTCCAAACGGCTTATCTCCTTGTACAAAACCCTGGGATAAAGGTACAATCCTGTAAAAAGTAAATTAACATTTTCTTTTTACAATGTTCATTGCAGACAACGCGGAAAGACCCTGAAAAAATGGTCGACAGCTAAGTCTTCTTACCTAGATGACGGCATTGTAATTGTACTACTGGTCAGTTAATATTTTGAAAAATTAATTATGTTTGATCCTGTTAATAGGAAAAACCTCTAATTATTATGAACATAATTTGTAATAAATTGTCTAAGTTAATAAATAAATATCTGATTTTTACCTCTGTTTATTATATACTGGCAAATCCCATAATAATCTCGATCTTTTCTTTATATAACAATTTATATAATTCACGATTATTAAATAAGTACTTTTTTTGAGAAAAACGATCAAAAATATATTATTATATTTGTAACAAGAATTTAGGAATTTTATGGTAGAAAATGTGTTTGCTTTGTCAACTTGAACATGTTTTCAATGGCTTTAACCGTCAAGCTGATTTAATTAATTAATATTATTCTAATCTTCGTGTGAAAAAAAGGAGAAACTTTTTGTCAATGACAGACAGTCACCAAAGCTGTTAAAAATGTTAAAATGCGAAACTGAAATAAATTTGTTACAAAAAACCGACTCACTGATAATCCATGGAAGAAAAAAATTACATCGTTTTATTTTAATTCCCAACGACATCATTATTATTTTATTGGCCAATTGTTTTCGTATTTGCTAAATTATAAAGGCATGGAGTTTGATAAAGATTACGGTTATTTCAGATACCCTTTCAAACAATTCTTCGTTGAAAACACAAAACATTTCAAGGTTTGCTCTTGTAATTGCATTTCGTTTTATTTAAAGTAGAAAACCATTATTACCTAATAAAAATGATGTTTTATTGATTGGTTCGATATAATATGTAAAGCCCGTAAATATCAGTTGTTTATGTGTTCATAAGTACACATACAGATTTGAGTTTATGACCCCCCCCCCCCACTACGCATTGCTTTCGGCGGTCTGTTTTATACATAAGCCCACTCACTCATAAATCACATTCTTCCATGCCATTACCGGAGGTGAAGAATATTGCACTATCGGCCCTTAAGTCGCTACACAATTAGTACTATATAAAATAAAACAGTATTTTTCTAACAAAACCTCTGAGGACCCAATGGACCTCGGTGCAGTTTTTAAGCACAATTTTCAAAAGGGGTGACGTTTCTGTGCGCTCTATATGGAGCCAAGGTATGATGTAGTTCAATTAAAAGGGACACATTTCTCTACTTACCGGACACAGCATCTGGCCCAAAAGTGTCAGCTTTCATGTCAACCTCGCATATCATATCTTAATCTTCTTCTGTGATTCAGTACTTCCGGGATCGCTCATCGACCGTATCAATGAAACGTATGAGCTTATATGCCGGGGGTCTGGGGATGTCCAAAATACTCGCTGCGTGTTCAAGCACAATTCTCATATCGAGTGGCAGTCTTACACGCTCTTTATATGGAGTTAACGAGTCAGGCCAGTCAATCAAGTGTGACACAAGTGGGTTTAGCACACATGTATTCATGTGTTAACTACCATATGGCCTATTCTTATCACATAGAGATGATCCTCCTTCGATTCGAGGGACATTAAGCGATCGTGCTGTTCTCTGCCGTGACGATTCATTGAATGTGTGCTAATATAATTGGGTGGGCGATGGGGGTGGTCAGTACTCTACCATCAACCCCCATTACTCACAAAAGCGAATACAAAAAGTAACTTCTATCACCATTATACACAACAAAATATCCTGTTTCTTCCAAAAATTGGAACAGGGGACCCAAATAGTCGCTGCCGTGTTCAAATTCAATTCCCATATCGAGTCGCAGTCTTACTCACTATATGTCCAGTATTCTTAGTCGGGTGAGAATGACCCCTTCTCCTTCTTCTTTGATTCAGATCAATCGTGGATCTACTGTTGATCCAACAATGTATGAGTAGTATGTTTAGCTTCGATATTTTAACTATTTAATTTGATAGCTTGATTAGTTATTCAATGTTACCGCGCTAAAAATACAAATTGTTTTCTTGATTATTCGTAATTATTTTTTTCTTGAATCTTATCAAACCGCATGCATTGTTTACATTCAAATCGTTCCGCGCATATGGGATAAATATAGACAGCAGATAAGCTTTTTCCAATTCCAACGGAAAATGATTTGGCTTTGCGATACAATAAAGTAATGCTAGACTTGGTAACCCCCAGTAAACAAAAAAAAAAAAAAAAAAAAAAAACCACCCCGCCCACCATACTTAAAGCAATGGCGCCCGAAACCATTTGTAAAAGGTGCTCACCCACAGAGTGGTGGATATACGTATATACTGATGGCTCAGCCCACAAAGCATTATGGTGGCTTGTGCGGAGAGCATCCAAATATCTGCACCGGTTGGTCAAATGGCGTCGAATTTTGACGGAGAAGTGAAAGCCGCATTATTGGCAATAAAGAGACTAAAGAAAGAGACCCGCAGCAGTAATGTAGTTTTACTTATAAATTCTCAGGATTGCAAGCCACCCATACGGGAAATGAAGAAGCAGATAAACTAGCGAAATTGGGAGAAGAAAATCAATAACCTAAGGTTCCTTTACAATACGGAATAAAAAAACGATTTTTAATAAGTTTATTAAAGTAGAAAGTTAGAGAAAATCATGTAGCAAGTTCAGAAGAGAAACAGCAATCAATTTTTCCTGATAACCTTCTTCCACAAGACATGTCTAGTATGGTCGTTTTCGGTTGTTCCAGACTGCTCACAGGTCATGATTACCTGCGGGCTCATCTCCATCGTAGTATGTGGATAACCTCTTTTGCACTCAGCGTGGTGCAGATAATATGACCGCAACACATCTGCTTAACCACTGTGAAGCTCTAGCCGATGAAAGATTGCCACGAAGCGAGGAAGATAAATATTACCACTTGAGCAGACTATATTGGGCTGTGCGCCAAACGATCTAAATCAATAGGTGCGGCATTGGCAAAAAAATTGTTGTACGTCTAATTAGTTTTTGTTTTTATTCTGTTACCTTGGACCGAACTATATTTACTATTGTATGATCATATTCTTGATATTAGTCGTCACTAAGTTATTAGTGGTTATTAAACCGCCAAACACGTGAGAGTACGACGGTGTAACAAAACAGTAGAGCTAGGAGCCGTTAGAATTACTAATAACGGCTAGAGTATTTAATTATGCATCTAAGCCACAGGTGTTCCCCTCAATTACACCGCCGGTTATGCCACGTTACAATTTTTCCCACTTTTTTTTAAAAGGGCTTCGCTCGCAAAACTTCGAAACGCCGCTTTAATTGTACAAACGCCATTAGACGTCAATTTCACCCGATGCCGGCGAATTTTCGTCTCCCCGAGGGAAAATTAAAACCGAAACACGAACCTGGGAGCCGGGAACGATCTGACATTTGTCAAAAGTCATTTCCAGTATTTTTACGAGGGGGGAAGCGGAGAGAAAAGGAAAGGGTGAAACCCCTGAGGCTGGTCGGCTATTTCGTTCTTTTTACCCATTCCACGATCCGAGGCGACTTCTAGGTTTTTTTCTTTTTTTTCCCCCAGCGCAATATTTAAATTGTATACACCCCTAACCCTTCTGTCCACGCCTGAATTTTACCAGCTTAACACAAACCCGCCTCAAAAATCTTTTACGAGAAAGCTTTGTGAATAAATAATCATCGCTTACATCAAAACTTATAACAACAAATGTAGAATTAGGCCGACCTTACAGCACTACGCTCTTTATGAGCTGTAATATCCCATTTTCAGTACTTAAAGCTGGTTATATTTCTACTTCAATTGTTGCAAGTATAAAAACAGTTTTCCCTGTAGAGGAATCAAGTAATCTGAAATAACTCGGATCCAAAGGTGGTGTATATTAACGCAAATCTTTTTCAGATGGCCATTACTCCAGTGTTTCTCCTTTTCTTTTTGTACATTGTGAAATGCCTATCATTCAAATCTTGAGAGGAGATTCCTGGACGGCCTGAGCGTAGTAACTTCTGTTTTATTCTTGATTTTTCTCTTGTACATAGCGTGATTTCTCATCTTGTCAACAGTGGCTGCCGTTTACTTCTGACGGAATTTTCCGTTTCCATTATTCTTAGTTTTCCTGGATGCTAGCGATCGTGACACGTTAATAATCCATGTGTGCACGAACCGATTTCTCTGTCACATAGTTTCCCCTTTTTGCTGATTTCTTTAATTTCTTATATATTTCATAAAAATTTGTTTTCTCGTGAAGCCTTTAGTATTGGCCATTCAGTGGTACTGTCTTTTTATTTATACTCATGTTTGTTCATTCCTTTCCATGTTTCCCTCGAAGTTCCATGATGCCCTTGCTTACGTTAGCATAGTTGCCCACTTGCCCTTTTGTTATTTTGTAACTCTTACATGCCTTGCATCCATGTCACCTGAAATATTTGACGCTAGGAAAAAATAGTCTTGTACATGTGAATTTTTACGTTTTAGATCTTGGGTACAGATGAGTAAATGATTTTTTTCTTACATTTATGTGTCAATCCTGCTTATGTTAATTATGTAGTTTGTCATTTGCAGTATGTAGTTCATATAAGATTATATATAGGTATACCAGTACTCCCCACATTATATTTGATGTTAGGATAGAATACTCTTGAACCTATCTATGCCTTCTAGCATTCTAGATCTTGAGTGTATCCCTGGTAACTAGGTAGTTCATTTGTCGCATTTATCTGAATTCTGGTTTATTTTATAGTGTAACTGTTAAGTGTCTCATTAACCCACGCTAAATGATATTGGATTATTATCCAGATAGCGAATCGAACAGAACACACTTGTACCTATCTTATTGCATTCTAGTTCTTTGGAACTATCCATCATAACATGTGGCTCGGTGTTCTTTTGTTCCATTTAAATTTCAATCCTCCAAGAAATTCGAGTCAGCCTATGTTTAGTTTCCTCAGTTGACATTATTATTTTGTAGAAAGGTCGGTCTCCATGCCTGATGGTGTTTCACACTTGGACAGCTTACTCAAGGACCTATCTGAAGTTCTACTAATAGTATACCAACTAGCACTCCACACTAGTTGATAATTGGTGTTGGGACAGGAATTTCTTGTACATCTATCTACCTCTTGCGTCCTGGCTATTCGTATACTAGTTTATATAAGATTAGTTTCTATTTAACTAGGCGGTTCTTCTCTTAACTTAAGGTATTTAACCCTTCTTTCTCATGGTTCATCTATGGTTCTATCTCATAGGAAGTTGTCATACGTTATTAGGCTCGAAAACAACTTATTGTGAGCAGGACTAGCTTTTGAAAAGTATTGAACAACACACTCACTTCACCATTCATCATTTCTATATCGTATTAATGTTTTTCTTTGTGACTTAGCTGTTGAAATAACGTGTTTCAATCTTCCAGCGTTCGGATCCGCTTGCGTTTACTATAGTTTGTATACGATAGTTGACCTTATAATTGTTTCTTGGGCAGTCTTGTTCCAATACCATTGGATATTCTATTGAAAAACATTCACTCTACCATTCATCATTTGTATACATCTTTCCATCATTCGGTGGGTCCGCACATGCGCCTGTTTTGGTGTTCTAAGTACAGTGTACCAGCTATATTCAACCTTTTCTGACCCTGAAAGTATTCATTCATTTTTATTGGAATTTTCTGCACATGAATTTTGGTGCTATGATTATTTTCGCTCACCGTGCTGGTGCTTTATGAGTTACCACATCAGCTTATATTTAGCACTTTCATTATTATTCAGTACGGAGAATCTCAGTTTCCGTTTCAACTGATATCGTCGTCAATGAAGTTACCCCTCTAAGAGGTACTTTTCTAGCGGGATGTAAACCAATCACATATTCGATTTGATAACCTAAAACTTTAACTGTCGTTTAGGCCGGGTGCACCAGTAGGTTGTATTTTCCACGTTTGAAGTGGTTTTCCACCCAATTCGACTTTTTTCAATAAAAGAAAAATACCTATTGGCAAATTGCAGAATAGCGTGCGGCTATTATATATTTGATCGATTGGATTTTCCTTTAAAAGTTGAACTGACGTCGTATGCCAATAAACTTTAAAACAGCTTCATACAATTATTATTTTTCTTCTCTCCTATCTTATTCTGTTTAGTGTTTTCTGGTGGTTTTGATTTAATTATTTTCTATTTATTAATACTGAAACAACCATTTTATTGAAGAGGGTTGTAACTTAGCGTAATTATTTTTACATGGAAGATTGCCAGATGAAAAATGATTTAGAGGTAAATTAAAGTATATTTACGACAAGCAAACCATGTTAGATAATAGAAGGGGGGCAAAGCGTCAAAGGCCTTTCCTTGTTGATTGCTTAGGAAAACCCCCGCCTCTTACTAGAAAATGATAACTCCTTTGGTGCGAGTGCGGAAATCCATTTCCAAAGTTTCCCCTCTACCCTACCCTCCGTTAGGATTTAATTTCGGCCCTAATACACTTCGGACAAATTTATAGCGGTGGGTGCCGGCCTTTTGAAAATTACGTCAAATCGGAAACTCCCCCGGGGCGGTTGGTGAGAGGCATTATCACGAAAGAGAACGGATACCGAGGGGAATTGTCTTCTGACGGCTGGTAAATAATTGCCAAACGGGAAATTAGCAGTCGTCCTCAGGGATGGAAGACGAGAAGCAAAACGGATCTTTCATATTTTTTACAAAAGAGAAGAAAAAGTCAAAAGAAGAAAAAATTATTATGAAAATGTAACTTTTACTGTTACTTTTCCAATAAACTTGGAAGAAAATGATAAAATGGTTTTAACACATAATTGAATTTTATTTAGCAGTGATAATTAAACTCATTACAACTCTTGGGTCCGTTTACTCTCGCTGTTCCTAGGAAAGTCAGATTTCTCAATGAGATCTACACTAGTCTACTTTCGCTGATTTGGGCCCAGATGTTACAGATCAGCCCACCACTGATGATGACGGAAAGCCGAACTGCGACTGATATATCAAGCCTGAAAGTATAGGCAAACCACCAACCGTACAAAATGATTAAGCAATAAATTCCCTACACTGCTAGATTGCTAGTCCTTTCCCTAGTGCCCAATGCCAAAAATCCGATGTCCATAACAAAACGAAATATGGATAAAAACCCCGAGGATAAGCAGACAAGAGATTCAATAAAGCTGCATTTTTATGTTTTATTTTTCACAGCATTCATTCCCATTCGCAGGAAAAACAATCTTTGCTGATTTTCTTAATATTTATTGCCTCATAAAAATCCAAAACGTTTATGAAAGGAGGAAAAGTGGTCAATTTTGACCAATATTATGTTAATAATTCCAATTCGTAATCATTCCTTTCGTGATAATTAAAGTTTATAAAAAATTTAATTACCAATGAAACTGTTTTTTATAAAAGGTGGATGAATTAGTTTGGCAATTCATTATGCTCAAAACATTCGTCTTTGATCAATCTGAACAAAATGACAATTAACAGGAAATAAAATTAGTCCATATGTTTCTGAACAACTAGAGATGTTTTAGAGGAAGCAATAGACAAGGATGGAGGTCCGGGTAGATAAAGGACAATCGTCTCACACCGTGGAAAATTTTTTAAAAATGCATCGTTATTAAAAAAAATGTTTAAAATGTAATTATCCTGTATGAATATCCTCCAGGAAAAAGTAGTTATAGTAGTTAGTTAGATTCGATCCTTGACCAGAAACATTCCGAACAATTAGTAAACTGAGACCAAATTAAATTTATTGACAAATACTCCTCAAATTATAGGGTACGTTTAGGTCATAACCTGTACTAAATTGAAAAATAAAACCATCTTCAGTTTTTTAATATATTCAACATGAACAATCATAAAAAAAACAACATTAAAACGTGTGTTTAGCATCATCATAAAAAAGCGAGACATTTATGAGCGTGTGTCCCTCCAATATTCAAGGCGGTTTACGCCAGTTGTCAATGCTGGTATTTAAGTATGTTAAAATATGGTAATATTCCAACGTTTGGCATGAAACGGGAGCCGCTATTGCTCGAGTGCTATCCTCCGTTACACAGGTATGGTAATAATCCTGCCTCCCAGGCGCTCAATTGTCCCAAAGCCGGTAATAGCCCTTCGCTCATAGGGAAATGAGGATAGTGACACACGGGTTATCAAGAAGTCAAACATTCTCTTTGGACGAGTTGTCTTGCGCAAATGAAAATTGTATTGTTCCTCTCTGGTCTAATTTCCCGTTTTAACGTGTTCATTGAATATTCCCGTTCGACATGGATCGCAACTTGCTTCCTACACCTGACAATGTGTTTGTGTATAAAAAAAAAAGAAGAAATCGCATTACGACCAAAACGACAGGATAAAGTTGTAAAGAGTCTAAACATGGTAATTCATTTTCCTGAAATTATATAAACTGTATATTACACTTAGGGGCGTGTCTGTATGTGCTCCTCTGTTTGTCTGTTAAATGTGCAAGTTCTGCTCAACACTATCTCTCGCTATCTACATTTATCTCTCTCACTGTTTTTCGCACTCTCTCGCACCTTCCCGCCCAGTCCTTCCTCCCTTCCTATTACTCATTCATTCTCTCTCTCTCTCTCTCTCTCTCTCTCTCTCTCTCTCTCTC
>CM077108.1:27780912-27796935 GCA_039619505.1 Cimex hemipterus
TCTCTCTCTCTCTCTCTCTCTCTCTCTCCCCCGCTCTCTATCTATCTATCAATCTATTTCCCTCTTGTGCTCTCTTTTTTCACCCCCCCTTTTCTCTCTCTTTCTGTCTATGGCACCACTAATTCCTAACTCCCTCCCTCTCCCACGTTCTTGCACCTATCACAACGAACTAAGACATATACATCTGTACAATAATGCACGCCACTTTATAAATGCATAATGGAAGATAAATTAAAGAAATCGAGTTAAACAGTTAAATTTGTGCTTCTGTTGGAATGTACAATACGTGTTGTGTGTGAACGTAAAGTGCATAAAGTGTAAACTAATAAATGTAATTTTTATTTAAGGTTATCTATGTCTGCTCTTGCTGCTCTTGTGTCAATAAACAAACAATAAAACAAAAGCAAATATGTCAGCGTTCATAGATAGAACAGAGATGGGATCTTAGCGTGGCATTTGTCTTTTTTTTTTACTTACACTTCTTTTTATACATCTGGTATTTAGAATCAGGAATTGAAGTACTTGAGAACTGCCGTTTCGAAATGAATCAATGCTTACAATGCAAGGGCCTATCTAATCCTTTGTAAAAAAAAAATCGCCTTCGAGACAACAAAAAATTATGCAGATTTTTAGTTAGTTGCATGCATAAAGGGTTCGTGAAGAAATTGTTGGGAAAAAAATTGTATAAGACCCTTCAAAGTTCTTAAAATAATTCTTACCAATGTTTCCGTCGTGGTGCGGACGTTATAAAGGCCTGGTGGCCGGAGCATCTTAACACCCAGCAATAAATTAGTCGGGCGGGTATGTTGAATAGTATACAGGACTCTGGAATTTGCGGGGTTGCCAATGAGGGTGTACTTATACTAAAAACAAAACTAGACTTCCCACGTCCCCCGGCGCACCGTTGGAATGCCATTCTGGAGGTGAGGCCGGCTACAAAAAACCAGGTCCCCTCCAGTTCTTCCTCTCTCTATCCAACGCCATCTTCGTCTCCCTCACGGCCCTGGTCATCCCGGTTACTTGGGCCTGGTTTATTTTATGTGTCCTCGCCATAATCCAATTGGCGAGATGTGAGATCTTATCCCTCATTTTGACAAGTTCTTAATTTGTCCCGGCCGGGACCGGACAGTTCGAATCTTTTCAGGCGCGACTCAATAATCCAGGATTTAGTAGAAAGTTTTTTTTTTTTTTTTCAATGTTTAGTCAACAATAATTTAAATATATAAAGAAATGCATTATTAATGTTTTGTTTATTTCTACCTTTTTGCCTAAAATATATCCATATAATACACAGGGTCTCAACTTACAAATGTACCGTAGGTATTCTCTATAACTACTGAATACCTGATAAAATGAAACTTTAACAAATTGAGACAAATAAAAAATAACAACAAAAATGACAGACAAGGAAGCAAACGCTGGTGGGAATGGATTCATGGTTTCCCTGTACCGATTTTTAAGGGAAACTGAGATGTCTCTCCCATATATATATATATATATATATATATATATATATATATATATACATACATATGTATAATTATTGTGAAGCTCTATGTGTTTATGTATGTATATATTTGTTTGTTTGTATATATAGTTGTTATATGTATGAATGAGTGAGATGACCGATGGAATATCGAGTACTCTTAGTGATATGACTTTGGATATGGTATTTTGAATAATAAAAAACTTGGAAATAATATATGCGTTAATTAACTATAGAGATGGATGTATCTAAAACGGAACATGAATGAGATCAGGGGTCAAAAGTTCATATTTTGTCCCAAAGAAATTTTTATTACCAATCCATCAACTTTGCAAGTTGAGATCCAATAACTTTGTGCACAGGTAATTGTTAAAAAGGTACGTAGATATTCACAAAAAACGAAGGAGAACTATAGTCCATCTTGACATTAAAGTTGATCGAGAAACTAATATTAAAATTCTTGAAAACCAAATCAGGAGATGGTACGATGACACGATCCGTATTCTCAAGCTTCCCGAAAGCACCGTATCGGTTAAATCTGGTTACACCAGTGCAAAAAATTTTTTTGCTTATATTCTATGGTGAATATCATAACGCCTAATGAAATTAGCTAAGAGGAGCTCCTATGCTTAACTACCTTAACGAGGTATGAAAATAAAAAAGGGTCAATTACGCTATAAATCTTTTAGGACACAGTGTAAAAAAAAGAGACTCAGGCCACTAGTGACCCTAGAAGAAAAGGGTTGACACTCTGTATTGAATAAAACAGGTCAGATGATTTATTAATATTATTGTGTAGTAACAATGGTTATTAGGAACAACTATATGTACTATTGGACATGTGTAAAGATTGTAAATTGTGTACGCACTGTACTAGTCCTGTTGTACATCGTTTGATAATTAACATTTCAGTAGCATTCCTCATGATGGGCTATTTTTATTTGGTAGTACTTCTAAGTTATTATTATGAGAAAAGGCAAAGAAACAAAAACGTGAAATCAGCGGTTTAATCTAAACTGATTAGAGAGTCTATTCTCGGTTTTCTCTTTTATCAGCAGGCGGATTTCAACGAAAGTCAAAGAACTGAAATACGGGAAGATCAGGTCTGCAGGCAGAATCGAAAACATGAAGTATTCCTAGTTGTACCATGAAATTGATGGAAACTGTATAGTGGTTTCGATTATTTCGCCGGGTCAAAGTGCGGTTGTTTGATTTTCAACCTCAGAAAATTACAAATCGAGTAATAACTTAATTTGAAAAAAATTACAAAAGGGCAAATATCAATTATTGTACACTCATCAATAATACTGAGATTACTTTCTGATTAGAATTTTCAGCACTGCTGAATACGGCCGAGCATTTCAAAAGGGATTTAAATATGAAATGAACAAACATGATAAATTTAATGTAAACAATCGTTTGTTTATTGAGTGTTTAACGGTATTAATTTTTTTTTCAAGTTTATTGCTATGGAAGCGCCTGTAGCACACGAGAGCTGATAATATTCAAGAAAACGGCAGTTCTGGGCACCATATTTTGAATAAGTCATCCCTTTTAGGGTATTAAGTGGGTTTTGGCCCGCCCGGGAGAAAATTTAAGGAGGACAACATACGAAATGAGCTGTTTTAATCAAGAGCTAAGTCGACCGGGTGATTATAAATTAAGGAAAGCCGGGATTAAGCTTTTATTAAAATAATCGCTCTTAACGTTAAAGCCCCTTAAAATCCTTCGGTTATGATGTAAACGGGCATAAGTAAAAACCTACACAATCTTGAGTTATCTCCCGTTGTGAACTTTCGGTTGTTATTTTAGAAGAAGGGCTTTCACAATCCGAACCGAGAATTATAACGGGTGCTCATACAGTCTTAAAATTGTTAAGATTAAAGCAAGCGGCAGATTAGATATAAACAATAAATCTTGAGTGCGTTCCAAGCCTCTTGGAACACTCGTTGTCTAAATAGTCACACCCTTTTCCATTATCTCAATTACCTGAGCGACACTGGAGGGACAATGACAAAAAAAGTTGTAATAATCTCCCGGCGCTCCGATCCTCTTTCTTCACCATTTCATTGTTATAAAATTAAACCTGGTATAAAACGGATTTCTCGGCTTACGAGCTTTATTCTTTGTTCTTGCATTAAGAATTTTGAAAAACTGATAAACCTTCGGTTTATCAACTTCAAATAACCGTCATACAAATTTTACCAATTGAATTATTCCTGTGAATCTCCATTTTCTTCAATAGCCCTCATGCCCATTGAAAACTTCAAAAACCCCAAAGCAAGAAATATAAGAAGAGAATCTATTGTCATCTTTGGAAAACGGTAAATTTTTTTTTAAGAAAGCCACATCAGATCGTCAGAGAGGACGAGCATTGACCCTCTTCTGTGAATGGCGTGGGCCTCGAAAACCACCGGTGCCATATTTTTCTCGCTAACGGCCCCATTGCCGTTTCATATCGGTTTTCATTTATTGGGACATTTTATTAATACTATATCTGAAGTCTTTCTTGAGAAAATATGGGTTTCCCTCGCAACGGGGGAGATGAGGAAGAACGTCAAGTTCCTCCGGCATCTTCCGACTCTGTTTACTTTCCCTTTGTATTTAGATCGACTTTCGTTAAACAACAAAGGTGTTAAAATGAAGAATATGAAGAAGTGTGAATACATCATACAGAAACCGAAATATTGGTAAATTCATTAACAACTAACTTATAAGCAAATTCTCCATTCCAAATGTGAATTACTCATGTAATTTAATAAATTTAGCTTACAGAAAATTAAATTCAGACTCATTTTGGTTTTAAAAAAATTGTTCATATTTTTAATCATGATTTTTAACGAGGACCTGAAAAAAATCTCTGTTCTTCCATACCACTTAATTATTATGATTCCATACAATTCTGCTAAAGAAATAACTCAATAATTAAACTAATTAATACCCTACTTTTACACTTCTTTAGAATAACAACCAAACTGGAAAATAACAAAGATTTGTGATTTTTTTATGATTTGATATGAATTTTAATTTCCAAATTTATATAACATCATATGACACATACCCCAGCCAAGGTATAATTTGGTTGGGCGGAATGAGCTCAAAATAAAGCATCCATGTGTAAGTGGACAATTAACTTGGTACTCGGAACAATGCTGAGGACACACTTGACACCTACAGTTAAAGAATTTTTGAAAATGGTAGTTTAAATTGCGTTTTAGGAGGTGTCTCAATAAATATTTCTTAATTATCCCTCCCCCCAAATGCTCCAATCAAGTAGCTCTCAGGTGCATTGAAACGTGTATGAGATATGTCTGTCTTCCCGATGTCTCGTATGCGTTATTTTGGCAAAAGCTTGAATTTAATCATTATGAATGTTGCAGGAAGAAGTTTTTGATCCAATAAAAATTCCTCTTCTGATCATAGCCTCCTTGGGGCTTTCTCCTAAAGCCTCGCATATTTTCCAAGCAATCTAGTTAGCTTCTGTTTTCCCTTTGCGATAATTAAAAATGCACTATATTCCTACATTTTAAATATAAAAAACATTAGGAAAATAATCTCTAAAAACTGAATAATCATGACTAAATAAACATTACTTCAAAACACAACATCTATCTAATGGAATTATTGAAAAATTCTATGTACTTGATTAACAACCCAATATTTACGCGTGTTTTATAAAACAAATAAACTATAAATCTAGAACTCTATGAATTGTTTGTTAGTTTTGAACGTCGGCAAGTCAGAATGATGCCAATTAATTCCTAGCGCCAGAGAATCTGCCGCCTGATTCTTTTGATTTCCTGACCTTATTAGTGTCATAGATGTTTGTTTCGTGTTATCGTTCTAAAGCGAAAATCAGATATTTTTTCTCACCCGAAAAAAATCCACCGGATCCACTAAGCCGTACAACGACTGGCCCCGGTTCCAAAAACAAACAATTTAGCATGAAATCCTCATAATTCGTCACACAAGAGCAACCCGCGGGTATCAGAAGGAACGGTGGAAAACAGGCGGATGTTCTCACGCGAGAGAGTTTGAATTAATCGGCGTTTATGAACTAACTGTGTCTTCCTCCACTTTTATAGTGTTACCTTTTCTATTTCATTTAAAAAAATTATTTTTCATAAAATAACATTTTATTGTCATTCTTACATTATCATCAATTGATACAAATATCGCCTACATCTCAGTCTCTCTGCACAATCAAATACAAAACTCGACTAATCGCGGACCGCTGAACCAAAGTAGTTTAACAAAATTATCAACGGTTCAATCAATTTTTAAAAAGTTTAGGATTTGGCCGTGAGATCAACTTTTGTTTAACTCAAATACAAAACATCAAGGGAGGCAAATGTGGCCGGCACCAAGGCCATAGTAGGCGTAGCAAACATTACAAATGTTGCCGTAACTGTTAACCAAACTGTTCGTAACTTTGTTCGAATTGTAGAGTGCTAATGTGTTATAAATCGATGAATTTGTATGTGTTTGTGTGTGGGGGGGATTTGCTCGTTCTATGCCCCCAATTCTAGTGACTGTTTATTGTGACCTCTGACAGTAGATTCTAAGAAATGAAACCTTCTAGTCTTAATGCTTTTACCGTATAACTGAGATTGTTATATTGGATTCTCACACTATCTCGATATTAATACTACTTCGAAACTGAGAGATTTGGGTAGTGACTTTCATTCTGACTCAAATTCCAGGTTAGTATGTGTTATCACCATTAAAGCTAAAGGTTATCGTGCAGGCGTACAAATGACATTATTCCACGAATTTCTATCTAGTGACTTAACCACTGACATTAAAATGGAATTTTGTCAGGCTGTACCACCGAACTTTACGGATGCTGCCCCCATGACACAAAGTTGCACAGATTACTTCTCCGCTGTTTCTGTATAAAATTATCGCTATTCTAAATGAAAGGAAAAGAAGGAGTAGAACGACATTTGCTGTAGACATATTAGGATATGCCCCTGTTTCGTTATACCAAAACGTAGAGATGATAGTTTTATGGTGTCTTTTCCTATGTCAAAAGTCCCAGATTACGTTGGATTTTCGAGTCCACTGCAGTCAGTGAAATCTAAGGAATTCTGATTCTTATCTTCCAGGCTTACAGGTGCCACCATATTACATGGTCTGCTGCCTGCAAACATCTTCAAATTATTTCGATTGGTGATCTGGTGGCTTCACTGTAGAGATGTTCCGTAACCTCTGACATCATCATTCTAACTTAACTCTAAAGTCTCAGAAATACTACTAGCGTTACTAAATTATATTGATCAATGTCTGGCGACCCTACTGACACTACGATTTCTAATGGACTTGGTTGTTTTGGTAGGTATAAAAACTTTTCTTTGTTTTAATATTATGGTTATAATCTTATGAGCCAAAAAGAGAAATGATTAGAGTGATATTTGTTGGAGTGGTATTAGGTAAATTTTGGTATACGGTATATTTTCTAATTTCTATAGATACGGGTTTTGCTGGCTAGATGGCTCTGACCTAGGGGATATTCGATATCCCTCAGGAGGTAGAGAAAAAACACCTGCGAAAAAATTTACCGTTTGTTCCTAAGGACCCATTCATCGCCGTGATTACCTGCCCGTTAATCGAGCTTAGCGGAAAATTGTATCAAAACATTTTCAAAAGTTGATTTTGAGAAATCGTAGATGAAAACTTTGTTCTGTTCATCCCTTCATCGCCCCCTCCCTCCGGCAGCCATGATTGTATCAGCGCTAATTTCGTAAAGAAGTTAAGTTCTTACAAAGTTGCGAGCATTTGATGAAATTGTAATCCTAGGGTTTCCGATTGGAAGGGAAGGCTTAATTCCCATGGGATCTAAGGTAACAACAATCACCGAGAGGGAACAAGGCTCTCCATTGGGAAATCGTATTAGAAAATCAAGCCCATTTCGTAAAATCCGTTTATTTCATGCTGCCCGTCCCTCCGAGACCATAGGACCTTTTGAGCCCTCTTGGGAAAATCCTACATTCACAATTTCATATTACATACTACAATTTTTCTATCGATCCGAATCAATCATATTATGCCCCTAAAAAATCCAGAATCATTTTTCAATCATCTAACACAAATGTTGTTAAATATATAATACATAATATTCACCTAATTGTACAATAATATAAGTCCTGTGATACAGAGTGTAAGACGTGCTTAACCTTTGCTTATTGCTTTATAGTTGAATATATACTTGCAACTATGACAGCCACTACTAATTATTTCAATTTGAGTACAGTCCGATTGAACAAATAAAATCCGCAATGTTTGACTAAAAATATTGCTTCAGAATTACATCTTTAAGCGGGCCGGTATAAGGAAGAAAATACGATTTGCAAAATCAAACCGGATACCCCAAGTTCAACTATGGGCGAACGACGCAAACCCGCAATACCGGTTTAGACAATTACTCAATAGTCCAAATGGAACTGCGGCTTCAAAAGGATAAATCTTCTTAAGTATCGCTGCTGACAATGTGAAATTTATACAATTAGTAAAGTTACCATAAAATTCCATAGGTTGTGCCAGGATTCGAACCCAGAACAACTAGCATGATAACTAGGAGACATATTCCCTAACAATTCGACCACCAATGGTGTAGTAATATTTAAAACTTATACATTATGACCATGGTTTTTAGGTTCAAACATTAATCATCTTCATAATAGGGATTAAATTCAATAAAATACGTATTAATGGCTATTTACTAACACTGGTTCAAAGCATTTACTAATTTTTTAACAAACTTTGAACAAAGTTTTCAACGGAGCATGAACCAATAAGTTGAGTTAATTCTATTAGACCGTGTATCAATTGTACTGTAAAGGAAAACATATTACAAATATAGAATATTCCTTTTTTACAACAGTATAACAACAGCTCTAGTGAATGGTATTCATTTCTACAAGCCTCGGAGTTCTTTATATGCAGAGCTGCCCTGATTGAAGCGATAACGCTCACGTGCGTTGTTAATATCGAGGTAACTAGAAGTTTATCTTGTGAATCGAGCCAATTACAGACTACACGGATCGATGCACTTTAACAGTAGGTTCTCCGCCGGAGGTCGGGATCGGAGCAAACGAAACTTAGAAAAAAAACCGTCGGTTGTAATCACACGGCAGAACACATAAACACCCTGTCATAACTTATCCAACAAGTCCTCTCAAAATAAACCTTAAATATCCATTGAAATTTTCCATATTTTTAAAATAAAATCCGATCGAACAACATGCGACTTACCTTGTATGCTCTGGGCGCTGCTGGCAAGCATGCCATGCACCGAGTGGAAATTGTGGTGCAGTAGTCCGTACAGATCTTTGGTGACGCTCTGTTGCAGCCGGGTCTCCATCTTGGCCGAACAGCAGCTCAGGCCCTCTCCGCAAATACCAGAACCTGGAAAAAACACAAAAAAAGTTGTTTAAATTGTAAACATCTTATGAAACTCTGAGCTTATCGAAGACTGGTGTAAAAAGTGAAGGAAAAGACTGAATGAAGAAAAATGTACGTTCATATTGAAAAACGGTCTTGCCCTCTATTGTTCATCAAGATAGATAATGATTACCATTAAAGTCAGATACTTATACCTAGAAAGCAGACTGAAGTAGAATTCCCACACAACGCTTACAAGTCAATAGAAGAATTGGAAAACAACGAAGACATCTACGGGCAAAAATCTTGACGGTCTAAACTAACTTTATACAAGACTTTATTGCTACCAGTTTGGATATCCGGATCCATGGTATTCTGGCCAGCATCCAGCGCATCCAATTCTTCCAAACAAAAGTCAAGACGAAACTAGCTGGGAGTTTAAACCTCTGCTGATATGAGCTGTTATGTTCTAATAAATTAATATATTGTGTTGAGTTCTGCGAAGAACCTGAATAGTTCACGGTTCATGAGTTTCGCTTATTTTCACTCGTTCTGTCTTATGCTGAGGCATTAGGAGAGGTTAGCAGTTAAGAAAAAGACATCATCTCATCGATCCAAAAAGGAAAGGAGTATTGCCTGGGCGCATTCTTAGAACTCGTGACGTAGTGAAGGCTATCGACAGGGTCTGGCATCCAGTCATACTTTGTAAATTTAAACGCTTCCTATCCTCTCATTATTACCTTTTATTGAAATCGTACCTAACTGAACCCTGTTTTAGAGTGAGGTGTGGCAATGACTTCTCGCAAATCAAACAGATGCAGGCCAGCGTATCCCAAGGTAGTATCCAGGGTCTATATCCTTTATACCGCTGACGTACCAACGCATCCTGACACTATTATCATCGAGTACGCGGACGACACCGCAATCCTATCTTCTAATTCGAATCCTGTCGAAGCTTCCACCAACATAAAGGAACACCTTGAGTTTATCGAAAACTGGTGTAAACAATGAAGGACAGGACTGAACGAAGAGAAATGCACTCAGCGGACGTTTACGTTAAAAAAGCAATCTTGCCCACATTGTACATCATGAACAAACAGATACCAGTTTCCACTCAAGTCAAATATCTGGAATTATCTCTCGACAGCAGACTGAGTCCCCAAACAAGGCTTAAAAAACAAGTTTTTACAAGACTTGAACTACTACGAAGACCTCTAAGTCCGAAATTGGCTTGACAACTAAGGCAAAGGTAACTGTGACTAATATCGACATACAGAGTGGAACTGTGGGTTGTTGCCAAGAAATCCAATATCCCGCATCCAGTCCTGCCAATCGAAATTGTCAAAGTACCCTATTATCTCACTAACCTCACTATCCACGAAGGCCTCAACATTCGTTTTGTCAACTAACTGATCCGATCCAGATTCCAAATCTTCCACACCAACCAACCTTTCGAACTATCCTAACCATACTGTCCGAGCCGTCTCCATTCATTCCCCATCCTGACAACCCGCCACGTCCCTCAACCGACAACGGCCTCGGTACCTCTCCTTGACTTTTGAGCAATGGCTAGCTCCTCAAAACAACTGTACTACCGGTTGTGTTGTGTGATACATTAATGATGTGTACATGTTTGTATAGTATACGATATGTATAAGTAACAAATATTTTTTTTTTAATATGAAGCCGTCAGTGCCAAAATGAACGAACACCAAAAAGCAGAAATCTGGCGATGTCCAAATAGTTCGTACAAGTATTACTTCACCTTATACCCACCCATTAGTTGCACAATGCAAGGTACGTTATTTTGTCAATCGTGTCCCGTCCATACGGACTGAAAATGACACTATTCTATTTTTATCATTTAAATGTTAAGTAGTCATCTGAACATTTAATGATAGTTTTCTTTTTTAAATAATAATAAGGCGACATAACTATTTTCAATACTTTAATCTATCTTCTGACAATTGCGGTCAGACTAGTTTCGCCGAGAGCAAAAGTCTCACGAAACCAACTTAATATTTCAATAAATATTTGATATTGCAAAACCAAAGTTGATAGTCAGTTTTTGACTGATACACCCCCTCACCATTGTGTTTGCTGACAATATATGTGCTTGTAACCCAGCAAATTGACCACAGGCGGATCAATCGCCCATAGCCGTTTCGCTTTCACGGCATCGTCAATGGATGTCTGTCAAAGTATTCATCAACGTGCTTTATCGACAATGAATCATCTTTCAACTGATTCGACGGCTTTTGATTGCGGACCATTTCAATTCCATATTAGTACGTTCGAGAAGTAATCTAGTCACTTCTACTATGACGTACGCGGGACGTGTCGTGAAGTCTTAAAAATCTAAAGTGACGTGTAGGTTCTATTCTGAAATTTTCTTTTTTAATGTAGACATCCATTGGTTGAATATGAATAGGGAACATGGCAGTCCGGAAAGTAGAAACATTCCACCGTCCGGATTCCTCCCCATTCACAAAACGATTTGGGAGTTCCGCGGCTGGAAATCCAGGAAGAGGAGGACGCCCCAGCGGCCCTCTGTGAATGGGGAAGGAAACAAATCGGCAATTAGAACTGATTGATGAGAGGAGACAATTAGAGTCTGGATGAGGGATGGCCCAGCACGCCGATGACAATGGCCAACAATGCACTATGCCTTTCCCATTGTCAGGCCACGTTTTCCCATGGCTGTCCCCTTCTCCCAAGACAAACAAGCAGGGAGTTCGAAACCTCAGCTGAATAGGAGACAAGGAATGTCGTTATTTACACAAATGGAAACTATAACAGCACACACGAATCGACCGATTAACAAGCATGGAATTGTACCTAAATTATAGAATATTAGGGACCCGTCAAGGAACTTATAATTCCTTTGCATTACGTCAAAGATTATGTATATCATTTTATAGCGATGTGAACCTGCCTAAAGGAATTCAGGCTAACATTCTTCACAAGAGTACGCTTTTACGAGGAGAACTTTTAACATATCTTAAAGGCATACGGAAATGATTACCTTCTATTAATTATTGTAGGACTGCATGGAACTAACAACATATTACTATTTTATTAATCTAACTATTTATTAATAACTACTTTTTTTTAAATATTAATTTTAAAATGGTTTAATTTGAAAATCTCTCATTTTTTATTATAATGTTCTTTTCATTTTTAATTGTTATATTCAGCCCTATTGGCAGGAGTAGATAAGTACTCAGTTAACTACTTATTTTGACACAATTTTCTTTATTATATAACATAATCGTGTAATTTTACTATTACCTTTATTATCGTAACTAATAACATTTATTTATATTTTTCCTTTTCTACACCCCTTGTATTTATTAAGGTGTATGTATGTGCATTTTTACATCATTTAAAATTTGGGCATGAATATAAAATTAATTAATTTATAGAATTGATGATTTGTTTGATAGATCGCTCACTAAATTCCTACGTTACAAATTCAATTGTTTAAATTTTCATTTGCAAGAATGTACATTTCATATCAATTCACGACAAAAAATGCTGTCAAAAAGCAAAGCTTGTACTAGACAGCAGGAGTTTTTTTAAGAGCCGCAGAGAAATAAACAGAATATATCTTTACAAAAGCAACATGAAAAACCAACAACCACAATAAAGGATAAACGTCTAGTATGAAAAAACGAAATTGATTTTTGGCATTAAAATAACTGAACTACAATTTAATATTTTTGAAATTATAAATTTTTGCTTTCTTAGTAGTATTTGTAATTTTGCATAATGATCCAAACTTTATATTTAATAACTGCCATATTTAATTAAAATGACATTGTAAAAATGTGAACTAGCCAATGAATTGTGTCTTGTGTTACATTCACTGACGTTACTAGTTAAAACGTTATTTTTATATGTTTACAAGCAAGAACATTTAAGAAATATTACTTTAAATTCACTGTATATTTTTTTGGTATTATATCTGTACGGTTTACGTAAAAACATTGTAAGAAATGAGTTTACAATTGCATCCAGAGTCTTAGTTTAGCATTTATGAGTACCTCCAGGAAATAATACGAATTTTGCAAGAGGAAAATTTATTGTCCTCGAAAGTTTAATTTTAATAAAGCTGCTAAGTTCATTCTAAATTTATAAAAGAGCTTTACGTGTGAGACCAAAGAATGAATACGTAAATTAGATCTCAAATTTGAGTCCAATGTCCAACAAAGACATCCAATACACTATCCAGAAGGGATAGGCAAGAAAAACACTCCTCATTATCACCACAAGTATGAAAAGTAAATTTTAAATTATTAGTATTTATTATCTTTTTTTACATTACTTTTTTCTGTTTAAAAGTAGAAAGTTTGAGTTTATTTATAGTTTTACATAAATTAATTAAATTACCACCTGACAGAATGATACAAGTATCACCTGCATGTATTTCTAAGACAGTACCTTGTGGTACTCCCGATTCAACGCGTAAAGATGAACTAAAACTGCTCTTTTGACTAGAGTAGTGTCCGATAAATATCATTCAAGGAGTTTAAGGGGAATATTAGAGATACCAATACACTCATGTTTTTTTTAGTGTTTTTTTAAAGCAAAAACTTATGATCAACAAAGTCGAAAGCCTTTTTAATGCCCTGAAACACTCCAATAACGTAATTACCTTTATTAATTGCTTGTGAAATCAAATTAGTAACATCAAAATAAATTTGCTCAGTGGATCTGCCCGGAAGAAAACCATACTGTTTTGGAAAAATCATCCTATTTTCAATAAAGAATTTCAATAATCCATTTTCTAGAATTTTGGAAATGGATAAGTTAATGTGATAGGCCAGTAGTTATTCAATAATTAATAATTGCATGTATAATGTTTCTGATTCTTATTGTGTATTTATGTAAAATCAGAAGAAATGTTTATCTAATGGATTTATCGCAATTCAAAATAGAAAAAAAAGGTAGGTTATCACACAACTCCGAGTTAAAAATATTATTTCAATCGCGTTTTTCTAAATAAATCAACCAAAATACCACATTGTGTTGGCATAAATACCAACATTTTCAACATAGAAATGTTAAATGATGGGGTGAGTGTGGTGTTCAATACTTTCCAAAAGGATAGTTCCTACTCACAGTAAGTTGTTCTGCAACGCTCCGGATTTCGACCCTTTTAGCTCATCATCAGGTTGAACTTCTACAACTATGTCTCTCGACGTGCATTGCCAAAGTGAAACCGCTGATAACTCCGCCAACGCGACGTTCCAATTAACAGCTGATTTTTAATGAGCCTAAATCGAGCAAATTTTCGGGATTTAAGGACCATCTAAAAGAAACAAAACATAAATTCAACCCAAATCTAAATACGAGAATGTTGCATAGTTTCAACAAAGGGAAAGAACTAGATTAGTTTGAGAAATTTGAAATTAAAAAATGTAAAATTGAACATGGTGATAAATGCATTAATAATATAACAGATTTTGATCTACCTCCCATTTTAAATATGTATATAAATAATATCAAACATCCACATAATTAAACTAATTATTTTAATTGTTATTATTTTTATTCTAATATTTTTTGTGTTATAATTTCCGCGTTTCGCACGTTCAAATTGAGCGTCATTAAAAATCAGCTGTTAATTGGAACGTCGCGTTGGCGGAGGTATCGGCGGTCTCACTTTGGCGTAGTTGTAGAAGTTCAACCTGATGATGAGCTAAGAGGCTCGAAATCCGCATCGATGCAGAACAGCTTACTGTGAGTAGGAACTATCCTTTTGGAAAACATTTTCAACTGTATTTTGTCCAACTGTGCGAAAATCTAATAAGAGCTAAAAGTGTGGATGACGTTACGCGATCGTAATTCAGTCCATTTGGTCAATCAAATCGATTAATTTGGTCCAGTTGACTCAATGCTCTGCTTGCAACGCCCTTGCAAATATTGATCTTGCATTTAATTACCGCATCAATAAAACAAAACATAACCTCTCTTTTCGCTATGCAACAAACACAGCGTGAGTTTAATAAAATATTTAAAAAACACATGTTCTCCCATTTACGAATTAATAATGCCAAATATCAAAAGTACAATATTTTTTAATAAATGTCCTTTATCCTCCTAAGGGCACTAAACAATCGCCTTTATGGATTTTTAATCAGCGATAAAAAAATATTACGGATAAAAAGTTTGAAGGATGAAATGGGTTGTAACAGTACTATTTAATAGCTTAACTTTGAAATCTGTTGTAAAATGTAACAGGGGAAATTTTCGCTTATAAGTGCATTGTTATGGGAAAAAACCCGGGGCGATGAGACAAAAGTTCCACTTTTCCTCTCGATTCTCCCCTTTATAATACATATTACAAGGGAAACTTGACTCGCCTTCTGAGAAAGAAGAGGGGGGGTAATCATCCCGTTTAGTTTCCTGATTCATACTTTAACTGATAAATTAGTAGGTGTTTAAACCCTGGGAACACTTGTTGAAAAGACACAGCAAGTTTCGACGATAATATTTATCTAAATAGGTTCAATTCCCTATTTACAAAACGCATCCTATTTACTGAGGAAAAACAAACAATAAGCTCTAGAAAATTAATTCTTGATGAGGATGTAAAACGTAAATATAATATTATTATTATGTAAATAGTAATCACGAACTGTACGGATAGACAAATATAGATAGAACAGATAGTTAGAAAATTGAAAAATTAGAAACAGACAGACAAATAGCAAGATGAAATACATACATACATATATATATATATATATATATACACATATATATACAGGGTGAATTGCTACTCGTGCTACAAACTTCTCCAGTAGATTCTTCACCCTAAAATGAACAAAAAAGTTCATATTGTCCATGGTCCGATTCTCAACCATTTCAGAGTAATTTCGCTTTTTATCGATTTTGAAAGATATCACGTCCTGGGGTCGGAAAATCGTGATATCTTTTAATCTAAACATTTCTCTGAAAATCTAATAGCACCGTTGAAATTCCCGTTAATTTTTCAATAAGAAGATGACGGTGGCTAATTTTTTGTGTTTTATTTCAGCCAGAACTACAAAAAGAGTGGAAAATTGTGTAAATCGGAAAGTGTATAAAGTAATCCAGAGTTTCTAATTTTAGTCTCAGAAGGCAGCAAATTTGAGGAAAACTACCTG
>CM077108.1:27797335-27821900 GCA_039619505.1 Cimex hemipterus
CAGGTAGTTTTCCTCAAATTTGCTGCCTTCTGAGACTAAAATTAGAATCTCTGGATTACTTTATACACTTTCCGATTTACACAATTTTCCACTCTTTTTGTAGTTCTGGCTGAAATAAAACACAAAAAATTAGCCCAAACATTTTGCCACCGTCATCTTCTTATTGAAAAATTAACGGGAATTTCAACGGTGCTATTAGATTTTCAGAGAAATGTTTAGATTAAAAGATATCACGATTTTCCGACCCCAGGACGTGATATCTTTCAAAATCGATAAAAAGCGAAATTACTCTGAAATGGTTGAGAATCGGACCATGGACAATATGAACTTTTTTGTTCATTTCAGGGTGAAGAATCTACTGGAGAAGTTTGTAGCACGAGTAGCAATTCACCCTGTATATTAGTCTGACGTATACATATGTACATTTACTAGCTAGAAAGATAGGCATATAGATAGAATAGTAGGTATGTAATAAGATGGTATTGAAAAAATTAAAATTAAATGCTAGATAGGACAAAGTGATAGAGGAAGGCAAAAGGGACAAAACCATCCAGCCATGCAGATTGAAATTTAAAAATAAAGATAAATGGGTAAGATAGGAAGGATGGTCAAAGAATACAGAATCATACAAAACAAGTTTAAAAAATAATAAAAGATGACATCAGTACGAGTCAAATATGTAAATACACAAATGGTGGAATGGTAAAAATATATATGGATAGTTGTACAAACAGGAAAAATTGATAAAAAATAGTATAAAAAACAATTGGACAGCAAACGATTGGATAGATCGATAGATACGAAATGAATAGATACAGATAGCTTGGTTAGAGGCATAAGTGAAGAAATAGATAATATAACCATACAAATATTGTGAAAAAAGAGATTCCGACAACATTTATTTCATCTCCCTCAGAGAAAACACAACCAACCAATGCTCCATTCACATCGCCATGAACTCTTTCCTTCTGTTTTTTCTACTATCTTTCTTATGTACAGAATATGTTTGGTAGAAGAATATACCAATTGTTTCCAAATAAATACGATTCTATGGGTTGATAATGTTTTTGCGAATAACAAAATGGAACGTGGAAAATCGAGTTCCCGAAGGATATGGGCCCTACTTAGTCTCAACTGTTTCAAACGGGCGTGAAAATTGAACGTTTCATTATTCACTTAACATTGATACGTTGCCTCAGTTATATTGTATTTTATATTGTTCATGTATTAATAAATAATTCGTAAAATAGATAGATAAACTCAGAGATGTAAGCAGATCTACCTTGTCTTTTTTTTTCGATTAAATAAAAAACCTTAATTGTGACTGCGAAAAGAAGTATCTTTCACAAATGAGATTTCACCTGAAAATATGTGGTAATTAAGAAAATCATGTCAACAGACATTTTCGAAATCAGAACTGTTTTCTCGAACGAAGAATAAATTTCATATTTATGCATTTTTAAAGCGCCCAATGTGGATATATATAATTGTTATAATAATGTTAGATAAAGCTAATTTTACCCCTGTGACTTATCATGGGAGTTCATGAAGGCCAAGTTAAACTGCATGCTGTCACTTTAAAAATTCCAGTGCGCAAAAATGTCAGAAAATAATTAATTTAAAATTTTAAAATTTATTAGTGAAAGTTAAGTTACTTATTATTTATTTATCAGATTTTTGTGTCAAATTAAAATATTTGATAATAAACAATATTTTTAAAGGATATAGGTCTGAATTATGTGTGCATAATACTAATAAATCGAAAAAATAAGAACATATTTGAAGTTTTATATAAACATAAGAAAGAAAGTTCTGTTAGCCAACAATATAAAAAGGGAGTTCAATTCTTTGAATGTTTCATTTTTTAAAAATTCAAATGATCATTACAAATTAATTGGCAAAAAAAGGCAAGTGGCAAACTGACATTGCCAATTAGCCACCGCTTTCCTTTGATAACGAAAAGCAATTATTTTACCAGCGAGACGGAAAAGTCGGACAGCCATTTTAAACAGGACGAGTGTAGAATATAAGCGGAATTATTTAAGTAGACTGTTCAAATTGCCAGACTGGATCAAATAAGTCAAACAAAATTGTTTAAATAAAATTTTCCCTCCGAAAGAAATTTTCCTGTTTGTTTTTCCCCAGCCCATTGTTTAATAAGTACACAGACGAAACCAAGGAAAATGTTTGAATGGATGAAAATAATAGCACAAACCCGAGAAACAGGATCTACCAATTTTTTTCGAGAAATGTTTAATTATCAGGTAAAATACTTCGTTTCGGGGAATTTTGCTAAGGTTTGAATTAAACATTTATTTTGAATAATCGCTTGTTAGCACCTTATTTATGATAAGATGCACGACTAGTTTCGACATTCTTTTGGAGTGTTTCGTCGAAGGTATAACATAAAATAAAAGGTATCCACATATAATTTTTTTTTAAATGTTAATACTAAATATTTTACACTTTAAACATTATTACCATATTTCTATTTAAAAAAAATTAAAATGTTAAATATGTTACAATAGTTTGATGTATTGAACAGTTTAAAAAATTATAGATAATAACGCAATAATGTTCAAAGTGTAAAATATATAGTATTGCAAAGTTTGTTTATAAATGTAATAGAATGTACATTTAGATTTTTTAAATATTTTTATTATAAAATGTTACAGCTTCAACCAAATACTTGAAAAGGATGCCACCAGCCGAGCGTCGAAACTAGTAGTGTATTTTATTTTTATTTTGTATTTTTTATTTAAAATAAATATGTAAAAATAATTATGAACAAGGCACTTTATGAATTGGAAAAGCTTGTCATGAATCTTAAACAACATTCTGGGTAGATGTCACTGTGTGGCAGAGTGCCCAGGGTTAAACGAATTTAGACGACAGGTGTTACGTGCAATTGCATTAAATAAAAAATTGAGTTCATTGCATTACGTAAAAAATAGCCGTAATAGGTTTTCTTGATTTTGAAAGATATTCAACGAGTTCGTAACATATAGATTGATAGAGAAGTAGAAGGAATAAAAACACAATAGCAACATAGATAGGCAGGTCGACACATAGAAAGCAAATTAAAATTAGAAATATATAAATAGATTGTAAGAAACAAATGAACAGGCAAATATATATAGTAAGAGAAGGAATGAGAGGGAGAGAAGGGGAAGAGAGTTTGGAGGTGATATTGAGACCTTGTTAATAAATTATAGTCCGAGTATTACTTCCATTTTCATATCTTTAAATAATATCAATTAATATGACTCATGTTCCAGTAAACAGTAATGAAATATATACACAGATAGAGGCAGAGATATAAAGGGATAGCGAAGGAAAGAAGGGTAGGTCAACGACAAAATAATAGATCGACCCATACATAGGATAAAAAGAGGAAGGATATAATATGAAAAGTAAACGATATGTATCTTTTTATATTGACAAATAAGGATGGATAGGAATTAGGAGAGTGTAATACGAAAGACTAGAGAGATGATAACAATGTGTGTATGTGTGTGTACACGAAAGTGAGAGAAATAAGAAATGAAATAAATGGAGTGAAAGATATAAAATATATTATACTTAGTAAGAAAAGAATAACAAGAATAAGATCAGAAGATCATTGAGCATTATAAAGGAATCGTCAGGAATTTGTAATGCCATTATTTGCTCTGATTCGAAAAGTGGTCTCGAAGCAATCAAAAATAATTTCTCGGTTGACCCTCACATCGTAGAAATTCACAAATATCTCTATGAATTCAGAACACTCAACAAACATGTGGTATTTGTTTGGGTTCCTAGTCATGTCGGCATTTCTGGAAATGAAAAAGCTGATCAAAGGCAAGAAACGCTGCAGACCATCCAAGAACAGATCAATTTCCTTTCCGTCCGGGTGATATAGTCACTTATGTTAAAACGAAAGTGGGCGGCAAGATGGAATGTCTGTAGATAATATGAAATAAATTAAGCCAGCTGTACATAAATGGCCAACTGAGGAACATGAGAGAAAAAACTTGTAATTCTTTCTAGATTGCGAATAGGTCATATCAGGTTAATCCATAATAGACTTTTAATAGCAACAACCTTCCAACTTGTCCTCAATGTACGCGAAGTGGAGACATCATTTTGACAGTAAAACATATTTTAGTCGACTGCCCTACTTTACAACCCTGTAGGCAAAGGCTCAACCTTTCCAGAGATTTGCAGAAGTTACTGGGTCCCCAGTGTTTCTTTCGAAGAGCGCTTTTCAGTTTTCTCAAATTTATTGGAATTTATAATGAGATTTAGGCCTTTTCCCAAATTATTTTACCATTGAATGCCTGCTAATGTCTGCATAAGAGTTGTGCGTGCACGATTTCTTTTTTCAGAAGTTTTTGGGGATACCGGAGCGGAAAAATAAAATGGAAGACAATAAAAATTGCGGGGTAATGGACTGTAACGCCCAATATCGCAATTTAAATAAGAAAAATAGTTCCTTAAAAAAATGTTATTGTGTTTTATTTCTTATTATTGTTATGTAGAATTAGTTATCATACTTGAATGGAAGAATAGATAAGCCTAAATCATGCTGAGACTGTTGCTAGTCTGACTCCATTATTATTATTATCATTATTACTATTATTATTAATATTAGCCATACAAGCCTATGGGGAAATTTTAAATTATGGAAAAAACTCACAATTTTAATTTTAAAAAAAGAAAGAAACTTTATAATTTTATTAAATTTAATGTAATTTGGCCTTCCGAATTAAGAATTTGGAGTCAGAGCTTTATAGCACTCAGAAGAGATATAGCTAACATAAAATAGAATGTTTGGATGTCAGGGCGTGAAATGACCTTAGCCGTTAAAACGCCCTTAAAAATTTATAATAATAGTAATAATAATAAGAAGAAGAAATAAAGAGGAATAGGGAGAAAGAAGGAAGTCGTGAGAAATAGGTGGAAAGAAATACATGAAAAAGCGGAGAATGCAAAGAAAAGAGAAGGCAAGAAAGAGAGAGCGGGAGAGAGAGAATAATACTGAGAGATATTCTAAGGGAATAATAAAGTGGTATGCACTAAAAGATTTAAGTACTATGACAACAATAAAAGGAAAGTGTTGTAAAGAAAGAAAGCGAGCGAGTGAATGAGAGAGAGAGAGAGAGAGAGAGAGAGAGAGTGATAGAGAGTGAAAGAGAAATATAATACAAAAAGAGGAGCGTGGATCGAATAAGAAGAAAGAGAGGATATTAATATATTGAAAGACGAGAAAGGATGGGGCAAGGAGACAAGGAGAGAGTAAAAAAAAGATTAAAGGGTTCATAAAAAATATATATATAAACAATGAAAGAAATAATAAAGAGCGAAAGCGTCAGAAGGTTCATGAGAGTGAGAAAGAGAAAATGAAAAGTGTGATAACGAGTCCTTTAATAAATTAATGTCAGAGATTTCTAAACCTTTTATATTTCAATTTATTTTTTAAACAAGTGTTTTTTAAATTCATCTAAGCATAACAATGGTTGATAAAATATAAAACTGCAATAAAAAGGTATACACCAAATAAAAATTTATTTCAACGAACATATCAAATAATTTACAGTACATTTGGCGTGAAAAATTAGTGTCACAAACGGGACTCGAACGCAGACGACGTCAGGGGTACTATCTCAATCCCCCTTCGTATGGGTTCGGGTCCCACTTGTGAAACTGGTAACCAATTGTTCAACTCAACCATACTTGCATAGAAATAGTAAATCAATTGAAGTAATTCTCTGGTTAGATCTAAAAACATATATATATATATATATATATATATACACACATATATTTTAAGGCAACCATTTTTAGATTTGGTTAATAAAATTGGGTGAGGTTGAACGAGGGTATTAGTGGCAAATTGGCTGAGATCCCATGGGTTTGTTTCTTGATCATGAAAAGAGCTCAGCAGTTGAAAACAGAGCGGACGTTTCCCGGGAGCAGGGCAGGGATAATCCACGGATTTGTTTGAGAAGGGATGGCTTTACGAGGTGGGCACTTGCGACGGGCAATCATGGAGCCGATCCCGTTAAACAACAACATTAACGACTCCGGTACCGCCGGAGAGGCGAAATTACTTCAGGTAACTGCAAGGATTTAATCGTCACCTCAGCCTCAGCGATTCCGCCCCCGCACTAGAATCAGTGAGCCCTATCGTGTGAAATTGTGTCCATATATCTTCCTTTTTGAGTACGACCGATAACTCCAGGACAGACACAAAATGTGCGCACATTTGTAATTCGATGGAACGTTAAAGGACAGTTTATCTCTTCTCCTATTGAATAAACCGGGATAATCTTTTTGCTGCTACTAGAATCTACCTGTATAAATTATTTGCAATTTTTTTGATAAACGAGTCTCTTTCTTCACTTTATCTTTTTACAACACCTCTACATATGCTCTTTTTTTGTATGATCGCGAGGTAATTCATGTTTGCCGAAAACCACATTTCTATGCCGATTTCAAAGGGAGACATGATACGATGGGCAAACTAAGTGAGAATTAGAAGAGATAGTGTGTGTGAGAGAGAGAGGATGACAGTAAAATACTACACCGAGCTAGCTTAAATAGGAGGATGAGGATATAAAATGGAAAGATTTGATATACTACATATTCAAAGAAAACGAACGCTAATAATAAGGAGTGTAAGAAAAGATTACAGAGATGGTAAAAATGTTTCTAAGAAAATGAAAGAACTAAGCAAGTTTCAAGTTCAACTTCAAACAAAATAAACGTAACTTTTTAGAAATGGTTTACATCAACAGAGATAAACACAGACATCAATTACAGGAAAGACACATGTAAACTCAGTACCAGCTACGCCAATATCATTAATCAAATATTCAATATCGATAATACATACGTCATCACATCATACAAAACATAAAACACACATCAAACATTTTTACATAGTCTAATTTTTCAACTATTTACCCTTTCTTTTCCTATTTATCCTTGTCTATATAATGCTTAAAGGATAATCTGGCCGAACCATTAGGAACGTTTTTTCCCATCGTCGGCTCTTTTTACCTCAAAGTAGATGACTCCTTATACAAAAAATGACTTTTCTATAGACATCTTTCCCCACCCCTTCAAAATCAACGTATATAAACATAAAACAACAAAATCTCACTGGCACTCTCAACACGACACGCAAGAATGACACAATTACGCAGAAAACAAACATTTTGAGTGTGTAGAAAGACGTTGTATGAATATAAAAAATATTTGTTTGCATTGTATAAATTCACCTTTTCCACATCTTACAAGTGTTTGTGAAATTTAAACATAGCTCTGAAGATGATCTCAATAAAAATCGAAACGTTGACACGATTAAGAAATGTTTTTCTGAAACCTGCATCACATCAGACCGCATCTCATTATATCTGAATAATCATAATAAAACTTGACGACTATGACTTAATAAGATGTTAATCATAATATTCTTCTCTAGGTACACAGCTATATGCAATTGAAGGACTAGACTAACTGTCACGAATCACCACACATGAAAGAACTACGAAAAAGCTAGAGCGTCAGAGTCAGTGAGAAGCCGAGAGTGTGAGAGAGTGAGAGAGAGGTAAAATCTAGATTGGTTTTAAGAACGAAAGATAAGGAAGAAACGGAATAAGAAGAGTGTGCATCAAAAGAATAGAGAGACGGTAAAAAATATACAAGAATTGAAAAAATTACAAAAAAAAAAAAAAAGAGAGCGTCAATTTGAGTGAATGCGAGAGTCCAAGAAAGAAAGGAAGGAGGAAGGAAAGAAAGAGAAAGTATCAAGGATATGGATTGCGAAGAAATTAGAGGAAGTGAAGAATTATTTTGTAAGAAAGAACAAAATAAATAATAGAAATTAGGTACATAGTATTGGAAATGTTAATGAAAAAAGAAATAGACGATAGGAAGAAAACGTTATAGGGAATGTAGGAAAGAGAAAAAGAACTAAAAGTGGCTTTCATTGAACATTATCAACTGAAACATTCGATCAAATAATAATTATAAAAAATGTATTTATCCGCAAATACTATTGTAAGATAATTTGGTTAAAACTTTCATGCGGTAAATTATAAGGTAAAAGACTTTAAACTGACTTAATCATAATGTTTAGCCGGAGGAGCTTACAATTTTGAACCACTCTTTTCAGTACTTCAATACGTGCCAGTAAAAAAAAAAAACTCATCACCAGCAATAAATGTGAAAATATCCTCTTTGATAAATAAAACAGCATCTGTATAAATTATAAGTGATTTTATTACCATCAATACAAAGCCCCCACTTAGCTTTAAAGCTTAAACTGTACCCTTGCGATTTAAACAGAGTTTTTTTACTATCTCAAATTTGAAACTTCTGAGATAGCTAAATTTAGACCAATTCGTCTTATAACCATTATCGTTAGGCTGTGGCTAAAAGCCAATTTCAGAGTGCGCTTCATTGATTTATTCTTTTATTGCAAAATTCTACTAAACGAGGAACTGACAGCCAATAATGACCAATAAAAGTTTTTAATGGAACGTTAATATCCTCTTTGAGGTGAATTTTTCATCCTACTTTTATTCTGAGTTGGATCATCATGGATTCATAACTCTCATTGTACGTACTCCACCATCTGAATTATTTATAGGCCAATTACTACACTTAACAATGTTTTCCCTTGTCAAACCCATAAGACTAAAAATTCAAAGCTTACCAAGCACCATGAACGTTTAATGTGTTCTAGGTGTCGTATATTCATGAAGGATGGCTATTTAGGTCGAGAAAGCGCGGGCGTGCGTCGGCAATTTATTTATACGGTTATCAGTAGTTTCGAACAAATCAAACTTCAGGCCACGCATGCTTGTTAAACACAAGTTGAAAATTGGTAGGTATAAAATAAATAACAAGAGAATACATTTCCTTTTTATGAATAGATAAACAAATTTAAAATGTGATGAAGTGATTTTCATATACAATTTTTTGATTTTTTAAAATGCCATGAAAGGGAGAAATTGTACAAGAAAAAAGAGAGCCCAAAGTCCAATAAAGCCAATCCAAAGCTACAAAAAGAATCTGAGAAATAAAAAGGTGAAAAAGAAAAACAGAAACATTATTTAACTAATTAGTACAAAACATGAACGATGACGAGAAACGTAATTATCAATTGGAAAGAAAGTGATACAAAGATAATAAAGGGTTAATAAAGAGTGAGAGGAGGATTGGGAACTAGTATGAGGAAGGAGAGAATTACCCGATAAAATTATTGCAATTGTAATAAAACAAGGATTGAGGTGGTATTAATATGAAATTTACGAGAGACACAGAGAAGAAATAGGTAAATAGGAATATAGGTAAGATGCAAAAGGAAGAGGAGGAAAGAAAGAGAGAGAAAATGAAATGATTTGCCGATATAGCGGTGGGATGTTGTGGGCCACAGCTTTCAAACTCTGTTTAAAATGATATCAGGCCGCAATAAATAATATTTATTTATTCATACAAGTATTTAAAATATTAAATTAATTAAACATTAGATATTTATTCTGGCCTCACATCATCAACCTCTGAAACAGAGTATTATGGAATGATATGAAGTGAACAATTGAACAACAAATAGAAAGAATACAGTAGATAATATGACAAATAAATAACTGATACAATGAAAGGAAGAATAAGTAAATATAAAAATATAATAATATACAATATTTTGGATATTGTTGCTTTCATCGGCAAAAAGAATATGATTGTTAAAGGGCCGTATGAACGATTTTTCCTCCAATTCGATATACATTATGAGAGTTTCCCATCTCAGAAAAAATGTCTTATCATACAATACAAAATGCAAACGGATTACCTGCAATTACTTATTTACATCGTATGTCACCGCTGTAAGGAAGGGCAAATTTGCATAGAATTACACGGTAGATTATACGCAATTGAAATTAAAAACATATCCATTTATCGTTGCGATTAAACTAAAGGATAATCTTTATAGTTTTCGGTTATGAGAAATGTACTCAAATAGTCCTTTTTTGTGGTTTTGTTCATCTCGGATCGTTGAAAGACAAGCAAAAAGAAAATTGATAGATTTCTTCATACTATATAAGGAATGCCAACTGAACATAGGAATTTTCAATAGGGCATGGAACTTACGAGTTACCCTGAAAGAGTTACATGATGTAAAAAATGGTCTCTATTTATTTTCTTCTTACGAGAGTTATTGGGGGGGTAAAAGATTCTTAATTAAATTGAGCGCAAATTATCAAGTGCAAAAATCGTTTTGAGCGCAAAGAGTTTATCGCTCGTCTTGAAAGCATCGCTTTGAACCACTCTTTGCGATAAAAACGTCCAGACGTCAACATGGGATTTATAATGGGGTCAAAGCTAAACTGCGCGGGCGGTTTATGTCGACAACGACAGGAGGAGGAATTTAGGAAAATGAATGTCTTATATGGAAAAATTCAGGAGCCTTTATGAATACAGATGGCTGGTTGGAAGGACGTACGTAGGCAGAGAGGGAACGACCTCCCAGCTGAAATTGGCAAGATGTACGTTTAATATACACCACTCGCCAACAAGCTGCATCTACTTATCAAAGATGTTTATTTTTAAAACCTTTAAAAAAAGAACTACTTGAAACACCTATTAAAATATTTAATATACACATATAAATTGTTTGCGTTTTAAGTAATTAAGTTTCAGTTAAATTTTATGTTTGACCTATATAACCACTATAGAGATTAAAAAGATTAAACTCTCTAAATCCATGTACCTCATAAAGATAGCTATCAAAAAAATGTTTTTACTAAATATTTATGATATGGGGTAGACTGACCCCTAAGACCCAGCCGTTCCGATTAATATTCACATTTAAATATAGAATTACGCAATTTGTTTAATAATAAAATGTTTTTTGTTGAGTGAATGAGTGAGTGTGTGTGTGTGTGTGTGTGTGTGTGAGAGAGAGAGAGAGAGAGAGAGAGAGAGAGAGAGAGAGAGAGAGAGAAGGTGGTAGAATGGGATAGTTAGAATTGAAAAAAAAGACTAAACAGTGACAACAGAAAAGAACGGGAAAGACAGTTAAAGAAAAGTAGAGATCGTCAGAGAAACAGAAGTGGATAGAGCAAGTGAAAAAAGAATGAGATAAAGGGAGAAGAGAGGAGAGAAGAGAAGAGTGGAGAAGAGAGGAGGAGGAGAAAGGGGGAGGGAGTATGTGCGTGTGTATGTGGGCGCTCGTGCGCGCGTGTGTGATATAGGGAAGTATGATATTTCATAAGTCAACATAAAACCATTTATATAAACTACTGAGTAGTATGGCAAAAACAGAGAACGATGAAAGAGAAAATGAAAGTGACAGACAGATTGGGATAATCGGTATTGAAAAAGAAATAGAAAAGTTGTAAGTAGTAGTGGACAAATTCAGAGAAGATGACAGTCAGAATAAAAGAAAGGAAGGAAAAGAATGCGAAAGCGATATAATAAAAGAGTAAGAGAAAAAATTAGGAAAACAATTAAACGGAAATTTAAATTCGATATTATTCTCATCAATAATAGTCATTCAAATATCACTAAACGAACAGTAACTTTCTCAGGTAGTCATCCTGGTAATACATATACAATAAATGTAAAGAATGGTAATTAATATGAAATAAAACATATCTAAGTTACCTAAGTTAGTGTACTGTGCAGTTACATATTTGTTATTTATTTTGAAAGCCAATTTCTTAATTTTTACTCGACATGACTCGTATGAGTATTTATTCTTTTGTTGTATTGAATTCCAATGTTATTTTTATCTGTCTGTGAATCTTTTACATTATGTAATGTGTGATTTCAGGTCGCAGCATTCAGACATGTGCCAACAGCGTGCATTGCACAAGATTGTCGAGAGTATAAACATTAAAGGTTATTTCTGGACTCTCCAGGTCTCGTGTAATTTTACATTCAATGGAATACGGAATACCGGGCATATATCGTAGTTTGCTTGATATTCCACGGTGTGGATTGTCACCCGAGCAGATAAAAATCGTGCATTAACGGACCGAGAGGTCGGTTTGGCTACACGAGAAGTGGGCCGTTATCCATTTGCATCAACCGCACTCGGACGACAAGAGATAACCTACATTATAAGGCCATGGACAGTAGTTTGATAAATATAGTTCATTTTTGGTCCAATTAATCTTAAGGCCTGCTGTTCGACTGGTTCAAGCTTTCCCCTTCTTTCTGTGCTTCATATGTACAAGACTAGTATAAGAATGATGCCATGCTGTGAATTCCGATCACACGGAGAGAATATGAAACGCAATACCTACATTTTCCCTTTCTTTCCATCGCTTCTGCTCTTTTTCCCTTTTTCCCTTGAACGTCACATGATGAATTGTCTCGGAATGGTCCGTCCCGATTGTAAAATAATTGAGCGAACAATATACGTTCTACAAATAATCTAGCTTTTACGTATCGTGTGGCACTTAAAGTTTCTTTCATTAAGGTCGGTTCGAACTGGCGGGAATGAAAGGGGAACGGCGAGTAGCGCCCGACCCATCATTAGCATCAATAAAATATCAATGCACGTCCTGGCCATAAAATGTGCCCGCGACGCATTTAATACATAATTTCCGTTAGTATTTGATGAATCCCCGTTAGACTCTGAACCAAGGGCAAAAACCAGCCTATTAGATGTTAAAATCAAACTGTAGAAACGGAAAGGCCGGGAGTTAATTGCTTAACTGTCGTGATACACAAATAAAGCATGATGCGCGATCGTAAGGGGCGATTATATAAAAAAAATAATAATAATAAAAGTTTTTGGCCGCCGGTTGTTTCAGGCTAATTATCTCTTATCTCGAAATAGTCTTAGACAAATTTTACACACCTATCTTATCGGACGAAGCCCCAACTATTTTAACCCCCCCCCCCAAACAAACAGGCGGCAAGAAGACGCTTGGGATTATTATTACAATGTGCTAGGAGATATCTCCCTCCTTGTTCAGGGACTTGTTAAATTAGCAATTTCTAAGGCAATCTGTTGAATACAGCAGTTGTTTAAAAACAGGCTAATCGATTTTTAAAGCCCTCTGGTAGTTAACAATGATGTTAAAGATTAGCGGTTTCAAATTTTGGCACTTCAGCATTTCTTCATGTTTAGTAATGCGATTTTAAGCAACAACATAAAGATTAAAACACAAAAAATACCGACAAGCTAAGAGGAAATTAATCACACCAAGATCCGAAAATACCCAAATAAAAGTTTGTTCTGCTTATCTTATTGAAAAATTCACTAATTTCGTGGTCTGCTAGACCAATTAATTATGGTTTTTAGTTGAGATAAAAAAGTCAATGGCACGAGCGGGACTCGAACCTACGATGCTCGGCCAGATACGCCGTTGCTCCACCACTCGAGACATCATGACCTCATCCACCCGGACATGAACTTCTCATTATTGTTCGGAATGTAGCATTTAAAATTAAGCAATTCGTAATATCTAACACACCTGGTCAGCGAATTCTAGGTGTTGGCATTTCATTGGGGCCATTAATACCTTTATTACAGAATTTCTTCAATCCGACATATAGATATTTACTTCTTTGGGTCAATGTTTTGCCTGCATTAGGATCAAATTTTAATGTATTTAGAACAGTAGGTTTGAAGTTTATAATCGATCAAATGGAAATAATTTATTACTGATTAAAAGTCAGTTAACACTGAATTGCAGGGCTTCAATGAAAATTGGCCTGAGTTCAACAATAAAATCAGCACTTATATACCAGATTGGAAATAATTCGCGTAATCCTTTTGAAAGGGTTATATCAGAATAATATTTCCAAAGGGCATATTTTAAGGCCTCTTGGGATCTCCGGCCTGAATTATTTATCAGTAACCTCCGCCTATTTTAAGACTAACATTTACCACCGGACGGGAATTATAAATATTTGAATCCACCTTCTTTCCCGACTGTTTATGTTCAGTATTTATTTTTCCGCATAGTTATTTCGTCCCCCCCCCCGCATTAATAGTCCTTTAGGTTTTAGAATTATTTAGGGTCACTAAATAAGAAAACAATGAAAAGAGACGACAATTTTTTTAAGGAGGGAGTGCAAATCGGCCTTTATCAGAGAGTGATGGTAGTGTGAAAAAACATGATCCGGTTTGTAAGTTTGCTGATTATATAGATTTATATAAGTTCAAATCTGCAAATTTATGAACATTTATACAGAATGTACAGAAATGAGCCTCCCGCCTCTCGCGCAGTCCACCATTGAATGCCATTCCACCGTTGAAATTTACAATAAATTATCAGAAGACAATCACGCCAATAAATATATTCAGTTACAACACACGCTTTACACAAAACCATCAGTAGTGTATACAATAAAATAGTCCTGTTTCCTATAACAATCTAAAAAGAGGATCCACAAGCACCCGTGCACGATTTTCATAGCGGTTCCTACATCCTCTCTATACGGGGCCAAGTAATGATTCTTTTCAATCAAGCGCCTTGGCCTCTGAATACTGAAGATATAACGCCTCCTTTCGACCTAGGTTTTTGATTTGATTATTTTGATAATTTTAGTGTAGAACGATATTTATTGTTCAGCAGATTCATAAATTACATATTTCATTTTGTGTCTATATCTACATTCAATATTCGAACACGCTACATATGAAGTCAAAAATGAGTAAACTTTTATTAAGTGGGACAAATCGTCAAAAACCTTCTCTCTTTGTCGAACACATCGCGAGCTTTGTCCCAAGGTAAGTGTGTCAACCTCGCATGGCCTATTCTTATTTGGGTGAGGGTGACCCTTCTCCTACGAGCGTGCTCCTGATACATGAGAGAGAGCTTCCTGCACGACGCTGCCAGGGGCCGTATCGCGATGGTTAAGACAGGGGCTAAGCCGATTCGTCTGCCTTTTGGTTACCTCCTAGACCTGTGTCCAGGTTTTCACACGACAGCAACCGGTTCGCTGAGACACTATTCGTGATATCTCTCCAACATCCTGCTAAGTTTTTTCTTTAGCTTAAATAATTATTTTAATAAATCGTATTTTGATCATGTGCGAGAGAGCTGATAAGATATCAACTAAATATTGCTAAATTAATTTATCACGTTCAACTTTTTCTTTTTCGAGCCTCTCATTTGCCTTAGAATGATGACATTCTGATATTTAATGGAAACGTTATCTGACTCGTCAAATATACGGTTTTGTTTGCCTAGTGTTGCAGTTTCCTGAGAGCTGTGTTTTTTCTATTTTGAGACTGATCTAAGGCGAACGGATTTACAAAGACAAGTTTACTCGCGTTTCACAAGCTAGCCGGGCTCCCCCTTCATGAAAATAGTTTATTTCCACGACCGGGTTGATTTATTCGTTGCGAGAAATAAAGATACGCTAAAGCTCCAAGGATGGTACGCATAACTGCGAACTTCATCTTGTTTTCTTACCCCCAGGATTTATAATGCAGTTGCAAAAGATGTAAAACCGTAAGTAACGACTGGGAGGGGTGAGAAAAATACGTCAGCAGATTAATTCGCTTTGAAGACTAAGCTCCTTGATCTTTTTTGAAAACGATTTATCGCCAAAAACCCTATGGAATTTGATTATATTCCGTTGGCTTTAAATTACTATTGTCGGAAAGGTTAATATATTTATTTTCTCTAACAACCTAGGCCAAGGACTACCAATTAACAAATAACTATTGCTAATTAATTTTTATGGAAGTGACGTCTAAGACGCTAATCTCCTCGAGACGAAGACAATTTTAAAAATCTTGTTATCATATTAGGAGATAACATTGACGCATGTTCTGATTATTCCGGAAACAAGTTTCGCCTACAAAGCTTCTCAAGCACTTTATCTCTTCAGAAACTGTAAGCGATGTCATTAAAACAATAAAAGTTATTTGGCGCTAATAGACAAACAAAATTAATCAATATTTTGTAGTGGAAATTTGTGGACAATTATTATTTAAAAATTAATTGAACGTTCCGTTTACCCCCGCTTTTGAGGGATACATTTTCCAAAACTCTGTTCTACCTTCAATCAAGTTGTTAAAGTCCAATAACTATTTTTTTCCCGGCTGCTTGGCATGAACGATCGGATATGTAAATACTTTTTTACCCCGTATCACAAATAAAGATATATTGAAATCTGTATTCCCACGTCCGTTGCCCTTAATCGTCAGATTGCGACAATATCATTAAAATAATAAAATTTGAAAATCTGTAATGTTAATAAATATTTGTGGTGAAGAATTGTACGCCGTAAGATAGAATTATAATATAGCATAAATGGTCCGTGTAAATTCTCGCTCTTCAAGCATTTTTCCCTATTACCGATTGAATTTACATGCAAAACTCAAATATGAATGCAGATTTTATTAATTGCGGACAATAATTTTTTATGCACATATTATATTTTATGTTTTTTTAATATGAATACTTAAAATAGCAGATTATCCTCATTTAAGTTGTGGCAAATAGAAAATCCCAGGGAAATTAAAAGCAAGCTATTCGACAATTCACTTGAAAAGTGCTGTTGTTAAATTATCGCCCATTTCAATGAACCTTCGAGGAGAAAAAGGCCAAGCCAGACAAAAATTGAAGTCAGGGCACGTCTCTGACAGTTTGCTTCGGGGTCATTTATACTTAATCTCCCTCTGGACCGCGTAAGAGGTCAGGGGGAGAGAGAGAGCGAGCGAGCGAGAGAGAGAGAGAGAGAGAGAGAGAGAGAGAGAGAGAGAGTGAGTGATTTCTATTTTGAATAAAAAGGGTTTTCAGATGCAAATGAGCGCAGATGGTCCGGTAGCATTTGTCCACTAAATTAAAATTAGCAAAGGTTGATGGGGATCTCAGTTCAACTAATTACTACGACTAAACCCTTGTTAAATGGATCTTTGGCTTAATAAAGCATACTTGATTTTTATTTTCATCCTATAAAAATTCTAAATTTAAACATATCAAACGGTAACTGTTCTCGTAAAACCTTCCTTGTGACTGCAGCAATTCTAAAAGTGTCCTGACAAAATATTGGGGCTAGGAATTATACGAATATTAATTTCGATTAGGTAATTTAGGACGGCAAAACTTCTTTCATTTTCAATTGTTTTAAATAAATCAAACAAGTAAATCGATTGTTATGAAAATGTTCGGGCATTATACATTCAAGTTATTTAATTTCGGTCCTAATTCTATCTCTAAAAATCAATTTCTAAATCAATCCATCTAATCGAATCAAAACGTTAAAAATTCCTTTAAATCTTCCTTCGAAAAATAAGCAAATCATGTTGAAAATGTTTATTAAACAAGTATCCAAGTTGGTATGAAGATGATTCATAGTTTGTCAGCTACTTTTTAACTTTATTTTTAGATCAATCAGCAGATATTCCTCTGATGCACTAATCAAAAATATTATGTAGTATTTTCAATTTAACATTTATATCGCTAACATTGGTTGTTTTAAACCATAACCTATGCGAATTAACAAGAGGTTTTTATTGTTTATTATTATACTGCCATAAATAATCCAAACCTAACGACAAAGATCCAATCAGAAATGATAAATGATGCATTTGGTTAACATATATAAAGAAATGTGTAATTTACTATTTATTCATTTCTCATTCATATTAACTTATCATGTTTTGATATATTTCTCTGCCTGTTTTTATGTTTTTGTATGTATCTGGTAGTAGTTAGTCTGTATATTCAAATATTTGTCCCTATTTTTTGCCTACATCTGCAAAATATCATATGGAAACATTTAATACATATAATTTAATGTAATTTAGATACATTACACCATACATACGTAGAGAAATATAAGATTTCTCATTAATTAATTTAACTGATCAGATTTCTTATCAATATTATGATGAAAATGATCAAATCAAAATGCACGGCCGATGGGCCGCCCGGGGAGAATCTGAAACTTGGAAAAGTATGTCTTCTCTCGATTAAGGATAGGCCATGCAAAGTTAAGAAGATTCATACGTTTCGGCCAAAATATGTGTCTGGTATTTAGACAAAAGTTGCTAGATGTATTTCATTTAATGGAAACGTCATTTGACTCCATACAGAGAACGTGTATGAAGGCCAAACGTATTGAGATTTGTGTTTGTAAGAAAGGCAAGAGGGGTCCTCTGTTCCCACTTCTGGAAAAAGCTGACTAATGTAAACTACTGAAGATATCTCGTTTTTTAATTGATTTGTGTGCAATTAGACTGAATGATTTTATTAACGGCAATGTAATGTAAGAGGGCTAATGGTGGAATATTGAAGGTCCTATAGGCTCTCATTGGATTAGTCATAATAGTAGTTAAAAAACACACTCATTTTAAGAAATGTGCTCCAGGGGAGATAATGGTCGCAACAGTTTAGACGTCAACACTGCACTCATCAAAGGTGATGTATTCAGGTTAGAATCTAGCGCCCCTGCATTCCAACCCAATACTATTGCAGCTTTTTTCAAATCTATCGACTGTCCGAGAGTTCATAACCATAGGTAAATACCCTCGTAAAAAAATGCTTGACAGAGGCCGTGATTATTTGGGTCCTCTATTAAAAATTTTGTACGGTAATTATTACGGTTGTTATATTATGCATAACTGATAGATATCACGTTTTGTCTTCCCTTTTATTCACATTGAATTTATTTATTAGCGTGAATCTGCGATACTATTAAACTAATGAGAAAAGTTTTGAGAAGGATTAAAACGTTATCCCATATCGACGGTTTATCGCTCCGATTTCTATTTCAGTAATGGCCACAATAAAATGTGGAAATAGGCCAAGGGAAAAATAACAATCTCGCCAAGTCAAGCTTTTACAGAGAGAGAGTTTTCAAGTCTTGAAGAAAACTCTTCTGGAAAAAAATTGCAAGTGCAAATTTAAAAAAAAAAAAATCAATAAAGAATTCCTCACGCCACGCCTACACGATTTTAGCAGACTGCCCGAAGAAAAATCCAATAAGTCAGAAAAGGACGGCGCAGATGGCCGGTACTCCTAAATGAGAGATCCGGGAAAATCCTTCGTTTTTATTTATCCCGTAAATCTGATCTCGAGATAAATTTAAAGCCGCTTTGGCTGGAGAGATCTGCTTCATTAGCTCTCTTTCCCCCGTGCGTTCGACCCGTTCATCGATTTATCGAGACAAATTTTCATATAAATCACACTTGTGATACGACACAGATCGTTTGACAGTCGGCGCCTACTCGACGTCGAGTACTGACCGCCGATTGCTCTATTTAATGTCAAAAACCTTAATATAATAATTATGTAACTTCAAATGAGTTGTGTAATGAACAGTTAAAATCGGAAAATCAATTTATAATATCTACGGTGCCTGGGTGGTTATAAATATTCCTAAAAGAGCTCCACGACCATAAACTGTTCGAATACGTGTCAGTCTGTTTCCAATGTTCAAAAATTACGTGGAATGATGAAATTTATTTATCTAGTTTTGGAGTATACACGACATTTACGTTACAATTCTTATCTTTGGTTTTGTACATGTCAAGATCGACTATTATTTCGAAAAATATAGTCTTGCTATCCGTAATCTACCTCTTCAATTCATTCATTATTTTTCTAATGTGAAACCACAAAAAGCTTCTCTACATGTCGACCTATGTTTAGATTGTTTTATTGTATACCAAAATGGTAACTTTGGAGCATAAATGTTCGTACATGCAGGTATTCTCAGCTATGTAATTTCTCACTCATTTAGTTGTCAATTAGTATGTATCTAAATGTATTTATTGATCCATTAAAATATTATTGATGCATTAAAATATTATTTTTGTCGTTTTTGTACGTGTCTATCAATCAGCCAGAGGGTCGATGGGTGGCCCTTAGATGATCCAAATCGTGGTCATGGTATTATCATCAAACGACTAAGAATAGGCCTGGAGAAGCCTGGGCATTTTAGGCCACAGCTCGAGTATGTTTCCAGCATATAGATTGCTTGGCCTACTGAATCGAAGGGAGTCAATCTATGGCTCCATATAGAAAGCTATTGCCACTCAATAGGACTGGGTTTAGAAGACCCATGTTCAGAATATTAGAGACTATTTTAGTGTATTTAATGCTTAATATATATATATATATATATATATATATATATATATATATATATATAGTAAAGGTGAAGTATGTGTTTTACGAGGGTCTCAACCGCAGAGTTTACCAACCCTCGGGGTACCGATGGTTTTGAAAAAACCTCATTTTTAAGTATGAAGTGTTCGAATGTAGAGACGCAGGATTCGAACCGTGGAACATGACCATACAATGATGAGCGATGTATCAACGCCCAAACCGTTGCGACCACCGACATCCCCAGTAACACGGGTGAATTTGTAGATACATTAAATGATGGCTATGCACAGAATTTGCTATTTAAAACTGCTGCTGATATCGAGGCTGAGTAGAGCTAGGAATTCAACAAAAAGTAATCAGAATGTGCTAGATCGAGTGGCACTGCCTTTAAATATAAATATATATCTTTTTTTAGACATATTTCTGTCTATTTATCTTGTTCTCTGGATAGAAAATATGGTCATTAAAATGCCTCCCACTATTCACGGGTATATCTATCTCTGTCATTCTTACTATTTTACCCGTTTTTACAAATCTAAGTAAGACTCTATCTATGTACTATTTATGTCTATTTAAGTATCACATATTCGTCACACGTGCGATCCACCAATAATGTTTTTAGCCTATCTATTTATTACACGAATCTGCCCGTCGACTCACTTTATCAGTCTAGCCGATTAAATAAAATTACTATATTATAATTAAATACTGGGAAATAAAATATTTTTCAAAAATTAGAAAACCATTCGACCTCTGAAAGTAATTAGAATTTCTAAAATACTTTGAGGAGTAAACTTTATAACAATAATACTGATTTCACCTTGCCTGGTCGCAAGGGGTTAAATGTTAAGTTTAACGAAATGAGAATTTACACCGTCTAATCAGGCCAAGGGTTTGCTTTGGAAAATTGTCTACAAGTTTTCCTTTAGAAACTCGTCTAGAGTGTCGGAATTATGACTTATTACTGAACCGACTACTTATGAAATCTGATGATGAATAGGCAATACGATCCAAATTGCTGTGCAGGCAACATTTTCACTGGAATTAAATGTACTTACGAAAATAAGAAAATATCAAAAGTCGAATCACCTGAAACAAAAGGAAAATTAATAATTAAAAAATACAAACTTAATTATGCTAAATTTACTAATAATGACAGCGCGTTATGTTTTATTGCTGATTCTAAAGTAATTTCTGACTACACATGTAAACACATTAAACCTAAGTTAGTCAACATACTGTCACCTTTGAATGAACATCTGGACAGAAATAATAATCAATAAACAATTTTGATTTATGGCCCAACTGAACCACCGAGCCTGTCCGGTGACATAATTGTCAACTTTCTCTCCAAAAAGCGCACAGGCAAGGTTCTGCCACGATGTCGAAAAAGCTTTTGTTGCTGCCCTTTCGCCTATTACGATACAATTTCTCCTTATGTCATAAAACAACCCCATTATTTTAAAAAGTTATTTAACAACGATTAACAGTACCAAGTAAATATTTTTTTCTCGTTTGTTCTATATTTCTCAACTGGATTATATAAAAAGTCTTAAGTGTTAACAGTGTTTTATTTTTTGGGTAGATACATTCGAGGCCGTTTCCATCTCCTCAGAAGTTTCGTTTTGGGTCTAAGGGCATTGCTTGACGTGCCACAAGAATTTGACCACGTGTGGCATGAAGGGCCTCCTGTTCAAACCTTGAGGTGAACAGAAACCGACGCCTTATACAGAAACGTCTTTTCTATACCGATTTCCTTCCCCACCTCCTTCAAAATCCAACATATATAAACACGAAACAGCAATATCAACACGCACGCAAGAATTGCACAATTACACAGAAGACAAACACTTTGAGTGAATAGAAATATTTTGATTAAATATAAAAAATATATTTTGCATTGCATAAATTCACCATCCTACATGTATTTGTTAAATGTAAACAATGTTTGTAAATCCCAGGCCCTGAAGATGATCTCAATAAAGATTGAAACTTGGCCACGTCAGAAAGAAAATGTTTTCTGAAACCTACGTCACACCAGACCGCATCTCACGATATCTGAATAATTATCGATTAACCGTCGCTAACCACCACACAAATCTACAAAACAATATTAAAAATAATCTGTACGTAAAGACTAGAACTATTAGGCAAGTTGAACCTTCCAACAACCAAAGAATACAGTCGTTCCAATCCAAAGTCCTCAGAATCATAGTCATTGCTACTTATGTCCCCAACAACTTACACATTGGCCTCCAAATCCGCATCAAAAATGTTTATGAGTGCCAACAGACGGTCGTAAAAAATGTCCTGAGGAGGAGGCGCGAAAGTGCCCGAAATGCATCTTCCTAACAATAAAACATGGAAAACCTTAAAAGCGTTCATAATCTAGCATTAAATAAAGGAAAAAGACTGCAATCAAGAAAATTAACGAAACAAGTAAACTAACTAAAATAAAATACGAACATTGTACTAAGTTTATTGGTTAAAACATATTTCTACCGTTTTTGAATTTATTATTTATTTCATAGCTAACTTTTCATAGATAATCGTTGATAAACAGATACAATTAATCCAAAGAATGATATTAATAGTCACTCTGTTGATCACATTTTTGGAAGCTGTAAATTTCGGTCTTTGTGGAATTTACAAAAATTACCTTCCTTATATTCGGCTCGGGGCTAAAATTGATATGTAATAAAACATTTGTGGATTGAATGGATATAGTCGACTGAATGATCATTCTAATCAATCTCCTGTTTGATCTAGCAGTACGGGGCATCATTTGTTGATAAATGATCAACAGGAAACACCTGGGAATCGATCATCCATTAACTGTCCAATCAAACAGTACAAAATTGACATAAACTAGGCTCTCAGGGGGAAAACCTTAAACATTAACTATTCCAGTGATTCTCTAGACTAATATAAAAAAAATCTAGTATATTTGAATGTCAACGCCTGTGTAAAACGAGATCTGATTATTTGCAAGTTGGAATGAGAGTTGAAGCGTTTGGTGTGAACGCACTGGGATGACCCAACGGACTAATGTCTTGGATTCACTTTCGGCCAATGTTTCACCCGCTTAACCTCTGTGAATTATCTGAATTGGCTTGGTGGCGAGATCAGTCTAGACGCTGTTTACGACTGAGCCCCCCGTTCGAATCGAATCCCAGGAGACTGAAAACGATTCCCTTTGAACACATGTTTTCGACGATTTAGAGGATAGTTCGATTACTAAAGCCCCCTCTCCTTTATATAAAAGGAATAAGAAGTCATTGCTCTCAAAAAACCGTTGCAAACTAACATTTCCCAAACTTGTTTTTCGGCATATGAGAGGAGAGAGAGAGAGAGAGAGAGAGAGAGAGAGAGAGAGAATTCTAAATTTACTAAATTCTAACTTTACAAATTTACAATTCCACCTTTTTAAGGTTTTTCATTTAGCTTATTCACTTGGTCAAAATCCATGTATGGTTAAAACGTCCCTAGTAATATTGTTACTGAAATCTGGTCCAAAATTAGAAGTTAATAAATATAGGCCTATCTCGTTAACTTATCCATTTCAAAAATTCTAGAAAAAACAATTAAAAATGGATTGTTGAACTTCTTTATTGAAAATAGGATAATTTCTCCAAAAATGGTTTTCTTCTTGTCTTGAGCAGACATTGTTTGATGTTTCTAATTTTATTTCACAAGCAATTATTAAGGTAATATTCTCCTTAAACTCCTTGTATCATATTTATCTGGCGCTATCGGTAACAAAGGTTGGAGCCGTTTATAGTTATTTTTTCCGCGTTGAATCTGGAGTACCACAAAGTACAGTCTGAGGCTCAATTTTGTTTCTTTTATGTATTAATGATTTTTTGAGAATTATATTCTCTGGACGAATATTTGGTTATGCAGATGATACATGCACCATTTTGTCAGATGATAGTTTAATTAAAAAATAAATAATGATATGAAAATGATTAATTGTCTCCCTTTTTGCATGATTAAACGACATTTGAAAAATGACAAAAAGGAGGGAAAATTTGAAAGGTGGGGTCGAGATGGGAAGTTGGTGTCCGAGTGGATCGAAGACACGCTAGCTCAAGTACGTACAGCATGGGTATATTTAGGTCGTGAGTTCGATCCCGCTCGTGGTACTAACTTTTTAATTTTAATCAAAACCTTACATAAAAACATTAAATAATTGAAAGAAGTAATTCGGTCAATAGACCTCTAAATAGATTGATTTAAAAATAATGTTATGTAACTAGTTACATCAGTGAATATAACACAACACACGGTTCATTAGTGAGCCCACATTTTTACAATACAAAAATACGCAATATTTATTTTTTTCTTTTTATAAAAATAGGATCATTATTCAACATTTCAAAAACTACAAGAAGGCAAAAACTTTGAAATTTCAAAAATTTGAAATTGGAGTTAAGATATTATATATATATATATATATATATATATATATATATATATATATATAT
>CM077108.1:27841900-27930485 GCA_039619505.1 Cimex hemipterus
ATATATATATATATATATATATATATATATATATAATTTAGTATATATTTATTTATATATATTCTTATTATTATTTATTTATTATTAACGACATCGTAGTTTTTCTTTACTTTAATATATATCATATTTAATTAACAAATAAATACCGTGTTAATCTTATATATCTGGTCGATGCATTGGCCCTTTACAAGTAGGCGTCCACATAATCCCACAAATAGGGCGGTGAAGTTCGCGATATTCCTCCATTATCTTTTACATATATTATAACTAAATTAATTGAGGGTAGATAGGGAAGTCAATATCAATTCGGCCCAGTCGCAATATACATTCACGCTAATAAATACATTCAATCTCAATAACACAAAACTATATATGTATCGGTACTATATATAACAGCAATCTTTAAAAAAAATTAAACTGTATTTAATCATTGACAACAGTAGGAAAACTCTTTTAAATCGTTCTATGAAAGATTCAAGTTTTTATACTTTCAAAGACCAACCAGCTCCTTAAAACTCTCTTCTGAACAATTGAGGATATTTGGCGGAAAATTGTCGATAAAGCAAAAAAGCTCTTACACTTTACGAGGTTAGAAAGTTGTTTTCGGCGGCATGGTCTCCTTTTGTAACGAGGACTTCAAAATCAGTATAATGACAAGAGAAAAAGGTGAACATTTTGTTAAAAGTCACAAATTGGATCGAGGCGTGTGCGGTGTTTAAGATGAAAGCCTGTCGGATGTGCCGATTCCATCAATCAATATCTCCGATGGGATTCAATTCTGTTTAAAAGATTACCATAATTAATTCCTTGTTTATTGATAACACGGTTCGAATTCGGGTCGAAACATGTCGCGAAAACCACATCCATGGGTTTATCCGAACAGGCTTTTCACACACAATTCGCGCCGGGCTTTCACACGAGAAAGTGCGACAATAAATCAAGCCGGTCCCACGACAAAGTACAAAGTGTGTACGATGATTAATTCTAGAAAAAGGCTTTATATATGTACAATAATAATGAAATAAATTAACCTGGGTCGGCTTTAAGCCGTTCAAGCAAAAATTTTGTACATCCTTTACTATATATAAATCTGTGATATGGAATTATCCATGGATAAAACAATCAAATCCTTTACTTATCAAACGTGGGAACTTGTCATTGAACACCGTTACGCTTGCTCGAAACAATATTGATCACTAAATATTTTGTAATTCCTGCAGACAAAACTTTTCATCCTTCCCTTTATGTAAACATAAATTATTACATTCACTAATTTAGTGGTCCGATTGACCAATTGATAAATTACAATTAATTAAGGCTTTTAGTTGAGATGAAAAAATGTCAATGGCACGAGCGGGACTCGAACCCACGATCTTCGGCTAAATACGCCGCTGCTCTACCAATTGGGCTATCGTGTCCTCGATCCACTTGAAAAATGGCAAAAAGGAAGGAAAACTCATAAGGTGAGGTTGAGATAGGAAGTTGATGTCCGAGTGCATCGAGGTCACGATAGCTCGAGTGGTAGAGCAGCGGCGTATCTAGCCGAAGAACGTGGGTTCGAGTCCCGCTCGGGCCATTAACTTTTTTTTCTTCTCAACTTAAAACTTTAATTAATCATAAATTATTACCCTTAATTAAAATCTTATCAATTTCAACATCGAATTAACAAATTTTAATCATCATTTTACCCCTTACTAGCTCTTCCTATCCTATATTATTAATTAATCCTATATTATTTAACTGACTGGGAATGAGATGCGACAACGAAATCTCCCATTTCAGACCAATATAATCCGGCATTCCATAAGGGAACATTTTTGGACCTATCCTGTATAGCATTCTGCTGACATTCGTACAAGCTCTAAACCATCATTTCAACCTCTATACAGATGACAGCAAGTCTATATTCTAAACCAAATCCTATTCCTCAACATTCAAGAACACTTGTAACAACTTTACGTCAAAAATTAGGGCAGGCTGAATAAACAAAAATATACACAATGTACAGTTACATTGAAGAAACATTCTTGCTCTACACTGTACATCAAAAACAAGCAGGTACCAACTGGGACTCTATCAGATCATTAGGACTATACCTAGACAACAGACTGACGTGAAGACTTAAGGCTTAATTAACAACTTGACAGAAGACTTGGTCAACTAAGTAGGCTTTTATCGCATTCGTTTTCTTACAAAATTCCCCTTTCCTAAACATTATTATCAACCGATTGAACAGTTGATTTCTAAGGGTGTAGGGTCATGCCATAGTGTCAACCTGTGTAACAAATATGTTCGCACGTAATTGTAATATGTATTTTGTTATTTACAGGCTACACATAAATTACGTCAAAACAAATTTTACCTATCTTAAACTTATTTCTTGGGCAAAGTATTATCTCAGCACTTCACATTTATTTGACATAAACGGATTAAAAAGAAATCTTAACCAAGCAAACACGAAACGAGTTAATCGTTATTTTTAATAAGCCGAAGGTCGTGGGTTCCAATCCAAGAAGTAATTTAGTCAATTAGCCCACTAAAACATAAATGGATTTATTTTTAATATTATTCTTTATTGTCAATGCTTGTAATAGATATCATATAATTAATCTGCAAATGAATTAAAACCCAAACATCATTAAGAAACATAAAAGAATCAAACCAGGTGTTACCAGATCTGCTACCAAACCAGATCATTAAGAAGCAAAAAATTGAACTAATGTCCAAGTCGCCCAGGACTTCGGGAGACAGTGCTGGGGATGCCCGCAAAAACACAAACACAACAGGGAAAAATACACCGGGGACTCGGATATGGATATATTGGCGTACAACATTCATGACTTGAAGAATAAAAAATGAAAATAATTTTTTTAACTACCTCAAGAACTTCGACATTATTCCCCTCTTTGAGACCTTCATCGAGGCTAAGGATCAAGAGGAATATTCATCTACCTTTCAAGATTTCCAGCTATTATGAATCACAGCAACAAAAGAGCGAAATTTGGGAGAGCGTCGGGAGGCTGTCTTTATGGCATTAATATAAGAAGTGTGGCAGTAAGGGATATTTCTTTTTGTAAAATTAAAAATATAGGTATGTTAAATGTTAAGACAAATAATTTCTGTATATATTGGGTTGTCCGGAAAATAATGCAGGATTTTAAGTTTTCATTAAAAAAAATCTATATAAAATATTCTGTTTAGGTTTACAGGATTACTCATTTGTATGAATGTCAACACTTATTAATCCTCTTCCAAATGATATTGTTTGTTTACCTCTGTAGCATTCCGCTAATTGGAAATAATTCAGTCATCCTTATAATGTCAAAGCGAGAATTTCGTACGATTTTCTTTTACGAGTTTAAACTCGGCCGAAGCGGAGCCCAAACGGCTAGAAACATTAACCAAGTCTGGGGCGAGGGTTGTGTTAATGAGTGCACTGTGCAAAGGTGGTTTAAAAAATTTCGGGAGGGAGATTTCAGCCTTGAAGATGAAGAAGGTCGTGGAAGGCCTTCCTCTCTTAATGATGATGTTCTGCGATCAGTGGTGGAAGAAAACCCCAAAACAACTGTTCGAGAACTTGCAGAGCAACTCAAAGTCAGTAAAACGACCGTCGCTGACCACCTCAAGGCGATCGGAAAAGTGGAAAAGTTTGTTGCATGACAACGCTCGACCACATGTGTCACGTGTAACGTCACAAAAATTATTGGAGCTTGGCTATGAAACTTTGCCTCACCCACCCTACTCTCCGGACCTCTCGCCTACTGACTACCATTTTTTTAGACACCTGGACCACTACTTACAACACATAATATTCAAAAATCAAACGGAACTGGAAAATGCATTTATTGACTTTATCAATTCTAAAAATTCTGAATTCTACTCAGACGGAATTAATAAGTTACCAACACGTTGGGAGAAATGTATTGAGAGTATGGGAAATTATTTTGATTAAAGAACATTGCTTTAAAGTAACTAGTTTCTTTTTTTTTTTTGTTTAATACCAAAATCCTGCATTATTTTCCGGACAACCCAATACATCTATCCTTAGTAACTATAATAAATGGAACACACATTTCAACTGACTGTTTCATTTAGTATTAGATAGTAATAAATCCGACCTGAATATTGTATCTTAAACATTTATTATTTATTTTGTTTTTAATATTATCACTTGGGGTAGATAATGTACTGCATTATTATTTATGTCTACGTTCATTATTTCTGTTTACTATAATTAAGTTTATTTTATTATTGAGTTATGTGTATTTAGGTAATCATAAATAATGGATGTGTATATTTGCAATCATGTTTTCAGCTATTACTGCTGATACGGCTACTACATTACTGAAATCTTTGAAGAAAGTACATATTGCTTTTGTAATTATTTATTATAATTACTTGTAAATACTAAGAAGAGAGATTTTAGTTAAATAAGTTTATGTAATAGACTCCCTCAGATGGTTTTAAACCATGAGAGGAACGTCTTTCTCCCTTTGTCATATACGCTTAACATTGTATATATACTAAAGAATAAAGATATATAGTAATAGTAGTAATATAATCGGCTTGATGGATAAATAATAAAAGGATTTCCCTTGTCATACGTCCAAAACCAAAAAACTGAAAAAATAATAATATTGAAAGAAATTTACAATATTTTATAAACAAATCAGAATATCTATGAATGCAAATTTTATACTGGTTTTATTGTTTAAATAAGGCTGTCTAGTGATTTGACTACTGAATGGCAGAACAGTCAACTCTGTGGGAAACCGTGCTTAGCATGAAAATTTAAGACTTTTCTGAAAAATTAAATCGCCTGGAAACACAAGGAGCGCTGTGTTTCCTTCGCCTGTATTAAAACAGGAATTTCGTTCAAGGGATTAATTGAATCCTGTGAATGCGCCCGTTGTGCATATGATATGTGGCGTTTCCACTGGCCGAGCACTTTTATTCCCGATGAGCCTTATCAAGATTTATTCTCATTGTCGGTCCATTAACTGAAAAAGATTGGACTTGAAGTAGTGTTTGCAAAATCGGCACAGTAAAAAAGTCAACATTTCTCTTAACAACTCAGCAAAAATGTTACATTCACTTCACAATTTTGGTAGGAAAGCATACAGATATTATACTGATTTAATATGTTGATTAGGCCTAGTAAGACTGCAAAGAACTCGTTCGAAAGACAGAAAATGACAAGAAAATTAAAACTTGGATAAAGGACAATCGTCACATCTGAGATTTAAATGCATTGTAAAAGATCAACATGAGAAATATACAACAAAAAGTAGTTAAAATCAATGTCATCCAAAGAATTCAAGTCAGTACATCGAACAAATGTATCAATACTAGAAAACATCGATGCGGAAAAAATCAGTTAAAAAAGATGGAGTTTCAAAAATATCATCGATTTTTAAATAAACAATGGAATGATCTGAGTGTGGACGAAAACCCATTAAGCAAAATATCGATGTTAAAAGAACCTCGATAGTAAAAACAATGCAAACAAAGAGATCAATGTCACAAAAATAAATTAAGTTGGAAAGTGTTATAATATAGGTATAGGTTAGGTTTCATTAAAGGTAAAAGCCCAACATTCGGCATAAGAAAATACCAGATTCCCTGGTATTTGTGGGTACTAAGGTAACACTAAATTGTTATGATAATGACTTTTGATTAGAATGGATTCGGTGATGACAGCGGAACAACATAGTTAGTTCATCGAGCCTTTTAAAAACCTTATTGCGTTTTGATAGTAAAAACAAATTTCGATATTAAAAATTTTTGTAAATGTTGTGTCCTAGACCTCCACGTCTGATGTCTAGGGTCTGACTTGAGTGGATGTCTGTAGCACTGTCGGAGTTTATGTAGTGTGGAGTGCAATATTTTATCTACGTAAACGTAGTAGTGAGCAATATAAATGCTAAACAGGATAGGACCTGGAATGCATCCTTGTGGGACGACGGTTTGTATCGATTTTCTGGGGACCACTTAGCATAATAAATGTTAATAATCTTAAGCAAGCTTTATGAAAACATTTTATTCAAAAACTGAAGGCCCCTTCTTCTACCCTGTTTGACTCCATATGTCCAGAGTAGTCAGTTTTGTAAAATGTTGAATTTTGACAGTCAAAAAAGATTTCAGTCCTAAAAAGTCTTCGTCGTCCTTAAGTTTCCACGTCAATCTACTGTCTACGTATATCCCTAATTATCTGCTTGAGAGACAGTTAACACCCACTTTTTGATGTACAGTATAGTACAAGACGGTTTTTTCAATGCAACTGCACACTGTGTACATTTTTTGTTATTTAGCCTGCACCAATTTTTGATAAACTCGAAGTGTGAATATTGGAGATGGCTGGTTTTAGTTTAAAATACAGACTTCCTGTCAGCCCGTAGATAGTAATGATGATGTAGAGATGTGCATTAAAGTAAAGAATGGTATATAGAATAAGACCAAAAATTTTCCCTTGTGGAACGCCGCCTTATATTCATCCGAATGACAATTCGTTGTCGCACCTCATTCCGAAGCATCGGTCAGTTAAATAAATAATACAGGAGTAAAATAATTATTATATAATATTATCCATCAAATGCCCATATGATCGCAGAATATCTCTTGTAAAGAGTTTGTTTAGTTTCGACCAAATTTCGGTCTTAATAGTCTTTGCAGTTGTCCAACTCATCCGTTGTGTCTTATGTCTCCACGTCAGTCTACTATCTACGTCCTACTTGAGTGGAAATCGGTAACTTCTTGTGGTTCATGAACTTTTGAATGGTATGTATATTTTAAAATCGTATATATTTTTCCTCAGCAACTTTTGTACTTCACTTTTACCACCAGGTTAGAAGACTGAATTTGCGACGTCTTTGCATAGATGGATCAAATTCACTTAATTTTCTATACTATTTCTGTAATCTTTAGAATTAACAAAATAATCTCACTTGGATAAAAGAGTATTGAATTAAAAACAGTTCAAATATGAGCGATGTAATGTAAGTTTCATTCTGAATAATATAAAACCATGAGACTATTTCTCCTTTCCATGTTTAATTTGAAATGCTTTGTTACTGTTTGTTTCAAAGGAGCCTGTGTGTCAAAATGTTTGCATTACCTCAATAACTTTAGTGTAGTCAAGTTACATTTTCAACTTCTAGTAAGCCTGGTAGCAGCAAGTGTACTATTACGAGGAAATCGTCAGCCATTCAACATTGAAAAATTTAACGCTTCATTAATAAATTAAAACGTCCAGATCGTTCCAGCGTCACTTGTTTCTTTTATACGACATCCTTCCCGTCGATTATCTGGCCGATTAAGTTGTCAACGGCGGGAGGAAAACCGGCCTACCTATCCCGGATCTCTCATCACGACAAGGTGCATGTTATCACTAGCAATTTGCATGTCAGGGTTTCATTTATACAGATTATCAAGTTTCAACCCGAAATCGTTCCGAGTAACAAACAGTGTTTCATGAAAATCAGGTGATTCAAAAGATCAAAACCTTATACTAAAGGTAATAAAATACAGAATAAATTCTCAAGTTATTAACTCAATTGTACAATTATTTACTTCCATTAAATCGGAAAAGTTCAACAATATAACTATATAAAGGAAATATGACATGAGCCTTTCTTTAATAATGGAACAACGAAGAAAGGACGGCAGTGGTCGCAACGGTTCAGCCAATTCACGCAGTGCTCATCATTGCAAGGCAAAGGTACAGCGTTCGAATCCAGCGACCTTGCATCCGAACCCGACGTAATTGGGCTTTTTCACAAACACCCGCAACCTGGTTCATATAACCTCGTTGTAGAAAAAAAATCTTTACAGGGAAAAACATACAAAAATGTCTCAATATTCACTTTCACAATTAGGTAATATTTTATTTCATTTTTTGTTTAAAATTATATTTAATTAATAATTAATAAACTTTAAACTTCGCTTACAAAGTGAAATATTGGCAGATAGTCGCAAATTTCTTCCAGTCTAACAGATCCTTCTGAGTTGTTTTTTTTTATTTTTCATAAAGCATTTTTCTATTTTTTTAAGGTGAAAATTTCGTATAATTTGAGCTTGTATTATAACTATATTTAATCTTAAAGTAAGCAAAATAGAGTAGCATAATGACCCTTTTATTAGTTTTTCCAGGCTACCTCAAAATGAAAACAGGTCCTTCTGAGTTTCTTTTTTTTTAATATTTCATAAGGCATGTTTCTTCGTTGCTAATGGTATGAGATTCGAATAATTTCAGCCTGTACTATAATTACATTTAGCTATGGCCTTTCTGCACGCCAGGGGGGCCATTTTAAACTTGTCGATAATGAAGGTTATCGGCGCTCTGTAATTAGCCTGTCTTTATATTTTTATGAACTGAAATGTCAATTGAAAATTCCCTGTTAGTTCGACCTGTCTTTCTGGTTATCTGAATAAGGTCAATGGTCAATTCAGCTTCGTATTGGGTTTATCGGAATTGATTTTTTGTCAGTTCGTCTAAAAAATTCACGAACACAAAGGCCTTACAAGATTGAAGAAGTCATAAGGATTAAAAATTAGCACATTTAAGAGTAATTAATAATGTTACTCTTATAAATTAGCATAATAATTACAAGAATTAATAAAGACACACTTTAAGAAATAAAAAAGTATTAAAAAACATGATTCTTATAAAGTAGCCTTTAACGAAGGACAACTTTTGAATAATTCATGTTTGTATATCTGAATTTTAAACAAAGCTTGATTAAAAGAGTCTGAAGATGCAACAAGCGTACAAGAAGCGTAGTACAAGAAGTTCTGATCCCACATAAGGCGCAGAACGTTATAAAAGAAAATTTCACAGACTGACGCCGATTCAGCAAAATACGATGTTTAAAATTTGTAGCGATTTACATTCGGAAGAGCTGATGAAGTAAGTTTTATCAAAGTAGGTTAGAGCCGGCCGGTCTCGGCATTGCATGACTATAAAAAGGAGAGTTGACTGGTTCGGCTGCAGGTATGTATATCCTCCATAGCATTCCTCAGAGGGACCACACACACTAACAGGCCTCCCGGACCTCGGACTCCCATATTACACCGGTTTAAATGGTTTACACCTTTGCACTGGTGAAAAACAAAACTGTAAAAGTTGTTATTTGCTGTAAGAAAAAAAATTAACTCGGAAAGTTTTACAACAGACCACCCTGGTTCGGGGGATTTCAACAGCCAATTGGTTATACGGCAGAAGGCGTTGATTGTTATTTTTTTATAGTACAGGCGAAAGATGTTTTATTAATTTTTTTACGTTGTTTTTACTTTTCCGGAAAATACAATATTGGTTTGTTTACGTATAAAATTTCATAAATATTAGAAATACAAAAGGTGGTGAGGATGCTGGTAAAATAAACATTTTTTTGTGCGAAAGTAACAATTTTTAATTGCAAATTCACAGGACTTACTACCATACTCACAGAATCAACCAATTTTTACGTCATTCCTTGTAATGTAAACATGATATACAATTTCATTTCATTAAATTACTAATGATAAAACAAATAAGTAATAATATTGTACCATTACAGGTTATACACATTTTTAAAACACAATTAGCTTTTTTAATTTCAAATTCACACTTTTTTTAAGCATTCAGCCCCTAAGGAGGAGGAATAACATGAAACCATAAAGGAATTTTTTTTTAAATTTCAAACTAACCGTCAACTTTAAATGCGATTTTTAGTTCAAATTAACCGTTGTTAACTAGAAATTAACCATTTTAGTTCAACTGAACCATTTTAATTTCAAATTAGTTGTTCTTAAATTTCAGATTAGCCTTCTCTTTAAAACATCAAACAAAAAGAGTCTACTTAACACGCAAAATAAAAATTCTAAATACATACAAAGATTATATTTTAAATAATTGGGCTTTTAATAAACATGTGAAAACTAGTAATTAAATTTAAAAAGTATATAGAATAAAAACTAAAAAAGTGTTTCGAAATTGTGGTTTTTAACATCCTAATTATTTTATATTCTAAAAAACTCAAATTCAAAGAAGAATTTATTTTTATATTTCTAATTTATGGTTTTTTAAATTAATTTTTACATAGTTTTTAACAGCCCAATTATTTTATATTTTAAAAAACTCAAATTCAAAGAAGAATTTATTTTTATATTTCTAATTTATGGTTTTTTAATTTAATTTTTACATAGTTTTTAACAGCCCAATTATTTCATTTAACAAAACTCCCAACCTAAAAGAAAAATTATTTATATGTAACACAATTTTTACCATTAATGGTAATCATTTTTATTTTCTAAGTGCCTAAGTATTATTTGTTTTAACTCTCCAATCTATTGTAATTGTACTTTCTAAGCTTATATTTTGTATTATTTCATTGTGTCATTGTAATGCCTTAAAAAACGATGAATTTGGAATTAAAAAAGAGTTGAATTTAAATTACAAATGGTTAATTTTTTATTAAATGGGTTTAATTGAAAAGGAAAAAAGGGTGAACTATAAAAGGGCTAATTATGCTCATATTTCACACTACCTCCAATAGTTGATTGTAGAAGAACTAATTTGAAGTTAAAATTGGTTTATTTGTCGACAAATGTGTCATTTCTTGGAAAAAGTTATAATGATACATTACTACTTAATTTGGCTTTAGCATAAGTAGTTTGTTTGAAAGATATTTTGTAAGTACACAACGTTTATGGTGGAAGCAAAATGTAAAAAATATGTAAGTGCTGTTTGTAATTTGTGTGAACATGATTTTTTTTTAACGTACTACGCTGTACAAATTATAACTTTATTTGCTATCTGGTATGTTGTAAAATCCACCATAAAAATGTCACTTCTTCGAAAATCTAACAATTACCTTTATCTCTAAACTCTTTTATCGTACTGGTTTCTTACATTCCGGTTGTAAAGCAGTTCCTGTAAAGGTTTTGATCTTATTGTTAGTTTCAGTCAGTTTCATTTGATTGTTCCCCGTTAGTAAAGTCAATACAAAACCAATTACTTGTTCTAAAGGAGAAGTCTTCGATTGGTTTTCACTTTGAAAAGATTAAGCGACAAATCAAAAGACTTATTGACTTTTAGACTGTTTAAGCGTTGACATGAATTAAAATCGCAGAAAATGTTACATTTCATTTAATACTGGAGATGAAATTGGACAAAACAATACACTTTTTCCTTTCTTAATGATGTATTGTTTACAGAAAAGGAGAATTAACTAGGTAAGATTAATTAATCTTAGTCGCGACGAATATTGTTCGTACGCATTTCCTTCCAACCTTCAAATACGTCGTAGCTTTATGTGAGGGCAATAACATCCGAGCTCTGCTTGATTTCATTCCGATTCTACATTTATAATTGATTTTTATCAAAAATCTTTTGTCAGGTGTTTGTGAAAAAGGAAAAATCCCCCGGGGATTTCCTTAGGTGGATGTGATCATCTTGCTAGTTACTCTGCGTCGTTAATTATCTTCTCGTTGAGTATGTTCGCAAATAAACGTTTTCACCTTAGTTTCAGCCCTTAGTACAGACATAGGTGTTTTCCTGCTAGAAAGATCGCAGCTAATCTTCCATTGCACCACGATTTTCCGCGTGTTTGGCTGTTTAGTTTAGACATTACAGATTTAATCTTTAATTTTACATGTATTTGTAAGCAATATCAATCGAAAAATCAATTTAAAAAAGTAGCTAAGTTTCACAAGAAAAAAACAAATAAAACCACTCAAATTTAAAATTGTCAGCATTAATATGCTTTTCTATGTAACACTGTACCTAATTACTTATACATTTGTCTATCTACCTTTCTTTCTATCACTCCTTTTATATTTTTCTCCAGTTTTTTTGTATTTATCTATACCATTTCTTCGAATCATGGACTTTATCTATTAATCTCTATTATCAGACTAAAGACAATGTACCCCAGCACTTAAAAACCCACGCTAATGTAACTATCTATTTCTTGAATCATAATTTGTACCATGTAAAAGGTTTATTTATTTTATTTTTCTAATAGCGAGACCAGGTGGACCTTTTGATCCTTTCCGCATTATCTTCTTCAAATTGAATTAGGAAATATATACAATGAAAAATTCACAGAGAAGGCTTAGAATACTATTGCTGCACCTAAAGGCCAATTGTTTCACTTGGGCATCAGGATTTCAGTTTGAACTTAACAAAGGATATAAGTAATTCACTATTTTCATGGTCCACCAAGTAATATATCACAATTAATCACGGTTTTTAGTTGAAATGAAAAACCGTAATTAATCGTGAAAGGATATAAGTTTTCTTCAAAAAATTAATCTTATGTAAATCCTAGAAACATGTTTTATCCTATAATTAATCATATAATTTTGTTTTCAATTATTTTTAATGTATGTTGTAACAGAATTGTACATGTAAATATGGGATACAAAAGAAACCGAGAAAAGAGGACTAGTGCAATTAAGAAGCGACAATGCATTTTTAACATGTTCGTGTATCCTGTGCCGCCTGGCTTTTAGATCCCTGGGCGACAAGGTAGCAGCCCAGGTTTACGATTGTCAAGCACTTAAAAGATTGAGTGAGACAGCTAATTTTCAGCAGACGGCAGCAAAAATTTTAGAGCTGTAAATCAGAAACCAGGTATCGTTTGAAAGGATCGTACAACGTACAATGAGAAGCTCATCGGCTTCTAGAACAAAATAAACCTTCAGCCTAGCTGCGGAAATATAGTTCTCGTCTTTAATAGGCATAGAGTAAACATAGCAGGGCGACAGCTGCATTATGAATTAATAACCTGGGGAGCCAGTGTAAACGGGTCGTACAACGCTCGGCGACACCCAACCAACGTTTCAATTTCGCCCGTCTCTTAAGACATCCACAATTTGATATTTATCAAGGGAGATAGTTTGAGCAGGGAAACATTTTGGATGCAGAAACCTACAGATCTTTTAAAATTGTATGGTTCCTACATTCATTAAATATCGAGAGTATTTCGAGATAAATTATTACGTTTTGTACCTACAAAGCGATGGCTGTTCAACCCCGTATATAAAACCAGAGGTACGGTACAATATAGAAAACAATTTAATGATAATATTAAAAGAAATTAGTTAAAAGAAACAAACCATCAAACATCATATAGCTTATTTCGGCCCTAAATCTTGTAAAAATCCAACGATATCCCTTACTATCGATCATCGATGGCCACACTTGGCTGAAAAATGTATACACTTCCCATAATAAGATTTATACATTTTGATAACAGAGAAACAAACGAACAAACCTCATAAAAAACTTAGTCGTTCTTTACTACCAGGAAAATGTCAATACCATCGATATTTCCTTACTACCGTACACCAAAATCGGACATCAATAGCAAAATACAAATGTTTTGATGATCTAATAAACAAGTCGATCACCTTACTGAATTAGCTAGCCAAATCAAACATTAGTAGTAATATATCGACATTACCATTTTTCAAATGTCCATAGAGAAATGTCTATGTCGTCTATCAACAGTCAATATAAAGCATATTAACGTTACCTTCTATTAAAGTCAATACCAGTTTCTATCAAACTTAAAACAAAAATATATCGATGTTACCTTCTATGAAACGACATTGCGGAAACATCTATGGCATCTTCCATCAAAAATGAATACATATTAATTTCTATCAGCAGCCAATATTTAATATATTAATGTTACTTTTTATCAAACGCAAATAGAAAGCCCTCGATGGTTCCATACTAAGCCACGTCAATGGAAAAAAACTAAATGTTTCAATACTATGGAACGTCAATAGAACACACTGATTTTTTTTCACGTATTATGGATTGTCTATAGCAAAAATATCGATGTTTCTTTGCTATGGAATGTCAATAGAAAACAATTGATGCACCGATACTGCGGAACGTCAACAGAAAAACATCACTGTTTCTACATTATGAAACATCAATAGAAAACTATAACGAGCAATCTACTATTACTACTACCGAACTTCAATAGAAAAACATCGATTTTATTTTCTACAACGCTCAGTAAAAAATATGTCGATATCACCTTCTATCAAATGTTGTTAGACAAAATATAAATGTAACCATCCAATATATCGATGTTAGTTGTTATCGTGTCAATAGAAAATATATTGATTTTTACAATCAAACGTAAATAGAAAATATATCCACGTCCTTAGAAAAATATCGATGCTACCTACACACTTAACCAATAACAAAGCACGTAGTTTCCGTTAGTAACTTGGTTTTTCAAAACAAACGAATGTAACTGCAAATTCTTTGCTACTTGCTTAGTATCGAAAAGCAATAATAATACATATATAATTTGTTGAAGTCGTGAGGAGCTGTCAAGAGGTAGTTTAGAAAAACCCTTTTCTATTTATTTATTTATTTTATTTATTTATTTTTTTTACGTTCGGGTAACTTTATTACTTTATTCGGGTCATCTTCAGAGCCAGGGTAATTGGCAAAATATATTATACTGATTGGAAATGGTACAATTTAAGATGTAAATATAAATTTTTAACCAAGTATTTCATGTTCACGTGAAGTGTGGTGCTATTCTTGTGGCGTCATATTGGTTTTGTTGAGTGTAGTGAAACGTGAATTTGTATTCTGCTGTTTTTATATAAGTGTGAAAAGGTGGGGGGTGCCTGTCACAATCACATAAAAACAGAAACATATAGTTTGTAATTTACCCAAATTCTGAAGATGACCCGAATAAAGGTCTGCAAAAAAATTAAAAAGGGTTTTTGCTGACTTAATACATTCTTGACCGCTTCTCACGACTTCAACAAATTATGAAATAACAGGTCACTTAGAAAAACACAATATATACATATTTTCTGTTGATTTTTGGTATGAGTTATCAAATTGTTTATCTACCCTGCTATTTAAAATTAGTTTTCCCGCAGCAAAAAATGTTACAAAGAGAAGAGTTTTCTCAGACTCAGGGGTTAAAAAAGATGGTAAGATTCGGTGAGGCATGGCGAGGCACCTGGAGCGATTTAAAATATTTTCCGGCCAAGTCTGAGGTGCGGTTTCTCAAGGTTTTCTTCTCATCTTTTCGACCAGTTATCCCGAAAAGTCCAACCGGATCGAGGAGACGTTTCTTGACGGTTGGAATAATTCCGGGCCCTACGTGACCACTGGCGTCCACCGGTAGCACGCACGAGGAATTTTTTTCGCCAACCCATTTAGACCAGATTTGTAATTTAATCCCCAGTCAAGCGTCTGTGTCGCGGCCTACTCGTAATGCTCCTTTTATTATGAGATGTTTTGTTAATTGCGTATTTGCTGACCAACAACTGCTAATGTTATGTACGCTTGGATTTGATACCACATTTCAGGACCGACAATGGATCACTATTGAATACAGATCGTGCATGATGCATCCCAATTTTTCTGATTGCTATTGGCTACGCCAATGTCGATAGACCAATGTCTAACATAAATATAAAAATTGTAAAGGGAGGCGGCAGATTGCACTCAACAGTTCGGTCGACCCTGATCAACCCAGCCAATTAATTTCACTAATACTATAATTCTCTAAATTTAATTAATTCTCTAAATAAACAAAAGTAATAAAAAAAAGGCAGGCACAGATGACTTAAAAGACTTTAATCCGTTTCCACTCTCGTTATTCTATTATGAAACGATAGCAAGTACAAAGGAACATTTGTAGATATAATTAAGGAAAATCGCATTTCTTTTTTTATCTAGTTTTTAATCACCAAATCCCAATAAATATCAAGCAGTCATGATGCCCCATGATTTGCATGGACGGGAAAACTCGGAAAAGGATTTGCCTGTCCTCCTTCGGTGAAAGTTTTAAAAATTCAGTCCGCAGATATTGCCGCATTGCGCGGTTAGTGAAGCCATAAGCGGTGCATTTGTGTTTATGCCTAGTCAAAACAAGGGGCTATTTATTTATACAGAATAAACATGTGTCGTCAAAATTCCATACGTGGGCGCACGGTCGTTTCTGCTTGACCCGGGACAATTCCAGCGAACACAATCGTCCCAAGGGATGTGGGTTACGTACCGATTACGATCACGATATGATTAAAACCTGCTGGTCATTAATAAGAATCGGCTGCTAGCAAAATATTATAGTCATCAATAGCGCCTAAGTGAATTTTTTGTAAATATTAATGAAAATATTTATTTTATGTACAAAGTTGTTTTTTTTAAATGAGTTGTTATAGGTTTTACTTCGTCTTTCCGCACTCACACTAAGAAATGAATAGGATCAAAATTATAAAGATACAACAAAATAATGGAATTTTTTTAAATTGCAATCTATGATTCGCTTAAAGCGTTTCATTTTTTCGTATAATCGAATATGAGCAACAAAATATGGTATACCAATAGTAAAATATCAATTGTCTGACAGTATGGAACAACAGTAGCAAAATGTCAATATTTTGACAGTATAATACTTAACTAGTAAGACTATGGTATTACATGTTACTCTGTAGTTAAAGTGACGTCAGTCAATTGCTAAACATTTGAATTAAATAACAGTCAATATTTTAGTTGGTTTACTGTTTCTGCCTTCTTACGTTATAAGATATCAATCTTCTTATTTCACTATAAATGCAACACATGTTCCAAACTGTCAAAACAAATTATTATTAATTCATTAATTTAGGCCCTGTAAGATTTACAAATTAAATATACATAAAATATCGATGTTATTCAACATGAATAGAAAAATGTTGATATAACAATAACACCAATAGCAAAACATCGATATTTGCACAAAAAGGAAAATATAATACATTCCATAAAAAAATTGGTGGTATTCATTTACTATCGTTGATGTTCGATATTACCAATCATTCATTTAAAAAATCTCTATTGGTTCATATGATCGAACTTCTATACGAAAGGATTTTATGTATTGTTACTATGGAACGTTAAAATAAAAGCCTCAATGTTTCAGTACTTTGGAACGTCAATAAAAAATATTAAAAACTCGACTTTTCAATACATGGAACATCAAAAGAAAATCCTCGTTGTTTCAATACTTTGGAACGTCAATAAAAAAAACTCGATTTTTTAGTACATGGAACGTCAAAAGAAAATCCTCGATGTTATGATGTTATGATCAAAATTAAACAGTACAATTAATATTGCAAAAATTTATGAAAATTTTCCGTACACCAATAAGAAAAACATTACACTGTACTTCTGAACGAACAACAAGTTATATTTTAAAACTATAGACCAACGAGAGAAAAGGGGCTGCAACAGTTTAAGCGTAGACAGAGCGCTCATCACTTAAGGTCCCGGTTTCAAATACAGCGGCAATCGACATACAAATGGTTGTTTTTTTTTTAAAAACACCGGCACCCCAGGAGTTGATATATCCTCCTTAAAAAATATGGATATTTTATTACTATCATGTTTCGTTACCATCGAACTTAAATGGAAAATAAACCCTTTTTTATACAAAAGAACGTACAAAGGATGCCACATTTCGCACCACAACAAATATTGGTGCCTATAAATGACTAAAGAAAAATACATGTAATATTTACATACTTGTATTTGCATTAAATTATCATAAAGTAGGATTTATTGTGTTTTTTAAAATTCCACAATGTAGGCAAACTTATATATTACAGCTCTTTTTAAATAATACGCATGGCCTATTGTCTACATGTTACATTGTATCTTCCAAAAATTTAGTTTTGTATATTTTTGTCAAATTAATATAGTACAAATTCTTATATTTACAAATTACTTTCAGGTGGTTGAATGCTAATTTATAAAACTGCATCTTCCTTTAGGGCTAGTATCCTCCGGTATGAAGTAAATACGAAAATAACTAGAGGGCCTGAGCCAATTTTATTTCTATATTGATACGGTTCACTAGCCTCCAATGGAAAAATCCGGTTTAATCGATGTCAAAATTACAACGAGGTTGGTTTTAGCAGTGAGAAAAAATACAATGTTAGTGTTTAAAAAAGTTTACAAATTTCCTTAACTGTTCTAAGGTTTGGTCACTCCTTTCTCAACTTGGCCAGTAATTTGACACGAACACCTTGTGGAAATTTAATTTTCTACTGGTGTTTTACCCAGGAAGAAGCAAAACAAAAGAAAGTCAGCATCGTTTTTCTTTTGTTTCCTTGTCTAATTGGAAAATGAGAAAAACTAAGAACAATCATTATTTACTTTGGGGTTTCATAGTTGAAATGAGGTCGATGTTTTTGTTTGTTTACCTATGTTTAAAGAGTTGACTTTTTTTTGTATTTAACAATAATTACATGATTCAGCTTTACTTCTTTAAAAGAGGGAGGCTACCTTATTCAAACTAGGACAGCCGTAAAACGAATATATTTACCTTATTACAAATTGGGATATAATTTATTTCCTTTTCACTTTTGTTACTATGAAAAATAAATATTTGGTTAATTTCATTTCTTTTTTTCAACGGGGAAAAATTAGGAATTGTAAAAAACACGGTTCAGTAGTAGCCAATCTCCAGTCCCTCAGCCAGATTTATTTCAAGCGGATTTATATTTTAAAAATACCACACCACCGTATAAATAAACGACAATTCCACAATGGTGTTACGCTGTTTAATGAGGCAAACGTCGAAATTAATAACTTTTTCCCATTTTCTATGAGTCTTGAGAAAACGGCCTATCCTACAAAGAAAAATTTATTTTTAAATTTCCAATCGTTTCTAATAAAAAGCGGAAATAAATCACGTTTTATTCCTGTTTACATCCTGGGCCAACTTAAATTTGATTATATCTGTTTGAATCATAATAAATCAATGAGGCTTATAGTAACAAATAGGTGTATTGTCTTGTCAGCAGTTGTCATAAAATATTCCACCTCCCAACCGAGGCCAACAAAGAAATAGATTTTAACTGATCAAATAAAAACAAATAGAAACATAACATAACAAATATTGCAAAATTGATTACGATTTTATTTATAATATTGAGCCAAATTATGTTGTGATATTAGATGGTGTCAAAGAATAACATCGATGGCAAAAGGCTAAGGTTGATTACGTTCTAAGGTGAGTTATGTTAGAGGTCGATGTTGCCCTATTGTTAGCAGCCAGGTCAAACTTGTGGTACGCCTGTTTTCGCTGTTTATTTCAGTTATTCATTTACAGCGATTGCAACGCTTGTAGTATGTGGGTTTATTAATGATTTGACGAATTGGATATTCATTATTCCAAACAAATATTGTTTGTACAAGGCGCAATATTTAATTTGGTGATAGCATTCTGATATTCTGATACAAAAATGATATCAATCGACTACTATCATCCTCATGTCATCCTTCAGCGATTTAAATAAAAAACACCAATAAATAGGATATTCCGCATGCCTGTCACGTGGATTTGATGGTTATAAGAGCAATTATACATGATTTGACCAGACGTAAACAAATTATCTAATTCCATTATAAAACACGAATCCCAACAATATTTTTAAAAAATCACAACAGGCAAAACTGCGATATGAAATGTGAAAGAGATATGGCTCATTTGTCTACAAAATGGGAGAAGAAAAAAATAAACGCAGTAGGGCCAGCAAAATTGTTTGCCCGTCCTAAACATGAAAAAACAAATAGGTAAAACTTTTTATAGATCCAGAACTTGTGCCAAAAGATCAACTTTTTTTTTAATTTAAGCCAATTTAAGGCTTTTCTCTTAAATGTTCGTTTTGTACGAGCAACTTTCCCCATGTTAACTGCCAACAACGAATCTACTTGAATGCCAGTACTCGGTACTTTAATATGTGTCATGTCTTCCGCTTAAGTACTGACATTCCAATTAACGTAGAAAGCAATAAAAGGTACGGAATTTAATTCGACCAACGTGTTCGTAACACTGATGTTGCATACAAGGGTGTAGAACTACAAATTAGGCACCAAAAGGCGCCTTTCGGACCCTCACCGCCATTCAGGTTCCAGAGGGAGGTTATAGAATTGCTAGAATTCCATTAATACAGAGGTACCAGGTGTCCTACAAGTACAGGGCCAATTCCGACTATTGAACGGAACCACTTAATATCTGACCATAATAAAACACGTCATCAAGCATAAAAGTGATAGAATTGTTGCTTGTTAACCTTACATTGTTTTTAACGAGAAATTAAAATTTCCGGATACATCGCCAAATAGGTTTGTCTAAAAACCCCGTTTATTTGGCATTTCTGCCGTTGTGTTGTGTCAGAAAGTGTTATCCAACGCGACGCAAAACTGCCACGGACGAAATTATTTTTAAATCGGCTATATCCTCACTTTATCCGGTTCCGACTATTTCCAGCCAGAGATCTCGAAAGGTTCAGCAGGTTCGTCATATTCGATATGTTTTAAAAATATTTCTTTTAAAAATATTATCCCGATTTATACTGCATTCAGGCCCAGTACTGTGATTTTATGATGATTTTTATCTATGCTCATTTTCCTTTAATTTAGATAATCATTAATAAGAAAACAAAGACTCATTTGTATTTTGCGCGGTTACAACATGCAATATAATATTGTCGATTTAAACGAAAACCTAAAATGTATTTTACGATGAAAAAAAAATATATATACAGGGTGAATTGCTACTCGTGCTACAAACTTCTCCAGTAGATTCTTCACCCTAAAATGAACGAAAAAGTTCATATTGTCCATGGTCCGATTCTCAACCATTTCAGAGTAATTTCGCTTTTTATCGATTTTGAAAGATATCACGTCCTGGGGTCGGAAAATCGTGATATCTTTTAATCTAAACATTTCTCTGAAAATCTAATAGCACCGTTGAAATTCCCGTTAATTTTTCAATAAGAAGATGACGGTGGCAAAATGTTTGGGCTAATTTTTTGTGTATTATTTCAGCCAGAAGTACAAAAAGAGTGGAAAATTGTGTAAATCGGAAAGTGTATAAAGTAATCCAGAGTTTCTAATTTTAGTCTCAGAAGGCAGCAAATTTGAGGAAAACTACCTGATTTAATAACGCTTCCAACGCACTCGTCATTTTCTTATTTAGTGGTTGTGAGACCAAGATGTTGATGACAAAAAGAGAAAAACTGTAAAAACCACAAAAAGTTTTTTCACTTTGTTTTTCTCTCAAAATCATAATTCCATTGAAATTTTTTAATTTAATTTAATGCCCATTTAGTATGTAATGCTTAAGAAGTTTACAAACAGCTAGAAGGTCAAGGAAGAAAGACCCAATAAGTCTTTTATTTACACAATTGGAATTAGGATTAATACCTAATAAGATAATGGTGTTTACTCACGACGAATGAAAAGATTTGAATTTTGTTCATTGTCTAAAGTGTACTCGTGCAGTTAACAAAATTTGTGATAATGTCTACATTTTCGTATGAAGAGTATGCAGATATGCATCTTGTTTATGGTTTCTGCGGTTGTAGCGCGAGAGCAGCGCGTCAAGAATATGGAGTTAGGTATCCTCACCGACGTTTACCTAGTATCGGTGTTTTCATTAGGCTCCACGAATGTCTCCGTAGAACAGGGAGATTCCCCACAAATTTACGCGAATTAGGTAATCAGCAAACTGATGTTGGTTTGGAACAAACGGTGATCGATCGGGTAATGGCTCAACCAGATATCAGCACACGAGACCTCGCGAGAGCATTCGGGATCTCCCAGTTCAAGGTGTGTGAAATTTTGAAAAAGGAAAAACTACATCCCTACCACGTTCAAAAGATTCAAGTATTGCATACTGGTGACAATTATCGTAGGAAGGAATTTTGTTGCTGACTTGTACAATCTGACACTGAGAAACATCACTTCTTTCATCGAATTTTGTGGTCAGATGAATCAAATTTCACCCGAGACGGAGTATTTAACACCCATAATCTGCACCAATACTCCCATCAAAACCCACGTGCAAGTCGTCAGCAACATTCCCAAAGACGTTTTTCAATCAATGTTTGGGCGGGAGTTATTATGTATATGTTTTTTCCAATCTAAAAAGTTGAACTCTCAAACATTAGCAATCCTTGAACCACCATTTTTTCTCTTTTTGTCATCGACATCTTGGTCTCAAAACCACCAAATAAAAAAATGACGAGTGCGTTAGAAGCGTTATTAAATCAGGTAGTTTTCCTCAAATTTGCTGCCTTCTGAGACTAAAATTAGAAACTCTGGATTACTTTATACACTTTCCGATTTACACAATTTTCCACTCTTTTTGTACTTCTGGCTGAAATAATACACAAAAAATTAGCCCAAACATTTTGCCACCGTCATCTTCTTATTGAAAAATTAACGGGAATTTCAACGGTGCTATTAGATTTTCAGATAAATGTTTAGATTAAAAGATATCACGATTTTCCGACCCCAGGACGTGATATCTTTCAAAATCGATAAAAAGCGAAATTACTCTGAAATGGTTGAGAATCGGACCATGGACAATATGAACTTTTTTGTTCATTTTAGGGTGAAGAATCTACTGGAGAAGTTTGTAGCACGAGTAGCAATTCACCCTGTATATATAGTAGTATGACTTTCATTTATCGGTAATGATAAACTACTGAGATAATCATTATAATCATTATTTTATTGATAGGTAATTTCTTTGCGTTTCTATAAAGTTAACCAAATCTTGCCAAGTTGGCGGATCCTTATCCCGATAGGCAGCCTCAAAGGCTCGTTTTGAAACAGGATCTAAAATGCTCAGACGGCAGTTCAAAAGAATATAAACCCCGAGTTCTTTTACGTTCAATTGTTTCAACGCAGCGGTTTGGGCACAAAACCCATCCAAACTATCACGATTTGTGACGCAGAGTTTTAAATCAATTATTTTTTCCAAATAAGAATTCCCCTTACGTACCTCCTGCGCCCTCAGAATAGAATTTATCGACATGTGAAGCATACAATTTACGCTGAAAAACACCACCATTGAATTTCGTCCCTCGCTACTAGAATTACCCCCATCTTTTCCGAGGTAAAGCTCGAACACACGATCATGTGGTCAAATAAGTAAGCGACGATTAAGACGACAGTAGTCCCGATTTAAGCAACTGCGTCCTTTTAGTCCGTTTGTGATGCACTAGAAGTTCGTGCAAATATTCGTGTTGTAAATTTGATTAAGAAGATGTGATTTCTTCAGTGGAGTAAGGTCAAAAAATAAATCTCGATTAACGCCGACATAATGGTCGCGAGTTTAAAAGGGCTTCAATTGGGATTAAAAGTGTAAAATTTTAACTCCTATTATGTTAATATTTGCTATCCAATAACACGGAAGCGGTGCGATTTCACAGACTTAATTTTTGGCTCCCAGATCCCTCCAAAGTGAGGCGCTACTAATGGGGAAGTGTATTTTAAAGTTCCAATCAGTTTTAAATTCCTCTAATTTGGCCCAGGCTATACAGTGGGCTGAATAAAAAATTAAGAAATTAAGCTTATCCTCAGCTCGAATTCCTTCTTCCCAGAAAGAAACCAGGAGGGCCAGGAAAAGATAGAAAGCCTGATAGTAAAAATTGGACGGAAATCCTTTACCTCCTTATTGTGATAAGTTGATAACCAACAATTATCCGATGATCTATTGTGATCCGACGAAACGAAGGATAAATATATTCTGCGTGAATAAGCACAATTCAAATTCAAACAAGAATTTATCAAAACACAACAAAGGATCCCTCAGGCACAGTTCACATGTACAAACGGCCTCTATATGGAGCCATGAAATGCCAGAGACCCGGACAGCCAATCCGAGACGCTCTAGTTGAGAGTGTCTAAACATGATCCTGAGATCGTAGTGGATTGAAAGAAACACTGAATTTTTTTTTTTTTTTTTTGAGAGAGAGAGAGTGAGAGTGAGAGAGAGAGAGAGAGAGAGAGAGAGAGAGAGAGAGGGAGGGAGGGATGGCCTATTATAGAAGGAAAAAACGTAAGGTTGAGTGAGAAATTGCACGAGTAGAATCCAATCGGATCTTCGGATCTTCACGTCCTCTTCCATACCACTGTCTCTTCCGAAGGCATACTTTTCGGAGGTTACACAGAATAGAGCATACTCCTATAACATTCAAGATGTCTTCCGATTTAAGTACAAGGCCATCAACATGGCTGGTCGGTTAGTAGATCACCCCTTTCTCTACGAGCCAAGGATATAGATGCTATATTTTCCATTTTGTCGATATTTATTGACACTATGGTATAAAATATCGTTTTATGAGCCTTTCGAAAAACCGCATCTTGTTACAAAAATCTCTAAGGTAAAACCAGAGAACTGAAGAACAAAGCGAAAAAATTACAATTTGCTGACACAAGATCATAGAAAAAACATGAAAGTTAGGAATTAAGTATGTAGGAGACGACAACGTAGTTTTTGAAACCAAAGTCCATAAAGCATTATAATTTATGTTGATATAATTATAATAATCAATTGTTTTTGTGTTATGGCAATTCAAGGTACAGAAACGTGTTTTTTTTAAATTCTAAGCTAACTATTCGGACGTTGGTTAATTTTTGTTCCGTTTTGCAATACAAAACCCTAGGAAATGGCCAAGAATAATATTTTAAGCATCGATTTGCCGGGATTTTTTAACAATGAATATGCGCTCAAACGAATCGACTTTATTGGCATTTTCGATTAGTACCGCTCTTTGAAGAAGCCCTCTTTTTTCAAATATTGAGTGCCCTTTTGTCCAAAGGATTTGCAAGCGTACTTCCAAAGACTTTATATTCTCTCTTTCCGATATTAAAATGCCGGAAAACCCGACACACTCTTTTTTCCATCGCCTTGAAGCTTTTTCTAAAAAGGGACCCATTCCATAAAGCACCACATTTAACACGCATCGGTTGAAAAGCTAGTCAAACTATATATGTACCTGGCCAATGATTCCCTCAGAAAATCATTATACATTTATACATTTTAAGAATTTAGAAAAAACTACGTGCCAATAAGTAAATTTTTAGTCAAAAGAAATTAGATTTAATGGCAACGTGAAGGTATATTTTAATAATTTAGGTTTCATATATTTGTAGTAATTTATTACTTTTTGTTTAACAAGTGAAACTATAAAACCTCGGACTTTTCAAATATTCTTCCTAAACGTAAGATTCCGCCGAGTAACTTTTACAACGGCATTGTGTGGGTAACAAGGGGACGACTGCAGTTAATCAGAATTCATCTTCGATTCGCCCATCGACGAGTTCTTTTGCCTGACGATGTTAACTTTAAGAATGAGACTGCCGCAATTGTAAGCTAATACGAAATATACCAATTAAAGGGAACTATCTCTCACACACACCCTTCGCGTGATGCAGGATCGTAACTCAATAGAAACAAAACAGTTTACGAAACGCGTGTGACGGCGGGCCAACAGCGAAAACGTACGGGCCCCGCCAGCCTAGCGAAATCGATTTTGCAACAAAATACAATAAAATTGGGCATTTAAGTAGACAAAACTGAAACTAAAATAATAAACTTTAATATTAATAATTAATAAATAATAATATAAAAATTTAATATCATCCAGATTTTCATATCACAAAAAAGGCGACCAGATTTGTTAAAATACAGAAAAAATGGAGAATTAGATAGATAAACCCAATAAATTTTTCTGGCAAGTGTCTGTATATGAAAAAGAAAAGCTTTTTATCGACCAAATTTATTACCCCTTGCCTGTTTTTGCGTGAGAAAACATAAACTTTTATATCATCAACTAACGTACAGATTTCTTCCAGATAATATTTATACAGAGGTCAACAAAAATCGTGTGACAACGTAGGTGCAGAGAACCAGGGGCAACAGAGTTGCTAAATACAAAATTGAAAAATGGATACTTAAATCCTATGTATTTTTCTATCAACTGCCAATAGATGAAGTATAAAAGTGTTCTAGCTGATTTATTGACTAAACTCATTCTTTTTGACGAATTATTTTGTACTGAGAAAAAATAATAAATAAACTAATAAATTAATTAATATATACCCTATGAAATTTTCTTTCAATTTTGCGCTGGCGAAGAACAAAAGCGTTCTAATCGATTTTTTCTTAATGTCTTATATTACAAAATACAACTCGTTTTTAGTATCATATGTCAGTTTAATAAACAAAATTGAGCACTATTTTCAATTTAAAAATCTGCAAATTTTTGTGACAAGTGTGACAACAAGCGGTTGTCGTCTTATCTGTAGATATTTGGGTAGATTTTTTAAGCCTTTGCTTTTTTTTAACAAAAATATTTTATCTTCTTAGTAGATACAAGAACTGTAATCGTCGATATCTTATTACCAGAAAAAAAGTAGGCCAGATTTGCCAAAATACAATACAAATTTAGAAATGAATAGATAAACCCTATACATTTTTTCTCTCACACATTATGAAGAGAAAAAGCGTTCTGATAAACTGATTTGTTATCAACATTTGTTCTTTTCGACCGCTGGCCTGTTTTTGTGAGAAAACAAAAACATTTGGCACCCTAATAAATGTACAGATTTTCTCCAGTTATTTACACCAGAAGTAACGAAAATCGTGTGACAGCGTGGCTACAGAGAGTCCAGGCGAAATAGATTTGCCAAATTCAGGGTAAATTGCCAAAGTAATAGATAAATATTATAAATTTTGTCATCAAGTGGTATTAGTTGAAGAAGAAAGGCGTTCTAAACGACTGATTTATTGGTCAAACTATATTTGTTTAAGTATGAAAAAACGTTTTCATCATGTATATATTTTGTCTCGATCTTTGTACGTACAGTTAACTAAAATCTTACAAAGAAAACAAGCGGAGCAGATGGGCAATCAGTAAAAATTGAAAAATGAATGATAAACTTTAAAAAATTTTCTACCGTTTGCATATGAAGAGAAAAAGCGTTCGAATTAACTGATTTATTAGCAAAATTATTTCATTTCGACATCCTGCCCGTTTTTGTAATTTATCCCTTGTACATTGAATGTACAAAAATGACAACGTATCAACGACAAGAACGGACGGACCATATTAGCAAAACTAGATGTCCCGACAAAATACAGCACTGACCATTAATACGGCTTTCAATTAAATAAACTATACGAATTTTTACCTTATAAATAGAATGTCTCGATCTATTTAATCGTTTAATATGGATATGAATTCTGATCGATAAATGTATTTTTATTTATTTAATTTTTTTAATCAAACTTTGTACCTTTTGTCCCTTTGCATCTATCTATACATATTTCATCCAGAACTTTGACGGAAGTGTTGTTTCGACAGGGAGAGGGGGAGATTAACGAGGTTCCAATACAGAATGGAAAAAATGCCACCGGTCGTCCTTGCCAAGGTGTCGGGATTAATTAACAACCCCTATTACCGGACAAAGAAGCTTTAATCGTGCAAGGAGTATGGCATAGCTTGTACTAGAAGAACGGGCTCATCCGGATTAAGAGAAGAGAAAAACAAATCGGGCCTAGTTGAAAACAACTTCTAGAGAGAATCGTCAAATTTAAGGGAGAGAGCAAACCTGTTGATATGAGGGCTCATTGACGAACGTTTACAATGTGTTAATTTTAAAAAATGGTCATAAAACTTTAACTCTGATATAGGTTTACGCGAGTGGTCTAATCTTCGCTGTAGGACTTGGTTGAACGTGCGTTTCCTTAGAGGCCTACAGAGAAAAATAGCCTGAATCTTGTTCAACTTCTAAACTGTACAAAATGCAATATTTTGATAAAGATCTGTTTTATTTTTTAAGCGATATTTTAAAAACGAAATGATATAACCAATATTATTATGTATATAACTATAATTATGAGTATTTGGTGAGATGTACGGAATGAAATGGCATAAAAATGTTTTTAAAAAAAGCCTATCGGGAAAGTACGAAAAGGCATTATTTGATTTGATTTTTAATTTGATTTTAAGCACATTTTTTTAGTAATGTTACCAATCACCACTTTTAAAATTTCCAAAATAGTATGGGTTATTCCACCGCTTTGCCAGCGTGCTTCGTGGTATGTTTTTACCTTTATCTTAAGAAAAGCATTTCATTCGTCGTTTGAAACAAAAAGAACCTCTTGAGTCAAGGATCCCAGGATGCTGAAAGGAAATCCCAACTTTGGGTTTTCTCCAAAATGTAAAGAACCTTTATCAAAGATAAAAACCTATAAATTTTACAGATATTTTTTCAAAAAGTGTATGAAAACCACTCAATTGCCTCTACAGCCTAAATTATGAAGTATTCTTTTTAAAACCGATTTGCTAATCAGAATTTAATTAGGAGGAAAACTTTACAGCAAAGTAAAATTGGATAAATAAATACACTCATATGAAGTTTGTGCATATTTGTTTAGAGAATCCCGTCAACAGTTTATGTTTGAATTTTAATTGTTCATACACCAGGTTTGTTGTCTCACTAGGACAAAAAAAATTGATTTAAAAGTTGAAATTCTATGAGAGTACATTCAACTTCAGATACAAAATGATTAAAGTAAGAGGGAAAAGGCAGAAGAGATTTGGAACCTTTCTGTCCTACATCCTGACAAAGGATTTTTCATACTATTATATTAATTTATCAGTTTTATTTGAAGATATTTTAATTTTTTAAGCTGAAGCTTTTTAACATCTAAAGTCGAATTGTTATTAAAAACAGAACATTGATTATTGTTTTTATAGTCCGCATTTGGGAAATACGTTTTATCAAAATTTAATATAGTGAAAAAGTTGCATTCAAAAAACCTAAGTAGTTCGCACTGTATGCCATGTTGTTTATCATTGATGCTCGCAAATCCGTTAAAGGATTATCATAAACTTCACATTTGTATGGCGGTGTTTATTTGTTTTCCCTAATAATCACACCAATTTCTTATGTGTTTGTATAGAAATACGACAGATTCCTGCTCACCTTGGACAGGGCCATCCGGCACTTGCACAGATATGTTCTTGAGACTGAAGACTTCTTTAATATCTAAGCAGTTGGTCGCTGGTGGAACTATCGCCGGCGCGACGAGTCGGCACAGAGCGGACACAAGAACTACACAAAAAAGGCCCATCGTCAAGTGAAAACGACCGATTCGGACATAAGCGAGAAGGCGAGCAAGCCGATGCTGTAGCACCGTTGGGTTCCGCCGTGTGACTGAGGCCGACGGGCTTGGCGGCCACCCCGCCACCCCGGCCCGCGCCCCATCTGTCGGTCGGGCCAAAAACCCTTTCCCTTCTCTTCCTTACGCCCTGTACGGATGCCCTAATGCCCCAGTCAGCAAAATAATGGGCCATACAACAAAAAATATACTTGACAAAAACACCAAATAACAAGACAAACGAGTCATATTTTTTAAAAAATCCTCTTGTTTATGTCCTTCCTCTAGTCAGAGTAGATGCGATTTTTATACATATTTTTGCTCGAAAACTATTTTTTTTATTTTTTTATTTAATAATTAAATAATAATTATTTATTTACTTTCACACACATTTGACATAATTCGTGTTTCTCTGCTCCAGCAGTAAGTGGAAGATAAGTCCTCATATTGCCATATTTTGTGCACATCAATTTTAATTATATACACTGCTGGGGGAAAATACTACCATTTTCTTCATGAACTAAAATGCTGCCCTTGTCGTATTTTTCTTAGTCTCATTGTTTTACCAATAAATATTTATTTATACTAGGTTTTACGTTGGGAATATCAATTAGAGGTAAACACATTTAATCCTTAGCCCAAAACAATGAAAAAAAGGATTTTTCAATGTGTACTTTTCTATGGAATTTAAAATTTATTCAGTACCATTTGAATTCTGAAGCAATAAACTGTTTAGTATTCATCTTGATTTTTAATTTCAATTTTTAAACTTAATAATGCCACAGTGCTGAAGCTGCGCGTGGTATGGCACTTATTGATGCGGTTATTGCCATCGGCGTTCCCTACGGAACTCTGTGAGACGCCGTTAGACAATTTCGAGAAACTGAGTCCTACCATATAAGCCCTGGTTCTGGACGCTCAAGAGTAACAGAACCGAAGGATGAACGTTTTTGGCTTTGAGAATTTTGCGAAACCGGCACCTTACTGTACTTCAAGTGATTCATCAGCGCCAAGAATTTCACTTTTACCCCTCTTGGGTTTTGGAGCAAATTTATTTTTTAGTGTTTATTGTTAGGACAGTCGAATAGAGATTAGCGTGTTTCGTCTATCAGTTTCGGTCGAGATCTCTCATTTTTAAAATATTTTGTTAATTTAAAATTTAGGGGAAAATAGCGCATTTTCGTCATTGAAAAGGTTTTTACCACAAAGGGAAAAGTGCAGATTAGACTGATATGAAAATTTTATGTATGATGAAGCGAAAGCTATGTCTGTCCGTAATAGTTTGCGTATAGATAATAGTTCAGAAGCAAAAATTTGGTCTAGAAGAGGCGAAGCGCTCTTGACGACCTTCAAACGTTGATAATGACCGTATTATTTTGTCACAAATAGCCCATACTTAACGACACGAAACGTCGTAGGGACACTTAAAATACCTAATTGAAGCATTTCAGAGTACAATTTAATAGTTTGTACAAGCGATATACTGAAAATGATTTATTAGACCCATTTGCGATTCTCTTATAAACTGCAATATAAACGACCCATTTGTATTGATAACTGGAAGAAAACAATGAACTTTACAACACCGTTCAGTGAAAAACTCCTGGAGAAACCGCAGCGATCCACCGCTAACAATCAATATGCCGGATTACATCCCAAAAAAGAAATCTTATGGGTTTGGTAAGAACGGAAAAGGTTGGCATTTTTCACGCCCCAGAAAACATGATTGAAATTCTCTAATTGCCTCGGTTTTTTCCCGCAAATTATACAAATAGTGATAACTTTCGAACATCTCTTTTAATCAACAAGAAATTGTAACAAGAAAATACAGTCTATAAACTATATGTAATAACGTAACTTCGTCTTCTAAACATAATTTTAGGAAGATAATAACAAAAATAGAGAAAACTGAAACATCAGACTCGACCTGAGCTCAATAAATAAATCAGAGCCGGAGTTATAAAATAAAAACATTTGGGGTGTTTTCTTGATTTCAACCTTATTTTTTCAATTAATTAAGGATTTTAGTTGAGATAACATTGACCAAGCGGACCACGAAAATTAGGGAACTTATTTTTTTCACTAATACCATCAAATGAAAGGTTAATGATGTAAGCTCAAAGAAGAAAAAATGCAACTTTTCAACCAGTTTTGCGTGGAGGTTAAACAAAATGTATACATAAAGCAATAATAAATAAATTTAAAAGCATGCTCCACTTTTTCACTCCAGCTTTTCAAGAGCTGCAATATCGAGGAGATTGAAAAAAATCCAGGGAACATCACATCGTGTATGAAAATTTGTATTTTAGGACTTTCAATAAAACGGATTCGATTTTTTATTATTGTAAAACGAATATTTGTTGCCTCCTTTCCTGAAAGCATATTTTTATTGTTATCATACATCTAATGTCATTGAATACGATATGAATATTATTTTTTAAATAACTTTCATACATGTGCTCAAAAAAGGCAGAAACTTATATTTTAAAAAATTATGTAAACTACCTAGAACCTCTTTTTTCTCAGCTTCTGGGGCTCTATTGGCAAAAAAGCTTTTTTACTGATATGTTTCTCATATTGTTTATATCAAAAATCATCATATTTTATAGTATCGCCCAAAAAACATTTAATAAGAATATATTTAATTAAAATTGGTGATCCCTCGTCTCTGGCCTCCCACTGTTAGATCAGATCGGAATTGTGGGAAATCTTGACTGAGACAACCAGACCGTTTTAAGGAGACAGTATTTTATTTCGAAGGGGGCAAATATGGAAAATATGGAAGAAAAAAATTACATAGAGTTGTAATCTTGCGAGTAGTAATTTAAGGAGCACAAAAACGAAAATGTTCGAGGACATGTGGAAGTGTAGATGTGCTAAAAAGGCCTACCTAAAAGGAAAAACTTTTATTGGTTATTTGAAATGCTAATTAACATCTAAAATTTGCTAGAATAAACAAAAAATATTGCAGGTAGAACTTGAAAAGAGGGAAAAATACATTATGTCCACAATGATGTGAGTTCACGTTGACAGTATCTGCTGGTCAAGTGATTGCGAACAATTGAAGAAAAAAAACTACTAAATATATTAATGAACATATTTATGGTGGTTGTAATATTTTTGATCTAAAAACTACTACAAACTACTTTTAAACTTTTCACCAATCAATTTTTTGAAAAACAAAGGCTTTCTACTAATTCATATTAAAATGTTATAGTCATGTATTTATTGGTTTTTGTTAAATTGTTTAACCAGAAAGACTGTTTTCTGTTTTAATGTTGCTACTTCTGCCAACACTGATCAGACGTTTGTATTGCTATGCTGATATTATTTTTATATTATAATTTCAGGTCGGGCAATAAGTGTAGGCCAATTTGAAATTTATTTTAAACTTTCTCACCATTGACATCCTGTTGTTTAAACTTTAAATTATAACTTAATTAATATTTGAACATTTGACTTCGGATTTAATGGGACCTGTCAAATAAACATCGGTATCATCTTCTCTGTCCTTTTGTAGCAACAACACTTGTCTATTCAAACGGATTTAGCATTTCAATATTAAAAACAAAACTATGGTTTTTGGAGAACTAGCATAGCTTTAAGAAAATGCTGATATCTGATTTAATCCCAAATTAACATAGTTTTAACTTTGCCAAAATTTATGTAGTACTTTGACATAGAACTATTAATTTAGCACTCTAAGGGCACTCTCAACGTGGCACGCAATGGCACAATTCACAGAAGACAAACACTTTGAGCCCTGCAGATGATCTTAATAAAGATCAAAACGTTGGCACGATAAAGAAAATGTTTTTCTGAAACCTACATCACACCAGACCGCATCTCACAATTTCTAAATAATCCTTAATTTAGCATATGACCACAGTACCTGAAGAAATGGTACGTTTTATGGGTTGGGGTACAAAATGAAAATGAATTAAATGAGGTCAAAATAAAGTGGATTAGGTGAAAAAAGAAACCAGAGAAATGAATGATGAGGCAAGTTTAAAAAGCTGTTGTTCAAATAGACCAATTCCAAATGATATAAATATGGAGCATTTATGGTAACAGTCATTTTAAAAAATGAATATATGTAGTTACTTAATTATTTAAATATTCAAGTATACTACAGTAAACCTAAACAATATGCTTACTAATCAGTTAATTGCCTTCCAGTTATTTCTAACCTGATTGAAATGCAAAAATTCACTTCACAGAAATGGAGTTAGCTGTGAAAATTTCTTCGCTAAAGGCTAATATTTATCTTTATAAGTTTATATAATAAAAAATGTTTATATAATAATAATTTATGATAAAAACACACAAAAAATTATATTCATTCAGCCCGAATTAACATTGTTTTTGTTTGAGATAAATTCATTAAACAGAACAGTAGAATATAATTTATTTTTCGTAGGGCAGATAATGAGTAAATTTATGGCTGGCTAAAAGTCTTAGTTATTCCTTAATAATCATGTTTACTAACCTGATGGCCAGCAGAGAGAGTTGAATTACATTTAGTAAATCTTCCCTGTAAAAAGAAAGTCTCAAATTAAAATGTAGAATATATAGATATCATATAAATAGTACATGTTATATAGATGAAATTTACCCTCTGAAGCAATGATCCTTGCCTTACAGCAACATCAATGAACTAGGTAAATCTTCACACTGTTTAACACTCACGAAACAACTTTATGCACTTTTTAAATATCCCTTCGCGAAAACGGAAAAAATCACAGCCAAATGACAACCATTGTCGTTGTAGATGAAATTCGATTGCAAATACCTGTGGTCAATAATTGCATTTATAAGTTATATACAAAAGCTTATTTTATATTTGAAATAAGTACTCAAATTTGTATCTAGCAATGAATTGTAGTATGAAAGGGTATGCATCAGACAAGTGACATGTAATACATGGTTGCATTAAGACAATTAAATTTCCCTCAACATTATTGACAACAGCACAAACTTTCATATTATCTACAATTTTATTAAATTTATTACAAATTTGTATCATATTACAAACTTTGAATCTCTGAAACAGGAGGGCACATCATTAATGAACATTAAAAACAAGATTGAACTAAAGTGAGATCCTTGGAGGATATTGGATGTTGCTCTAATGGTTTTGAAAAATTTAACTCTAAACATTAGATTAAGATTTCTATTGAAGAGATCCAAGCCAAGAAACTGCCACCAAATCTACTCTGTTCAGCCTTACTCAAAAGCTGTCCATGGTTAATCATATCAAAGATTTAGTAATATCCCCTTGATTACCATTCTCGATAGAATTAAAAATGAATTCCTTGTTCGTTAATAGGTTAGTCATAGTTGAGCGTCCATTTGAAAACTTGTGCTATTCATCAATGAGAAATGGCATACAGAACTACATGAATTGGTCAGTAAAACAGAGTAAAAAATTTTTGGTATTGCATTTAAGCTATATTACAGGGTGATAGTTATGAATATTGCTCCAATCACCCTTCTTAAAAACTGGAACAATCTACGCTTCAATCCAATCTCCAGTAGGCATCATATCTAAGTCCAGGGATTTCCTAAATAAGGAGGAAGAGAGGTCAAGGAATGAGCATAATTGTTAATAAAATTGGGGGAACTTCATTAGGTCCACTTATAGGGATGGTTTTAGAGTAAAAGTTTATTCATTACAAAATATCCTGCTCAGGTGATAAGGTTGGAAGAACTCACACTAGAGCTTAGGGAATTCGAGGATGGTTTGAATATTTTTAAAAATATCGCATAACTTTTCAGATGTTGGCAGGGTCACTCACTGAGCCTGTCTCCACCCACAGGGTTTTGACATATTGAAATGCATTTTGCCATTGCACCATCTTCAGTGAGAAACTGTCACCAACAGCTCTCAGAGTATGTTAATGTTACATCACCATCCTTCAAAGATAAGGGGCATCCTTTAGTGTAACTTTTCTCGGTGATGAAAAACTAGAAAGATCTGACAGCATAGTCTGAACTAGATTTTTTAAATCATTTAACACCTTAATTTTTCTATTAAGAATCTAATTTGTGATTTAAATCATCATAATTAGCATTTGTTTAATTATAAAGGACTGTATCCTAATAACATCTCTGAGAAAAAGGGAAAACTTTCAGTGCAAGATATAATACGTCAGCAAGAGCAAGACTGTTTAGTTCTCTAGAAACAGTGACAAAACTAATGTTGCTAAATATTAAGTCTAGTTTTCTATACATACCATTCTGAGTGAAGAAAATCCAATTAAAAAAGAAAATCTATTTAGGCAACAATTGAACCATCAGTACATATATTAAAATCTCCACATACCAGATTGAATAGATTTATTTTTTCTTAATAAAGTTTCAAAATTTTCAAAAAACCATCTATAAAAAAATTCATAAGAAACCTGGGAGTATGTAAAAATAACCAAAAGTAATTCTAAGTCCACGAATTTCTACAAAATCCAAATATCCTCAATAAAGTCATTGTTAAGGTATCAGCTGAGTTTTCAAATTAACAACTAATCAATTTGTTCTAAAAACATTAAATCAGGGAGGAAAAAAGCCACTTGATAGGAAAATTTCATTCAGAGTAGTTTCCTTAAAGGCAAGTTCACGCTCGTCAACAAAATTGTGTGACTGTGTTGGAGAAAAACCACCAATTTTGTGTGTAGACTGTTGCAGAACAAATCCTAGATGAACTAGAACCTTTGTCACACATCCACACCTATACAACTAAGTTAAACTAGTTTCTGCGGCAAGTGATATAGTGGCCTGCAGCTTTGATGCTTGTGGAGTTTTAATTTTCATCAAAAAAGATAAATTAATCGTAAATGTTGGTAGACAGGGAATGTTTTAGCAGACGGTCCTACATTTAGATTCTCTTCTGGAAAAATTAAAATTAAAAGATAGTTCAAGTTTCAGAAATTTCATACAGCTAACCATCACAAATTTTGAAAAGTTGCTACTAACGGTTGGAAATAAAATGCAAGAATGAAATAAGTTTCAGAGCAACCATTCCAGCATTATGAAACGTCGCATATGTCTCAATTTTTCCATCTGAGCTTGGAGACCATAAAATGCAATTTTCATTTAGAGAACAACTGATTTCTTCCTGATTTGTCCGTAAACAATCGCAGAACTTTGACTATTGACACATGCTTAATCTTCTAATATAGCCTTAAGAAAAATTGATACCACAGTTGCAACTATTTATTGCTTTACAAAGTCAGTACATGTTGAGATAAGGCCATTCACACTTTGATAATAAATATTTATATAATTAATAAAATCTATACTTGAACGAAGATCACTCTTGTCCAGGGAGTTTACAAAAAACTTAATTAAGTGGGCAAAATTTAATGTGATTCCTCTGAAAAATATTCACAACTATCTCCATCTTTCAATCTCCATTTCAACCATTTTCACAAATAGCAGTTTTTCAAATGTCCTGAACTTTGTCACTTATTATTGCATACCGGGCCCTTCAAGGAAATTCTTTTCGTGATTAATAAAACTGTCATTTACACAACAGAGGTGAATAAATGTAAGATCCAAAAGTTAATGGTTCTAATTTAAGGTTAGTTTTCATTATGGGCGGGGGGGGGGGTTCGGCGGCCGCAACGGTTTAATCTATGAAAAGTAGCTCATCACTGTAAGGTCCTGGGTTCAAATCCATTGGCCCCGCATTACTTACTACCTATTTACAAATGAGCTTTTTTAGAAAATATCGGCACCCCGAGAGTTCAAATGTCGTACTTGATAAACCATAGTAAAAAAAATTTTTAATGGCGGCAATAAGGAATGACCAGGGAGATCAAATCGTAACGTAATCCCTAATACAATTACACCATTTCTCAAAGTAACATCGGAAATGACTGAGTAAACCAACCTCAAGATATTTTATCTTAGCATTTTGATAATCCACTCCAGAATATCGTAGAAAAGACTTACGAGTACGCGGGTTTGCCCCTCTACCAAAGCCGTCCGCCATTACTAAGAACTTCTTTGATTTCAGGCTCATACTTCGACCTTGAGTTGAGATTTCCGAAGAAACATCCCTTTCTTTCTTTATTTTCATGCCGAATCCATAGTTCAGAGCTATTGGGCTAGTAAAAATTGTGTCAGGACATATTTTAAGTCGACTGTATTTTTTTCTTCTTGAAATTAAATTATCGAGATGTATCTTATTTGGCTGAGGTGATACTGGCACCAGTGGCAACAGATTTGACAGTTGGTTTGATGCAACACTACCCTCCTACTTTTACACCTTAGTCGTTAAAAGACAACCTAATGATAACATCTTTATGTAGGAGACAATTTCTTCGACCAAATTTTTTTCCCTTGAGTTTCGTTTTTCGACAGTAAATTAGTTCTCAATTCACAAGTTTAAGTGGAAACAGGCATCAAGAGTTGATCTTTGACACATTCATTTGAACTTCATTATGTATGACAGCTCATCTTTCACATGTAAGCGGAAATCATTTTCAAATTTACATAATTTACAACGGTATTTGTAAGCCCACAAGTAGGTTGACCATATCAGTTTCTAAGTCAATATGATTAACTTTTTAGAAGAGGACGAATATCGAAGTTTCATTTTTCAACGACAGTTGTTCTATACTGCTCAAAAATGAATAGGGATATTGCAAATTTTGTAGTATTTACTTTCTCTAGCATTTGTATTAAAATTATTAGAAATTATTTTATTTTTTACTTAAGAAAATTTAATTAATGGAATAACAAATTAAAAGATTTAAATTTCATAATATTGTTCTTTGGACACAATAATTGTTTTAAACAATTAACACTGTGTATAATGTCCTCTGTTAGCTTAAAACCATTATGCACCTGTTAGGCATACCATTAATAAGATTGTCACTAGTTTCATAGGGAATTTCATAGATGTTGCAACATCGCACTTGCTATGCACTAACTAAATGTTACAGATCAAATGGCTGCAGATGGTGATGGAAAAACCTCAGTAAAACATCCCACGTGTGCACAATGGGATTGAGGTCAGAAGGCAATGGATGAGGCGGATGGGAATATTGGTGAACAACTCTGCCTTTAATGAGGTCTGGCATTAGCATCCAAAAATGAAAATCCCTGCCATAGGATCCCAGTTTGAGGGATGCATTCCTTGATAATTTCTTGAGCATGACAGGCTGAGGTGAGGTTTCCTTCAACATATGAAGTGCAGTTTGTCCTTTAGTGTAAAACCCAGCCCAGATCATTCCACCATCTCCCCCAGGTCTGCACTGAACGGAGCATGAAATTTAAGCATCCCCTATATACTCTTAGATGCCTGCTATCACTATACATACAGAAACGCGAATCGTCAGAAAACATAACAGCATTCCAATTGTTCTCTTTTAGGCACTCAGTACACCCTTCTGAGTTGCTGATGGCGGGCTGTTACTGCAGGTCATCTCAAAGGGGCTCAAAAAAGGGTTGTGAGGACAACTTCCTACGACCATGATTCGTCTGTGTTGATAAAGGCCTTGTCAAAACATCTTGTACTTCATTTAGGGTCTGTGGGAACTATGAAAAGGGTTCCGTTTTGAAACAATGACTATGTCTGTCCTTCCTTAGCATTGTAATGTGCTGAAATCCAATATCATGCACCCTTGGCATATCCGCTTGCTGGTGACTCTTTCTCACAATAATATTGAAAACTTCTGGTTCAAGATGATGTCTTTCCATGGTTAAAGAGAATACAGCTGAATTACAGTGGAGAAAAAACAAAAAAATACATTTATTTACAAAATGAGAAATTACTATTCTTAAGTAAATCCATTATTAAAAATGAGGATTAAATTTTTTAAAAATATATTTGCAATTTTTTTATCCACCAAGAATGTTTCAGTTAGTTTAGGGATGGTTAGGGATGGTTAGATAGATTTGACGTTTGATTAAAATTAATGGAATAAGAATAAAATACAACTACCCCTACTCATTTTTGAGCAGTTTATTTCCTGGAATGAAGATGGTCCAAAATTCTTATTCTTGCCCAAAATACTTTTGTACCATTCGCCTTATTGACTATATATACAATATTGGAATGTAAGTTGACGAAGTATGTCATTTTGATGCTCTTAACACTCATCCTCTGATCAATGATTTCACCTCTTGTTTTAACATTGAATATTATTTATTTTTTATCTTGACCCACGCTATCGCAACAACCAAAGGCAACCAAAAACACACTTCCATAAAAAGTACTTTTTATTTATTTAAACAAGTTTCCATTTTGGAGTGCTCCTTGTTTTAAAACATAAATACTACTTTGCATGGAGGTGTGTTTTTGGTTGTCTCCATCCGTGGATTAGAGTGGGTCAAGTTAGAAAATAAATTTAAATAACAAACCATAGAATATACTGAGGGTAACAATATCATCAAAATGAGTTTTTTTCTGAATATTCTTGTTGTGCCAAGATGTTGAGTAAAAAAATAGGTTGCTTAGATTATTTATTGTTTTGTTAAGTGATGCACCATTAACAATCATTGTTTTGTTGTGTATTTAACATAGCATTTAACCACATACAAACAAAATGAGAAAGAATCTCCCTTCTAATTGGAGACCACTTACCAGGATGAACTAGTTTGTGCCAAAAAGGCCAGGTTTAATCAACAAATTGAATCACTTTACTGAAATATTTTCAAAATTTTAGTATTTTACTTATTTTTTCATTTTATACAACTCTCCATAACTGTTAAATTATATTATTTTTTAAAACTTTACACACACAAAAAAAAATAGTCCCAATTCTTAAATTGTGCAGACAATACTGTAAAACTAAAACAATGCCTACTGAGTCCACTTCTGTGCATCAGTTAGAAGGAAGTTTTCAAATTGGAGTAAAGATTGGATGTTAACGATTATTTGGAGGTCATGAGATGCGATCTGGTGATTTTGAACAACTTTTTTTTTTTTTTTTTTTTGTGCCAACGTTTCGATTTTTATTGAAAGGGGGTCAAAGTATTTGTTTACATGTAGATATGCCTTTCTCGTCTGTCGTGTTGAGAGTACCCACCAGTGTGTTTAATGCATCCCATCATTTAAAAATGTAATGTTGATTTCAACTATTACTCCCAATAAACAATTAGAGATCAAATCTATGGAAAAAGAAACAATTTTTTACATAAAGGTATTATTTGTTATTTTAAAAACATTAAAATACATATTCAATTGTATATTATATATGCAGTTTTATTAATTAAATTCAAATATTAATAATAGCGTGAAGATCAAAATTATTAAATTAAAACCAAAACATTAGGCAGTTTCCAGCTGAGGTGGTGGTTGTTGTCGTATTTTGGATCCAATCTGTGCTTGAATTTTTTTCTCTAACGTACTCACAATGACTGTAAGATACAATTGAATTATTAATGATTGCATTTTCAAGTAAATATCTGTTTTATGCAATACATACCATCTTTCATTCTAGTTTTCTCAATTGCCATCAAATTAATTGCATCTATTTGTCCACACACGTATTTTATTTTCCTATCGAAGTAATCCTTTGCTTCTTTAATGGTCTGAAACATAAATATGTGATTAAACATTCCAATTAAAAGTTTATTCAAGGGAACATTAAATTACCATATTTATTAAAAATCCAGTACCAACATCTACTAAAACTTTGCCCCCATCTATGACGACACCAGGGACGAATATCTATTAGAAAAAGTTAAGGATTTTTTTAATGTATAAAATCGCTAGCCCTACTATATACAAAGGGTTTTATTATTAGTGCATATATATATATATATATATATATATATATATATATATATATATATATATACATTAGATGGACCATGGACCACTTGGTTTTATCACAGTATTCACCTTAGGAGAAATTGTTACTTTATGAATATCATTATAACGCACAATAAATTTATATCACAAATGTTTTTATACTGTTTACATGTTTTGTAGCGAACATAGCTTCAGATTTGAAGCGGACAGCACCTTCTACTTTACTAAGTCTGGAATCACCTTTTTTATTTATGTGAAAATTCCATGATAGCCTTCTCTCTTGACGAACTCCTAGATACTTCACAGAACTATCAGGAGGATTCCACGGGATGTAATTTCTTTTAATTTGCTGATGCTGGTCGTCGGTAAAGATTTTTACACCGCACTTTGAAGGGTTTATCTCTACTTTCCATTTATCACAAAGTTTGACATAACCTCTTAAAGTATCCTGAACCAAAGAAATTGAAGTAAATTTTAAAGTAACGATCAAATGAATGAAATGATCAAATCATTTTGTAAATTAGTTAATAATTCTTTTTTCTCACTTAATCCGTTAAATCATGGCAATTTAGGAATAAAATTGTTTTTACCCAGTCACAGCACTGACTGTAGTAGTAATCTATCATAATATAGATTCACAATAGCAAATATTAGATCACAGTGCTCCCTACCTACTCTAACCAATCCTGCTGATTACAAGATCCATTACTGAACACAAAGATGCATGGAAATACACAGAATATTGTTGTAGAGTTCATGCAACTATCAATATAGCAGCTGAAAGAACTGCACCATCAAGATAACTAAATTCATAAAATTTCAGGTGCTTATTTATTTTAATTCCTTTGGAATGAGTCAAAAGAGGTGTGTGACACAGGGAGTGCATGGGACAAAATGACTCCTCTTAAATCTTTCCTTCTTACCCACCGTTGGTTGCAATGAAGTGCACCCTGTCGAGCACCTGTTAGCCTCAGCATTACATGCCACCAAATCAAAGATATAAAACTATCAAAATAAGATCAATCCATGCTTAAATTGACAAAAATAAGGATACAGAAGACGTAAGGGGCACTAGGATTTCAGATCCGGTGATTTCTGGTTCTAGCCTGGCCATGGATTCCTTCGCTTCCATGTACTTGCTCTGGGCGATCCTCAGCGTCTGGTTTGAATCTTGAAAAATGCCTATTTCCTAAAGAATAAATTTCAAATTTATTTCCACTCTGGCGAATTGTCCGCTGTATATTCATACCTGTTCAATTTGTTTCTTCAGGTGTCTAAGTGAGTTGATGGCAAGCTTTTCAACTTCTACCATTTGTATAATGTTTCCCTTTTCGTCTTTCATCTGGGGAACCTTTTCCGCCTGAGATGCCATTTTCCTACTAGAAAAATCAAAAATAGGCGAAAAACAACAAGCACGGCACGATTTAGTGATTGAATGAAACCTAATTCTAAACCAGGGGATAAAAAGGTGATTGGATGCTCTGCTGGTGCCTCTGGTGGGCTGGGACTGACTTTTCATCACTTTACTGGCGTTCAAACTTGAAACTAGAGTCATCGGTAAGGTGATGTGATTTTCTTACGACTGATTTTTATTTGTTTATTTATTTACATATACAGACTGATAAGTTAAATTACTAAAATACTTAACTTACATAGATAAACTATTAAAGGCTGGTGTAAAAATAATACATGTTTTCAAAAGGCAGTCAAAACCATTTTTCATTTACATAAAATAAAGAATATTTATTCGAAAATTTTTCGATCATAATCAGTACATTTTTGCCAATGTGTAATAAGCGCTGTTATTCCGCTGACATAAAATTCTTTATTTCGACCCACATTAAAGCCTTAGAAGGCGTTTTAAGCTTCACCGCGTTCTCTAAAAATTGTGTACATCATGAATATGGAGGGTGCGTTTGTTTCATATCCTCAGTCCTTAAGTTTCTGCAGGGTTGGCATGTGACCTGGCGTTTTCGTGAAGAAGAATCGGCCCCTTATTTACCAATGCTGGACAAAGATGTTTCCCGATCATTTTGGCTATTTATTGGCTGTATTTCTCTGCTGTGAGAGGTTCACCACAATTCAGGAAATTAAAGTGAACAGCCCCAGCAGTACACCACGAAATAGTCATCTTAACCTTTTTGAGTGCAGATTAGGTTTCGGGAAGTGTTTTGGCTCTTTCTTCCTTGTTCACTCACGGACCTGTACGCCTCCTGTTATCGTATAGAACTCATTTCTCATCGCATTGTTGTTGCTGGATTGATCATTTTGGTAGCGCAACAGAAGAGACGTGCAAATTTCAAAGGGTCGATTTCTTTCGTACTTTCTTGGTACTTACTTCGCGGTACCCACTTGTCCAACTTCTTTACTTTATCAATTTGCTACAGATGGCAGACTGTGGTTGAGTGTTCGACACTAAACTCTTCCACAAATTCCCGTATTGTGTTACGACAATTTTTTTCAATGAACATTTTGAGTTGGTTGTCGTCCACAGCAGAAGGCCTATCGCGGATCTTCCTAGGTTTCACCTCGCATTCGTTAATGCTTCCCCCCCTCCCAAACTGTAATGTTACCCACAGTTTGCGCCGCACTTCGCCCAAATTTAAATCCGTACGAATAAATTTGACGAAAATCTAGTTTGAACATATTTAATGTCGCAGGTCCTCACTCATATGAAATTCTATAAACTATAAACTAGAATGTTTTGTACAAAAGGTAACAGTTAAAAATATTTGTTACAATCCAAAAAGTAGATTTGAGGATTAAGCTCTTTTTTTTTTACAAAAAAGCACCTGTGAAAATAAAACAAATTTTCAAAACTGCATAATTTTGCACCAACCCAGTACATAAATAATTAAATTACTGACAACAAATAAAATACATATATCTGCATAATAAATTGATGGATAAAAATAATGCCCAACCTTAAATTCTAATATATTTAGGTTTAATATATAGGTTTAGATCTAATTATATTGGGTTCAAATCTGGACCCCGAGCTGACCACACTCAATTCCAACCTCATTCGCCTAGTCATCACAACATGTGCTCTATGAGGTTTGGCATTAACCTGCATTAACAAGAATCTCACCGATGTGGGAACAAATGGTACCCCTTTGAAGTTAGAGATCTTCCAACATTCGGTGCGGGCGTCCAATGAAATGCCACTCCAGAACATCAACTGGAATGCCTCCTGAGGAATCACACAGAATGGAGCGTACCTTTCTCCTTTAACGTCTCCATATGAAATTACGCCTATCTGAAGATATGAGGCCAAGTCTCACCTCATCTGTAAAGAGAACTCGTCCCCAATCTTCCAGTGTCCAATTCACATGTTTACTATGCGAATTGAAGCCTGGACATTTTCTGTGCTGCGGGGAGATTAGCTTCTCTACGAGTCTGGTGCCGGGCCCGGTGGTTATTTTCATTGAGCCTTCTTGTTACAGTCCCGCATAATATCGAAACATTTCGAACATGTCTTATCCGATTTCTTATCTCATTTCCCGTAATGCTACGGTTTCGTAGAGCCTGATGACGGATGTACCTAGGTCAACCTGGTCCTGTCCGTCTAGCGTGAAGCCCTGTTTCTCAGCATTCTAAACGCCAAAGAACCCTTCCTATTTACTATATTAACCGTAACAGCGCTGCACTGGAAAACACATGAGAAATCAGTCAAACATGCATTCAAGATCAATGTCAGTGATTAAGTGGCAAGGAGGTCTTAGATCCATCGTTTAAGGGGAGGTGGCGCGTTCTCCGGATAGAATTGTGAAGAAAGGTCTCTAGAGCAGGATAAAGATGGATCAAAAAGTTAGTGTACAACACGTAGAGTCGGGACCAGACATTGACAAAACGAATATTGAGGCCATCGTGAGTAGTGACATAGCAAGGAGCTACGACGATTATGTTAGGTCTATTGATTGAACGCGATGGATGTTACAGTTCCACTATATATGTCCAAAGTGGTAGCAGAAAAGTCTTGTGTAGTTTAGTTTTTACAATCAAGACAAATTTCTATCATCGAACTCTTCGTAGTTGTCCACGTATTCTATTATGTATATGTCCCTAAGTTTTTGACTTGAATTGAATGACCGGACTATTTTTTCAATGAGTACATTTTTCTTCGTTTAAGCTTGTACTCCACTTTCTGCCCTAGTCTTCGATAAACTTAGCTAGGCCAGCACTAGAAATGACATAAAGTTTGAAAAGGTTGGCTCTGGGAAAAATTATACGGTTTGTACCTTTCATTTCGACTTCTCGACTGAAATGATGAATCGCTTGAACAACAGTAAGGTGCCAGTTTAGCAAAATTTTCAAAATAAAAATACGGTATCCTAGGCCGTCCATAACCGAGCTTTCTCTGGTAAGAGTGTAGAACCCAGTTTCTCGAAAATGTCTAACGGCGTCTCGTAGAGTTTCATAGCGATGTCCGATGACAATATCACCTGATGGAACATCCATCATCACACAACACGCAACAACATCAGCACTAAGTGACACTTTTAACTTTAAAAATTGAAATAAAGAAAACAAAGATGAAAACTAAACAGTCTGCTGCTTCAGAATTAATACGAGACTGAACAAATATTTTAAATTCCGTAAAAAGCAATCATTGAAAAATCCTTTACCCTTGTTTTGGATTAAGGATTAAATGTGTTTACAGCTAATTGTTTCCAATTTAAAACATAGCATAAACAAATATTTATTGGTAAAAATAATGAAGCAGATTAAGGGCAGAATTTTCTTTTATCGAGAAAATGAAAAAATCAGTTCGGTGGAATTTTTTCCCTGTCAGTTTATCAGCAGCATACGTGCAGAAAGGTCAAGGGTATATAGCGTTTTCCAGTTGCACATCAATATTGACATAGCCGAACAAATTTATTTCCGGCTGAATCTCACGATATCACAGGAAAAAAGAAATTAGTTTCCATTTTTTAGTTAGATTTATGGAGCACTTGTGGACCACCAATAATCCGGCGATAAATGCATCCTCGTGGAGGCTGGAGGGTTATAGGACGAAAAATTAGCCATCAGGTGCATTATGGCCATCCGGGGGTTGTTTCCCCATTTCGTCCCGGGGGTTATTTTCGATGGGATGTTGGCGAGCCTGCCTCCTCGGCTACAAGTGGTTCGGATCTGACCCAGGAAGAGCTCAGTACTCGCTCAGTTGTGATTTGGTTCGAAACCGCGGTCTTTCTCCTTTCGACGTTCAAAGGTGAGAACACTGATATTTAAAAAAACGGTGCGGTACTGTCTCCAGGAGGTTATTTACTTTTTGGACGCTTCTGGTAATAAATATTTTAACCAAGGGCTAAACTTTACATTTTACTGGTTTTATGATAAATAACATTTACTAACATGGGTATCTCAACACCATTCATGTTTTTCCTGATAACATTGGAAGATGTAATAATTTCATAATTTTTGTAGGTTAATTTTTTTTAATTGCATAATTTTTATTTAATAAAAATAATAATTTCTTTCGCAAACATATTCACATTTATAGTTTAAATAGGATTAAATATATGTTTTTACGGAAATAAAATAAAATTTATTATTTATTATTGTTGATGTACAAATATGTCCTCGGAATTTAAGATGAACCTCATTAACAATGGTTAAATTAACGTAATTACGGAAAATATCCCCCTAATAAATAATATCACGTTGGAAATGGTTCGAATGCAGCAGAACTGGTAAAAAAGGAGTAATTAATTAGGTCGTTTGGGCTGTATTTCTTCATCTGTTAAATAACTCTGTCTAATTATAAGATCGGAACTTTTTTATGCTTTCTTTGAACAGTGAACAATATGAAAACACGAAAATAATTTACCATAAATTTCTATTTTAAATTATTCTGTTAAAAAGAAATTACATAAGTCCGTTTTATAACAAAGGCAAAGTTAATAATTTTATACCAAGATTTTAATTAGTTTCTGAGATTAATCTCTCTTCCCTCACGAATTTTCATCAGTAAACATCGCACAGACGATACGTAGGATTTTCTTATTCATTATACTGATTTCATGGTATTGCGAATTGTAACTTCTCATGTAGTCCGAGGATGCTGATAATTAATTAGGTTCAGTTGGTGGAAGCCGGCCTAATAACAACGATTGAATGAATTCTGATTACTTGGGAATTTGACAAATTTGATATCACCGGAATTTCCACAGCGCATCGACTCCATGGTTTCTTTTAATCGATTTGGTCCGCCGAGCCCCCCAAAAAAATCTAAAGTCAATCGGCCACAGCTAGGAAAGCGAATAAGGAGTTTAACTTGACTGGCGATTGTTTCTGTCATCGTCGTTTATTTTTGCGCTCTTAGTAAAATTAATTTTTTTATATGTATATGTAGTTCATTTTACGAAACGACCGGATAAAATAAAACCGATTAATTGTCGAGCAACAGCATGGTCGTAGGACTATCCTTGGTGATATTAAGTACCAGGTCCAGTCTATTTATCGGTGAGCCCTAGTAGGCGAGAAAACATTAGTAATTTAGTTTTAATATGGGTTTTGTTTTTGACTTGTACTTCACGGTCATCATACATCAGCCGATCTGTTCGTCTATGCATGTTGGGACAATAATACGCAGTAAAGAGTGAAATAATATTACATATATAAAAAGTTGCCCAAAAAGAAGGTTCCTGTAAAGTAGGCCAAAAACAGTTTGTTTCCTTTTTAACCAAATCCATTGGAATCCGATTTAAGTATCCTTTTAAAGCTCGTAAATACGAATTTCTATGTTAAATACAAGAACATTTGTTGATAGGACCACAGGAGGTATTGTTTCTCACCGATGTCCGGTTTCCATTTAAAAATCTGACTTCTCTAACCTCTAGATTTTATTGAAATTAAACATTATCACCCTCGTTACAAAGCTTAATTTTCATACTTTCTGTCTATGTCAATATCTTTTTTTTATTTTACATCATTATTATGAAGGATAATGAAAGATGAAATGGGCGACTCACACGTTTCATATTTTAGCATCAATTCTAATTTTTTTTTCACGGCCAAATTTATGCAATTTTGTGTATTTTAAAAGGTTCGAAAACATGTGAAGTTTCCTATACATTAGTCAGGTGGTTCCCTTCAATTTACAGTATATTACGACTACGTTCAATTCGTTAACAAGTAACATTGAAAAAAAGGAACAGCACTGGTGGACAAATTTATCGCACCTCGATGGAAAAATATAACGCACATATCAATTTATTTATTTTAAAATTAAATCCATTATCTTTGTACATTAGTTACTGGTAATTATGGGCTACTGTAGTCAAAATAAACAGTAAATAATGCTTTAGGAACACTTCCTTTGTTTACTTTTGTATTGATTAATCCCATTTTCACAAAAAGGAGCATTATGCCCTTCCTTTCTACTACGCCTAATGATAGCTTAGATATAATCTTTTTCCTTCGTTAATTTCATTTTATATTATTCTTATTCTTAACCATTTTTCAATAGTTCCAGTCAGGCATTTTAGTATGTTCGATACAGTCTGGGTCATACTAAAATCACTGAAGGACGAATGGCGCTAGCGCCAAGTCACCAGGAGACTAATTATAAATAGGAAGGATTCTTCTGGGCTTTAGAGGTTCAGGGCTTCACATTAGGAGGCCAGGTCTGAGTCCTGAGTCGACTAGTTCTGCAGACGAGACAGACGGTATTCTTCTGTCATCAGACCCTACGAAACCGCAGTATTGCTTGGCCTTTGACCTTATCACGACCATTAATAATATATCTAAAAGTTATTTACTTAGCTAGAAAGCATTATTTCGACACAGTCTGTTAAAGCTGTTGAATGAGGAACATCACTTAATTAGCAGAAGCAATGAATGTTCTTCATTGAAAGAGTTATTTCATTCATTTTTAAATATTTTTTATCATGTTGGTGGCAATTATTTGTTTGATAATCATTACACGAATAAATTTAATAATTTAAAGTAGAGTTGATGTATTGATTGATGTTTAAACTCTCTTCTTTTTTGCTGTTTTTGCTAAGAAAGTATTAGCATTTTTGCACATTCTTCTTCTTTTTCTTGAAGACAATAATTGTCTTTACAGAACAGTAAATAAATGTGTTTTGAAACTGTTGAAAAATAGATGCATATTCATAAAAAATTTGGTATACATCCAGATAAAAACAATATGTCACTTAATTTTCAGTCATGATTTTCTTTTGTAAACAAGAGTTTTTCTTGAAGCGTCCACCGAACAAAAAAAAGATAAGCGAAGCAGGCGAGGATTTCTTCACCGACTCTTTGCCCAGTTAGATGTGTGTACAAAGAAAAAGGATAAAATATCGTCCCTGCAAGCTGTTCCGCTAAAGAAACCGACCTCTGAACTCACGGCTCCCACCCTTATGTTGAATAATTCAACGTTTCCGTCTAAGTGACTCTGCTTTTTTTTAAACATAAAATAAGCAAATAGTTAAAAAAAATACGTCAAAAAATCCACCAGTAGAAAAAATCCTGTATAATTGTATTTTTTATTTTACTTATGTTTTATTTTTATTTCATTAACGAGAGTTTGCAAACAGCAGAGGTCATATCAACCCTCAGAGTACCGGTCTTTTTGAAAAAAAGCCCATTTGTGAGTATTTCGGATGATGAGCGCCATGTCAACGCCTAAACCGTTGCGGCCACCGACGCCCCCTATAAATTGTATTAATAAGTCAATGTGTAATATTTAGAATTACATTATAAAATACAATAGAATTAAAATAAATCAGTTGGCTACAAAGGAACCTGACAAATTGAGGGAAAACACAACTTGGGCATACCTTTTCAAGTGACCATGGATAATAGAGACCTTCAGAAAAAAATTGTTCATATTTAACGATTTTATTTTTAATTCCATTATTTTTGGCATCGTTGAAAACAGATATTTGTTTAATCGGAAACTGATCGATTGTTGCTAAGCCGTATACAAATTTGTTTACAGCTGAAGTTGCTTGGTCGGTTTTCATATAGCACTGTTCGAATGTGGTTGGAAATTTGATAAAGGGCCAAATTCGTTGATCAAATCTTCGATGGAATATACGGTCAATTTAGTTTTATAGATCATAATTGTCAATTATTAAATGTTTATGGCTAATGGTAACTAACGTTTAGCGTATGCTAGCCCGACTGCTACAAAATTACGAGGCAAATCTTGTTGAATTTGAATATCCCATTACGAATATACCATTTTCAAATTCTACAATGCTTAAAAATATCGCCTCCTGCATTTCCTCATTGATCAGATTGATTGATCTAACTCCATGTAATATTGTCTATTAATTAATAAAATAATTTACATAAAGTAACTAAATTTTACTAAATTGTTTCCAAACAAATTTAAGTGTTATTAAGAAGAATACTATTTTTCGACTGGTGGGACGAGAAAACGGCAAGTCGGTTTTTATGCTGAACCAGCTTTGGGTCACTTGCTGAGTGCTTCTTCACTCTATCGGAATGAAACTCATTTCAGTTCCTCACTGAAAATGGCGCAATGTCGGTTAAGCATGTGTTCATCGACTCTCAGATGAGCACCCATCAAGTCAGTTTTTAGCTAATAAATTATGAATATGTTCAAATCGTGATAATTCTTGTTGAGTTCTGCGGAGTTATGAACTTACATTTTAGTCCGCCTTGTCTTCCAGTTTTAGTCTGTCATAATTTAATCCTTAGTAATCGATCTTTCTGTTGTTTTTTAAACTTTTTATGCGTTCTTAAATTTTTTTTCTTTGGTATTTTTGTCTGTGTTAGGTGGTTTTATTTTTATGTATTATAGTGTTTTGAATGCAGTAAATGTTTTGTGTCAGTTTTTTATCTGTTCATAGGCTTCCTCTTTTCAATTGTTGTCTTTGTGGATCTAGTCATAATGTTGCAAGATAACATGATAAAATTACCAAGATATCAGCGTTTTACAAAATCCCTGACGAGTGTGTCCTTCACCTGAAAGCGAAATTGTCTGATTATGAGCTGCCTTTTTTTACATATGTTTTTTATTAGTATTATTGTGTTTACGTAGCATCCGTTGTTGCATGATGTGTTATGAGTTTTATTTGTACGTTTTAGGGATTCTGCACGTATGATGTAATTTGTTCCGTTTTGGGACATCTATTTGCCTGTTACATACTAAAATTGAAAGGTACAAAATTCTCCTCGTTATAACAAATATTTACATAATATGTCAATTTTATATTATAAAAGTATTAGATCATGTGATTGAAAGAGTGTATTTTGAAAGTAACAAGAAGCGAATTTTTGTGTATAGATGTGTTAAATTGTGTACGTAAAAAATTAAACGTAGTTGTTTAGAACGAGGAAGAGACTGAGTACAATGACACTGACCTCAACACCGGTTCGTCCGTATAGGGCATAGCTCCGTTCATTAAAGTCGAAATAATCGAGATAAAACCAGTAAAGGAGGAAGTATTGTGGTAAAGTGATGTCGATGCAGTCCCAATTGGCCGTGGCCAAAGCGTACACATAACCGTCGCAAACCAACGGACTGCCTGAGTCGCCGTCGCAAAAGGCTTCGCCCTGTTTACCAGAAGAAGCGCATATTTCACCAAATTTAGTCACCAAATCTTCGGCTTTCCACGCCGTTTCTCTGCATCTGCGCTCTTCCCACGGCTTGACTTCGATGACCATCAGGACCGTTGACGGGACTTCACCCTTGGTGTTTGGGTAATCTGTAACCCCCCATCCCATTGCCATACAGGGTTTTCCGGATACGACGAATTGTTCCCAGGCCTTTTTGAATTCCTCCTTGTTTCTTGATACGATCTTCATGGGCTGCAGTGTACTGCTCGGGACGAAAGGTTTGCTCAGTTCTGCCGTCGCGATGTCGTGGAAGAAGCTACCGTCCTGCCGGCGCTGGAACCCCCGGTGGAGGCTGTACTGTTTTATCGTCCTTTCTTGGTAACCGTCTGACCGGTCCGTGTAATTCACCGTTCCCCCAATTACTTTTGCAGTTTTTATATTAAGGTAAACTTTTCTATCGTTTCGGTCCCAAAGGAAAAAACAGTGTGCAGCGCTTAAAACCTTACTCATTGTCATAAGACTCCCGCCGCAGAACAAATTACCATAGATAAAAACGGCGAAAGGGAATTCCCCTTTATTGGCACTTCTCGCTCCATATGTTTTATCAGTGACTCCTAGTAGTTCCGGAATGATGAATGCAAAAATAATGAAGAGTGTCGACAGTGGCATTTGGTAAAAATTTGGAATTTGGAAATGTAAGTGTGAAAATTTTGAGAATTTGAAAGAAAACAAAATAAATTATGAATTCACATTTGTTATTGCTATCAGATGTCTAATTAAATATTTTTAATATTACGTACTTTAGAAATATAGCATTCATATCCTCTTTAAAAAATAATAAATTTTTGTTGATAAAAAATACTATTCAGTGTAAATTATGAGGTGCATATTTGACGTGAACAATCCCATTTCTAAATTACTTCTACATTACCTTAAAATCAAGAAAAATAAAGTTTATCCCATTTAAAAAATAATATTTTTTCTGCTTTTAATATTAAATAAAATGACAATTCAAAATATATTCCACTGCGATCCTCTTTCCTTAGGTTTCTTTCAACCTGGTGCGAGAAAGCTGGATCTTTGTCTAAAAATTCCTATGGGGGAATTACTTCTGTTGCATTATTCATTTTTCCTTGAGACGAATAAGCTATGTATAAACAAATACTAATAGATTTGGACTAAATTGAGTGTGAAACTGTATAACGCATAATTAAAAACAAAAATGGAGGGGCGTCGGTGGCCGCGAGGTTTCGTCTTTGACACGGCGCTCATCACTGTAAGGTCAAGGTCCCGGGTTCGAATCCATCGGCCCTGCATTCGAACCGGACATACTTACAAATGGACTTCTTTTCAAAAACACCGGCACTCTGAGGGTTTATGTGACCTCTGCTGTTGCGAACCCTCGGGGGAAAAAAAATAGAGCCCAAAAATACACCAGGCGAGTCAGGTTAGATTACGTTTTGTTTATTATTATTAGATAGGTAAGGAATGATGAGAAAAGGTCAAAGACTGTTACGTTAGGTATAGTTATTGGTAGGACTGGTGGTAATTTGGGAAAGCTTATGATAGGTGGGATTAGGGTTTGGATTAGGCTTGTGGTTAGTACCGAGTTAGGGTTAGGGTTATTTTTCTGTGTTACAATTACCCACATTTTAACACAGTCTTTTGGTAAAGACAAGGTCTTTTGGTATGACATGAGCTTTTTGGATAAGTTTTCGGTATTCCCACTGGCGCGAATATGCACGACCAGTCAATTTACATCAGTATTGGTAGTCGCCTTATGATGTTTATTGCGATATATCAATTGTTTTGGTTTTGTCGGTGAGTGACGTTCGTTATTAGTAACGTCGATGGTGAAAGATATATTTCAATATATAGTTAACATCGATGTAGTGTAAGCGGCGATATTTAGCAATATAAATTATGTATATATAGTTTATTTACCTCTACATTATTGATATATATCGTCGTCCAAGGTTTTGTTTTATAACAAAGTAAACATTCAATCAAGGTTGTTTTAAAAGATTAATGAATCGAATTTATATCTTAAGTATACTCCATGAATGGACCAAGAAATTACTGGTGTGCTCTCTCTGTACCCTAAATACAAGAGAGGACTTAATCCATTTTTTAGCAATAATAGTTCTTGCCGAGTTCGGTGTGCTTTACCGGGGTACTTCCAAGCTTAGTCAAGCCCAGCTCATTTCTCTGCTCGACTCCTATTGCCGACCTCTCATTAAATTTCCACGCATTGCCTGGCATTACGGATACTTTCTAGTACAGCAGTTCAGTTTTTAAACATGCTCACTTGTTCTTAACAATGGTGGTTTTATTTGTTCCCTTTTTGGTTTTGGTTTTTCTCTCTATTACATGTTTATTTACACAATATTTTATTTTTTCTTAGTTAAGTGTTACATTCTATTTTTATTTATTTCTCTTTTCCTTTCTATATCTTTTACACTTTAAAACCCTCAAAAACTGATGGTCCTACAATTATTATTATTATTATGATTACGTTATATTTTTTTAACTTCATCAACTACACTTCAATTCATAAAAACAAGTAAGTTAGTATTTACTTTTTTTTGGGAACACATGACTGTCCTTCAGTTAAACGTATTTTGAATTGAAGCACTAGTTTATTACTATAATACAATATTACCTAAATGTATATTGGTATAATATGTATTTTTTTATCGAATCATAACATACTTATTTTAGTTTAAACACACATCCAGAGATTCATGAGCTTTAAGAAAACATGTTTAATTTTGATGGCTTGAAAGGAAACCACACAAAAATAGGAAAATTACTAACAATTTATTGCCAAATCTTACTCTTAGTAAGTCCTCCTCTGGCCACGCAGAAGGGCTTAAATCTCCTAGGCATTGAGTAAATAAGAGATCGGATTTCGTCTTGTAAAACAGAATCTCTTTAGCATGTCCCCTAAGTGTTCTATAGGAACCTTGCCAGGAGAACGTGCTGGGCAATTCATTTTGGAAATCCCTATGTCCTCTAAGTAATGGATGACAACTAGAGCTATATGCGGACAAGCATTATCACCATAAATGGAGCTAATAGATGCCGTTCTGTAAAGCAGTCGGTACGAGCATGGAGTTGATAATACTTCATACTTTTAAAAGGACGTCACTAGCACATGGCACATGAGTTAAAACGTTCTCAAGTACCTGATGCGGGACGTCTATTCTCATGAATCTTTCTGATGACTATTTTGACCCTTACATTAAGGACGTTTGGAGTTGATTATCTATCGTTCGTTAAATGACTGTTCTGAATGTAATAGGGGCAAGAAAACCAGAACTCTACTCGTCCTACATCGTGGTCGACCAATACTAGTTTTCCTTCGCGATCCTGGTGACCCTAAAACTTGGCAACGGAGACTACTACATCCGCCTTTGGCCAAAGCACCACCCAAGAAGGGCTCGACTTAAGAACACATTTTAAAAATATTAATTTTTTAACACAAAGTAGTTTCACCAAAGAAAATCAACTAAAAACCAATTTACTCACTCGACCAGTTCTCCCTGGAAAGGATGAAATTGAACTGAAAGCTTTTTATCAGTTGAACATTTTATGGAATTTTCTTAAAATTGAACTCTTAAGGGCAGTATATTTTTGTCTTGCATCATCCATAAAAGCCTAGGGTATTGTTTCCTGGGGGAAGATGTACTGATATAATAAGTGCTATACTAAGCTTGTACGTAACTGGATGTAACTATCAACTCTTAAAATTGTTTTACGGAAACCGTATAGATATAATACGAAAACATTCTATAGTGAATTTAATGTAATGATTCTATACCAAATCTTTCTTAATGTTTATGTTTGTATATATGTAAAAATACTCTTGTAACTAGTTACATCAATGAATTTACAAGATACAATTGATTGACTAACTCGCGGTTTTTTTAAAAGTTTTTTTTAAAAGAGAGGATCATTTCAAAAACTAGAAAAAAGGCAAAATTTTAATCCTTGTGTAAGTTATTGTTTGAAATAAAATAAACCACGAAATATAATTGATTTAAAAAGTAAAACGAAGTCCATCTTTACTAACGCTCTCCGTGGCCATTTCATTTGTCGCCGAGAAGAGAATCCTAATTACCTGACATTTGAAAAATGGTAAAAAAGGAGGGAGAATTCAAAAGATACGTTGGGATGGGAAGTTGTCCGAGTGAAGCCGAAGGTCGTGGGTTCGAAACCCTAACTTTTTAATTTACATCAATACCTTACATAAAGATTAATTAATTGAAAGAAATTCTTATTAATGTTGCGATTACGTTTTAAGTCATATATTAATATATTTATACATAATTATTATGGGAAATAAATAAATACAGGGTTCTATGTTAGGTCTTTGAGCTTACATTTGCATTGTTTTATTACGTATTTATAGACAATTTCAAAAATTAATTTACCTACATGAATTCGGTTATAGTTTTCGGCCGAGATATAGAGGTCAGGTTTGACTTACTTACATGGTAAGTTGAATATAATCTGGAACGGTTCCTATCACTATAATCTAGTCCCACTGTGTTTGTTGACGGTCGAAATTAATTGAATCTGTCTTTATACCGAGGTGAAATTCTATAGAAATGCCTCAGTCACCACATCGTCAGTGACGAGATTGTCAAAAAAGCCACTTTTTTCCTAGATCGAACTCTTCGGAATGTTGCTTACCAATGGCGCTTTCACCAGTTGAATTATTAAGCTAGAGAGAGATGTGAGACCGAACTCACTTATGATATATTATTACCGTGTGGATTACAAACAGCCTCCGCTGTACTAAATTAACTGGGGGAGTTACACATGCATTCGCATGGATCTGGACTACACATGCGTCCGAATTTTCCTAGACGAGTCAATTTTCCTGTAAAATAACTTTTCACACTGTGAAAAAATATAACAATTGGCGTAAAAGTTTGAAATGTGCTTGGTCGTCCCGCAAAGCCTTCGCAAGTTTGGATTTACCTCTTTCTTTCCAGAAATAGTAACTTCCTCGTTTTTTCTTGAAGAATCCGGGATAATTTAAAAAAAGTAAAATCAAAATAAATAATTCAAATTCAATTTAAAACACTGGTTTCATAAAAAATATATCGAAAAAACACTCGCGTATTGAACCGTCGAAGTTATCAGTACTAATTCGTTTATCCTAAAAGTCTGTATTTCTCTGTTATTCTCTTCATTTTAATACGGGAAATATCTGATTTATGTATTACATACTTACACATTCAAACACACAACTCTCAGTTTATGCAAATGACACCTCAGTATTATCCACATACAATTCAGTCCTAGATACAAAATCAATCCATTATCTGAACATCTCAGGGCAGGTCAGGTTGAACGAGTAAAAAAGCAAAATGTTTACCTTCAAATGTTAAACCACGTTACCATTCAAACGTTACCAATGTTCATAAAATACACCACCGCCCGACCAAATCCATTACCTCGAACATTTCTTAAATAGCAGATTTACATGGAACCGACTTACACCCACGTATTACATATCACTCATTGTCTCATCCCACCGTTCCCTTCTTTGACAGCTCTTATGTTAGACCTACGGAGGAACAAGACAATCGTCTGAAAAGTTTGGTGTACGATAGTGTCAGATTTATTTTCAGCGTCTCCCCAATGTCCCGTCTGATACCTATCCTGGCTTTATCCTTCCTTCCGTAGGAAGTATTTTTAGGCTCCTTCCTTTACTTCATAAAACTAGTCACGCTATATTTTCCGTCTACTTCAATTCAAATCTACTATCCACTCCTTAACACCCGCTCGTTTACCAGTGGGCCTATATTTTGCAAATTCCACATTTGAGCGGTTCTTCCTAGCTCGAGCCACAAATATCTGGAATTATCTTCCTTTCTACCCACAAAACATCCTCCCTTACGTCTTTTCAATCCCTCCTTTACCAGCACCCATCTCCCTCCAAACCGAGCTAACAATGTTATTAAGTACGCTTGGTACGTAAGATAGATCTTTTCCCTTCCTTTTGTGCACTTTTAAGTTCACATTTGATAACTATATTTGCACAAGAGAGAAGAATCTTTATTATTACTATACTCTCTAAATTATTATTATTGCTACTTAATTATTCAAAAACGGTGAGATGCGGTCTGGTGTGATGTAGGATTCAGGAAAACATTTTCTTTATCGTGCGAACGTTTAAATCTTTATTGAGATCATCTTCAGGGTTCAAAGTGTTTGTTTTCTGTGTAAGAGTGCCATTCTTGCGTCTCGTATTTAGTGCCGTCTCAATAAATATCGAAACGTTGAGAGGATAAAGAAAATGTAATCCTGAAACCTACATCACACCAGACCGCATCTCACCATTTTTTAATCATTTCGACTAACTGTCACTAATCTCCACACATTATTGCTACTAATATTTTTATTTTTTATATTTTGTATTGCGTAATTTTTTCAATTTATTTCTCTATATTTAACGTCAAATATTCATTAACTAAAGTGCCAGATTTGTAAAAAATTTCTGTGACCTTAGAAATTCTTAGTGCTTAGAGGACCCTAGTCTCATTTTCTCTCTGCCTCTCTCTCTCTCTCTCTCTCTCTCTCTCTATATATATATATATATATATATATATATATATATATATTCAGTTGTTATTATAATCAACCAGTTTTTTTGTTTGTAATGATGAGGTCCCCAGGTCCCCAGACCATTACAAACATTTTAGTGTACCTCCGTATATGAATACGGAAACACGAGATTTTCGTGTAAATTACTTTAAACTCGGTCATTCGACAACTTAGGCTGCAAGAAATATCGGTAAGGCGTTTGGGAAAGGATGTGTACATCAACGGTCAATTCGCTGTTGGTTTGCTAAGCTTTCGGAAGGGAATAAGGAATTGGAAAACGAACCTCGCGGAAGACTTGACAACGATGTCCTTAAGCTTCAGGTGGAAGAAAACCGCTATCAAACAGTCGGAGGACGTAGAGCACAACTAAATGTAAGTGCAGCTTCTGTGTCAAGACAATTAAGGAAAATAGGAAAAGTCAAAAATCTTGATGTATGGGTCCCTCATGAGCTCACTGAGCGGCAGTAGTTAAAGCGCCTTGAGAAATATGTTTCGTTGTTCACCGGGCAAAAAAACCGGCATTATTCTTGAAGAATAATCAGTTGTCAGCGTCGGCCAGGGCAGTGGTTAAACATCAACGAATGACCAGGACACATGCCACAAATTTACACCCAAAAAATTCATGGTGTTTGGTCCATGGCTGGAATTATCCATTACTTCTTTTTTCCTGGAGGTGAGCCCATTACCTCTACATTTTGTTGCAAGGAAATTGACGAAATTCATAAAAAATTACTCAAAAACAAACCTGCATTGGTTAATCGTTCTCCTCCACGACAACGCCAGGCCTCATGTTTCAAACCATACTGAAAACAAATTGAAACAGCTCTGCTACGATCTGAAGTTCTTCAGCATCCACCTTATTTTCTAGATTCGTACACAACATATTTTTTAGTCAAGTACGTCAAACGAAAATTTTTTAAAAATTATGTTCACGTCCAAAAAGCGTTTTCAGACTTTGTTTAATTTCAACATTCAGAATTCTACAATTCCGGCATAAAAATTTAGTCACGCTTCCAATACTTGCAATAATTCTTTTATATAGTAATTTTACTAAACAAACCTTGGAAGAGAAAATTTCGTTTGAAACAACCCAAAAGAATTTAATAAGAGATTTGGCATAATCAGACACCTACTGGGACTAGTCAACATCAACACTAAGCATACAAAACAAACTAACCGCGAACAAAATACTCGTGAAAGCTATTCGGACGTACGGAACGAACTATGAAAGGCTCGGCCAAATCTTCAACATTCAACGGGTTCAATCCTTTCAATGCAAGTTCCTCCCGTAACCTCAATGCTCCCTTTTTACGTCACCAATCAAATGATCCATAAAGGGCTTAAAAGGCCATTCGTGAAGGATAATATCGATCATATCCGAACACGCTTCTTCAATTCCCACTCTAAACTATCCTCCACCCTAACCCACTATCCCAAATTCTTTCTTCAGCGTCCACCCTTACATTCCCCCCGCGTGATGCCTTCCTATCTTTCCAAACTAATAAAAGAGAGTTCCAGCACTAGCTCGTTTCTCTGGCCAGTTGTTTATATAGCTTCTCAATGTATAAAAATATATTAAAAAATATTACAATTATAAAGCGCGATGGTCAAAATAAGACAGTAACAATGTGACTTTTTCTCATTATCTAAAATCCATTATTGGTTAACAAGTAACGAGCTTTTGTTTATCACCCATATGATGTCATAATGGCGACAGTATGCCACTAAGCGGGCTTAGTTAGCAACGATAAAACATAAAAATCATTTATGCCCTCATAAACTTTACGACATTCCCGTTTTCAAGACCGTTTTAGGACTTCATATTTGTTAACCATCGATTTCACGCCATTCAATTAATTATTCTTCAACCTATAAACGGCAAAGTTAATTTATTATTTTGTGACATTTGAAGCCGAAACTCCTGGACCGCCGGCGACACTTTCATTGATAATTTCTATTATCGTTTGCAGAACTACCTTGGGCAAAATCGATGTTCGCGCTTGCGGTTTTCATTACAACACAAACCTAGAGCCACATTTCTATTACAACGTGCAATTACGGGTGTAATTAGTACAGTTTAATTCTTACAATGAAATTTGTTTATTTGAATTTAATTGACTTTGGTTTTATTTATTATTGATATCCGCTTTTGGCTTTTTAAAGCGATCGTGCTATTTTAAGTTTTCACTCTCGACTATTTAGAGCTACCATGTAGAGTAACAAATATGTAGTCATCAACTCACATGAATAAACTGATAGTAATGTCAATATAGTTGATATAAATTGGCTATAAGAGGTAGAGTCGAGGCTCCAATGAAAAACCCGTCCATTATCCTTTTATCCCCAAGGCACCTGGTCTACTGGTTAACCATTTATAAACGCAGAAGGAAAAATAAAGAAGAAAAAAGACCACTTAATAATTTTGGCCGTACTTTTTTGAAAATTTTATCTGAAGGAGAGAAAATTTAACTCGACTACATTCATTAACCCTGGTCTCCCTGTACCAATATTGACGGATTCAGATATCACTAATTATCTCTTTAATATGATGAAGCTCACTAATCCGCTTTTCTTGACTTGAGTGGGAACGGTTGAATATTTCATATTGTTGAGATACTTTTCGATCAACCATTTTAAACCAATGAGAATAGTAATCAATTTCACGATTTAATGTGACAAGCATGTTAATTGATTTGGCCTTTAGTGCGACTTAAACCGATGTTTAATGATCATTGATCATCCCCTAGTGAACAAACATGGAGGATAGGATACTATGAGATAATCCGGGATGACATCTGACATCCAATTCGAAGCACATCCTACCAAACACCAATTAAACTGCGAGTTAATTAATTAATCTTTCCCTTGTATACACAGTAATAATAATGTTTGTACGGTTAACATAAAATCGCCTGTTTCCTAATGCTTACTATTGCAAGACGACATATAAAAATTTAAATTTTTTGAGGGAGGTTTTTCCCTCAACATTTGAGTTTCATCATTTATTCAGCTTTCCGCATGTTTCCACTTACTATTAGTATAAAATCTTCTTTAAAAACTTACATTCTGTATTTTTTTAATTATTGAGAAAATGCCATTTTTAATTGATTTGTAATTACACACATAGTCTAAAGAGGTTATGTTTAAACGAGCTGTGAAACATTTTCCTCTTACTCCAGTTTGAAATTCGCATAGCTTTATTTTTATATACAGGGAGATCGATGCCACAGAAAACCACGTTCCCAACCCGCAGGGACACGAACCTTGATTACTTATGTTAAGCCAGGGGGCGGGGTAGTTTTCATACTCCACAAGGTTTTCCATGGGTTGCAAGCAGTAAGATTTTATCTCCAGAATTTATGATAATATGTTTTAATTAATACACGGATAGTCGTAGCTGTGGCATGATTTAGATCGAATGTTAAAGATAACTTTTTAAAATTCCTATTAAAAAAAAAGGATCTACCGAAAAAGAAGCGTACTATTACAAATTGATCGAATCGCGCTGAAATCATTTAACCCTTTCAGAGTGCAACATTCTGTATATTTTTCTATCAATTTTATAATAAGAATTTTAATATTAAGAAAAGCAGTAGATTTGAAAACGTTGGACAGGGTTAAGTTTTATTATATAGAAGTTTACTTGACCTGGTATAAATGATTGCGCGGAAAGCCAGCCTACTTCTAATACAGTTTTTAAAAATAGAAGTCAAATATTTAGGTCTGCATCTTGAAGCTTAAAAGCATCTTAGAATATTAAAACATTTATTCTGTCTTACCAATGATGTAATCGACTTTTTTCATAAAATCTGGCGATAAATTATTAATGCTAATAACCTTATTGCTAATAATACTTAATTTATTTTTATTAAAAATATTTTTTAGATTTTAAACGTAAAGTCAACTGATACGACTGTTACTTCTACCAAAAGAAACCTTTTTCCTAGTAAAATAACAGACTTGAATGGTTTTCTTTGTCCCAAAAGTCCCTGAAATTGTGAAAAAAATACGATTTCAGTGTCATTTGCTTTGCGAAGTAAAATATTTAAAAAGTTGTTAGTTTTTTTTAACATAAAAACAATCGTCACCTCACGCGGGTTTTTTGGCTGACTAGTATACTGACATCCGAATTCTTTTAGTATCAATTTTTACTCGTCTAGTACGATAAATTGGAAGAAAATAATAAATAACTTTCTTTGTAACACTTTTCTCCATCAAATACCCTATTGCAAACCAAATCCATACTTTTTTAAATTAAATTCAGTCTTTTCCGAATCAAATTCACCCTTTTGCAAATTAAATTCATTTTAATTTATTCTTGTCCAAATCGAATTCACTCTTTTGCAAATCAAACTCAGTTTTTGCAAATGAACTGCTCTTTGCCCCAAATTAAATCCCCATTTTTCCAAAATCAAATTGATTTTTATTTTAATCAAATTTCTCTTTTATCAATTCAATTTTACCGTTTTGCAAATTAAATTCACTATCCTTCCTATCCAAAGCTACTTTTTTTCTAATCAAATTCACCGTTTCACAAATTAAATCCTCCCTATTACAAATCAGATTCACTCTTTTGCAAATGAAATTAATTTTTTGCTAGTCAAATTCACTCTTTTGCACATTTAATACACTAATGGGGGGGGGGCGTCGGTGGCCGCAAGGTTCCGTCTTTGACACGGCGCTCATCACTGTAAGGTGAAGGTCCCGAGTTCGAATGCAGGGTCACTGGATTCGAACCCGACATACTTACAAATGGTTTTTTGTTTTTTTTTTCAAAAACACCGGCACCCTGAAGATTTATATGACCTCTGCTGTTGAGAACCCTCGTTAAAAAAAATACACTAATCAACTTGATCCTTTTACGGATCAAAATCCTTTTTTTGCTAATTATATTCACAACTTTGTAAAAGGATGTATTTGATTCGCAAAGTAGTGAATTTCATTTGCGAAAGGGTGGATGTGATTTGCGATAGGGTGAATTTGATTTAAAAAGAACGAATCCAACTTGGAAAGAGATGAATTTATATATTTCGAAACAAGGAATTTGATTTGAAAAACCTTTAAACCAAAAAATGTTGCCGGACTTTTTTAACAATCTTTTTAAAAATAATTGTGTACAAAAAATTCTATTATTTCACTTTTTGCTTCGTTAGACATGCTGATTGCTCTTGGCGCTGTTCCGATGTGGAAGGACTCAAAATTTTAAAACAATAAAAGTAATCTATTTAAAAAATTGCCTGAGTAGAGAGAAAGCTAGTAAATTGGTTTATTTTGTTCATTCACTTATGCTTGTATGCTTACATCATGTTGATGAAGAAAGTTAGCTTGTTTCTTAGACGGTTTGCCGCCGGTAATTAATTAATTTGACCTGATGAGAAAACACTAAGCTAATACAATTTGTCAGTAGTTATGTGGGAAATGTTTGCACCATTAATTGAAAAATCCGTTCAAAGGCTTATCCCCAGAGAGAGTAATCCACAGATTATATATTTAGTTTCCATTTTACAGAAACTGCAATCTCTGTAATTGGTTGGCACACGGTCGCCAGACGACAGAAATTTATAATACCCCATTTCAGTTTATCAGTCACTTTCAAAAGGCCGCAATAACGACCAATTTATTAGAAGATTAGGAGCACAAATTGAATTGTGTACAACAATACAACTCGTCAGAGACCACGAGGAATACCATAAATTTTATCTAAATGCGGCCTTCGTTCAACGAATAATACATTCGGTTTGTTTGAACTAGCTTATGAACTATGAATACTATGAATGAACAGCCAATTATTTCAAAACAAACAAAGAGGATGGGCAATCTGCATAATTAAACTGAAATCTAATGTCCCCCAAAGGCGAAGTTTTATATTCATTAGTGAAGCGGTTACAACCTTGAAAGCGTTTAAATATATCAAGCAATCTGTCGTAGATTGTCGTAGGTAAAATTAAAAAAATATATATTTTCTAAGTTGAATGGTGAGCAATATCTGGAATAAAAGAATTGTTTATGTTCAAAATATACCTATGCAGATATCAACCAAACCAAAGTTTTCCTACTTACTTTTTTTTTACGAATTAGAGTAAGGAGTTTTCAAAATACAAACATAAATATGTTTCTTGGTCCGATGGACCAGATAACTTCTGTCAATTAATTAATCTTTGTATAAGGTATTGGTTGAAATAAAAAGCCAGTGTCACCAGTGGGATTCGAATCCACGACCTTGGGCTAAATACGCTGCTGCTCTACCATTGAAGCTATGACTTCGATCCACTCGGACACAAAAGTCCCATCTCACCCCCACCTATTGAATTTTCCCTTCTTTTTGCCATTTTTCAAATGTGTAATCAGGAGACAAATGAAACGGCCACGGAGAGCTTTAGTGAAGATATCCTTCGTTTTACTTATTAAATCCATTGTATTTCGTGGTACGAATGACCAAGTAATTTAGTAATTTATTATTTAAGTTTATGTGGGAAGTTGGTGTCAGAGTCGATCGAAGTCACCATAGCTTACGTGGGTGGTAGAACAGCGGCGTATTTAGCCAAAGGTCGTGGGTCCGAATCCCGCTCGTGACACTAACGTTTTCATTTCAACCAATACCTTACATAAATATAGTTTTCAAACGAGTACTACTGACGATTGTTATTAATGGGTGTTAAGTCGAGTAAACAACTTAATTTTCAGCAGAATCCTCGTTTTCACCCATCCGAAACATCACAATTAAAACTATTTTCCGAGGAAGGGAAAACATGTCGGAAATATGCGCCCAGGTTCGTTTGAATTCGGCAAAGTGATATCTCTATCTGATATAGCAAAGTCTACGGTCCCTCACCGGGCACAAAACAACCGCGTTCCTAACTTCGTTAATCTTTTAGATGGACCACTTCACTCGCATAGCATACAATTCGCATGTCTTATTCTACACCTACACCTCATGAATTATTTTCGTTCATTTCCTTCTTTATTTTCATTTTCTAAAGTGACATATGCATATTACAACGGCCGATCCGGCGTCGTACAAACTGTCGTAACTTCTCACAATTAACAAATCAAATGTATAACATACACCTTTATCGATTATTGATAAAAATCTAGTGGCCGGTTGGTTCATAATTTGTTGAAGTCAGGAGAAGCGGTCAAGAATGAAGCAGTTTTGAAAAACACCTTTTTTTATTTTTTGCCGACGTTTCAACCTTTATTCGGATCATCTTCAGGGCATGAAGAGTGGTGCTGTTCATGTGGTGCCATAGTGGTTTTATGTTTACAATAGGCATGGTGCATTACTGCTTAAATTATTTATTTGTAGTCTTAACATTTATTTTTCTCCCGATATTAACTTGACGAGGAAGACGCTTGTGAAGAGCAACCAACGATTGTTAACACGTATGAAGTGATATGGTTAGATTTTAGATTACCAAAACCGGTATCAGTTCTAAAATAATAATCTTAAATAGAAGCTTTCAAAAAAGTCTGGTAAGTTATTTCTGAAGTCTTGTGAGGATTCGATGTCAATCTGTTGTCACAGTCGAAGAAAGGGAAACAAAAGTTACTGGTACGTGAGGAGTCCATTATGAATTAATTCACATAACACCATTATGTTCTCAATTCATAATTTCCCAACGACTCCAATAATGGGTCAAATTTGTTTTCAGATTTCAGTTTTGATCTACACGTGTATGTAAATAATTGTTCATGGGGCAAAACGTTCTCTTCTTATTCTCTTTCTGATGTTACATACTCTTCCCTTACCAGACAACATAATAAAGCAAGTTTATGAGGTAATATATCTTTCAGCATCATATTCGTGAGATAATTCATCATATAAACCTCCATTTTCAAAAGCCGTCGAACCTATTTGCAAATTGAAAAGTCTATTTTAATTGTCTTCATTTTATAAATCTATGGCGTAATAATAATCAATTTAATAATTTATTAAGCGCTATCACACTTCATCAGCACATATATGTTCATGCAAGTTCTTCTAAGGAAACACCAAAAACACCTAAAGCTCCCTTGGAAAATATTGAGGTAGGGTAGATTTTCGTAACGTCAATCAAGATAATACTATAAGAGGTAAATAAGAATTAGTTTAAATAAAATAATCTGGCATTTAACAAATATATTTTATAACGAATTTTTAAAACTGAAAATATGTGGTCATAAAGCATTTACAATTAACGGCGCAAAGGCAAACACTTCTTCATTACATCCAAGTATGGCTGGTCTAATGGATATTTTCCTCTATATAAAAATAGGACTTTAAAATGTTTTTCAATTTTAAACTTAATAAACCGCCTTTTACTATACAATAATTTTATGAGCCACTTGAGTGCGTTGCAATGGGAGGATTATTGACCTGATTAAGAACGATCTTCTTGATTAGATTCACTTGAAATATAAATTTGACATTTAAATAGTTAAAAAATACTCACTACACTATACCCATTAGTTTGAAACTTGGGGAGTCCTTACGTTTTTAGACCTTTCGGTAATTGGAAGGGATGATGGATCAGTCATTACCAACTGGTGCCAGAAAATGCCGCTCAGGGTTGGAGCGGTGCATTTTGCATCTCATTATTTTTTTATTTTTTTATTTATTTTTTTTAAATGAAAATAACTATTTATCTCACTGAGAGCACTAATGTTAAGTGAAGAGTCTTTTAGCGTCATGTTTTAACGTTCATGAAATTTTCTTCATAATGAAGAATTACCAATTGACAGACATTATTGTTGCATTTAACTCGTATCACCCTTCACTACAATTTACCCATTAGTTAGATACTGAGGGTATCTTTCAGTTTTTTTAGTAGTAGTAATGTCTTTGGTTTGTTAAAATATTTTGAAACATAGATAGAGACTAAACGTAAACAATACACAATAATTGCAATTTCTTAAATGGAAAATTTGATTATTTAAAAAAAAAATTGTTTACATTTATTTGATTCTTTGACATTTTTAAAACATAGAGTCGACCCGATAGACTTTATGGTAAGTTATGGATGTTATTATGTTTAATGACCGAATATTTACGTTGCGTACTGTAAAATTTTGGACATTATTTAGGACAAAATGTAATTTACCTTTTGAGCTTATTACACTTTTATGAAGGCATGGATTGATGAAAGGTTTTTGAATATAGGTTATTCAGGGTGTAATAAACTGAAGGATAGAGGTCTTCGTTAGTCTTAAAAGCTTAAGTTTTATAAATATTGTTGAATAATTTCGAAATTATTTAGCCGGGTTATTGTTGAAAGAACAATTTCCTTTTTTTTCTCTCTACAACAAAGGCGGGATTATAGTTTCGTTCCGGCCAATTCATGGAAGTGACGGCGATTCACTCTTGATTGGGGCAAATCTCATTTTGTCTGTATACGGTTCAATTTTCCATTTTATTATTCAGGCAAATGAAAAAATATATTTTTTAGATAAAATCATCGTCGTTTTCTAAAATATATACGCATATTTCTTTTTGGTTGAGAGCGTTTGGAATAAATCAGAATAAATAATTATAAAAAGTCTAAAACTATGGGTAAATTGAATTCCTTCTGTTTCAGGCTTGGCGTGTATCAACCTCTATTTGGAAGAAATGTGATAGTATCTTCCATAGTGCAAAAAAAGGTATTTTCTTATTTGATCCTTTTTATACTTTATTCACTTAAATTGTCTCGTGAAACGCAGACAATTATAAAGTATAATCCTGCATTGTTTGAATTTTAATAATTGCAAGTATTGAATATAGAAATAAAATCGGAAATTGAAACGGGTTCATTTAAAGTTTTGTATCAAATGGCTTACTAAATGTTAAAACATAAAATTAGGGCTTCACATATACAAAACGTGACTTTGGTCTTCTTGAAAGAGTCAGTTTTGCTTTCTTTTTAAGTAGCTCACAGGACCATTATAGAGGCCTACAATTTTTCTCAAATCTTGCCTGCTGAAAATGAGCACATTCGCCTTTCTTTTCTGAGAGTGGTGCTTTTGTCCAGTATTGTAGTTTTTCGTTTGCTAGCCAATTTTCACAATTCCAATTTTACCACACTCTCCAAGACGTGGTTCCGATCACATGGGTAAGAAGACTACCATGACTGGATGTTAGCCGGGCCAATTCATTTTTTATTTTCATGTCCCCAAACCTACATCAATCGATCTGCATTTTTTAAAAGCAATTTAGTCGTCTTCTTTGAAGCTAAAATTATTCGCGTTTAGTGCCTTTTACCTGTCCGAAAATATCTAGATACATGCACGTCCTGTTCTTCTTTATGAATTGAAGGCCTCAGCTAGGAAAAAGCTGGAACCAGTCCAAGGAATTTCGGCCCCTTTCGCCCTACACATCCTGGGTAATACCCTTGATCCATCAGTGAACAGAGGATCCCTTCCGAAAATATTTAGATACATGCACCTTTCATTTTTTTATGGATTAAATGGATCTCAGCTTGGAAGATAGGTGGAACGAGGCGTCGGGGTCCTTGGTAGGAAGTAATTCAACCGTTTTATGCATACTCCACTCCTTTTAATATCTTTAATTCATAATCAATACCATCCCTAACCATCAGTTTACCATGAATCCCTGAAGGATGGGACGAACTAGTCTGTTATACGAACTATCTACTTTGTCAGGTACCGTTATAACCATTTATTTTAGCTTCATTGAATCTCAAGAGTTAAGAGTGCTGGTACTTTCGACAAATACATTTTCTTCCGGCTATCCGTTATACACACAAGTACCTGTTCATATAGTTGAACGAATTTCTCGAAGTCCTGATGAAGGCGATATATTCCGCCGAAAGCTTGACAAGAACATAAATGTTGTTTCTGTCTTTCTGGCCTCAACCCCAATCTACCTTTTGAAAAGAAAACTATATTTAAACTGAGAAGGCTGTTCAATCACCAAAGAAAATGTTGATATTTAAATACATATTTAGTCAATATTTAGGGAGGTAAGAGTTAAAGAAATTACAAATTACCGACAAGACTGTACATGTTTGTACGCTTGGTTACAAGTGGAAAATAAGAAAAAATAATTATTTCACCCCGAGGTTTCACTGTTTAACTGTACGAAGCCCATGGAGTTTTTAAAGAAAATAGATAGCCTCGGAAAATCAACACTGAGCCCCTGGTACCCAGAGAGAGACCGTGTGGATTGTCAACGGTCCGAGGAGAAACGGTAATAGTAAAATGATCCATTTTGTGCTATACGAGAGGGATATCGGACGACGTCAAGTCTCACAACTGACGTGGTGGAAGTATAAAGCCGTACAGCCCCAATGAGCAGGACGAGAACGAGGCCTGCTGGGGTTTAGGGTGTCGGTGAGGTAATTGCCTAGGGAGGTTCAAAGGCATAAATGGGCGAGTAGATCGATGAGACACTAAACTCTCCCTTCAAAGAGAGGCGGCATAGGCAAACACGGAAAAAAACTATTAGTAATCGAATATTTTAATCGTTTTATTCATGTTTTTATTAAATAATGTAATTATTTCAAGTAACATTATAGAAAATCTATGTAATTTAAAAATGTTAATGATCTTTAGTATTTAGTGTGTGCCTCTTTGGAGGATCTCTTCTTAAACGTAGCTCATATTCGGGTTTTTTAATATAGTATTTAAAAAATTAGTAAATTTTGGTTAATTACTTTTTAATAGTAATTCATTCTAAAATTTGGAACAAATACCACTTTTAATGTATGATCTTTTTTTCATGTATGAGGCCGAGGGGTTGACTTTTTTATGCTCTTCAACGATTTATGCAGATTGATCGATTTAACTATTACCGTTACATAAGGGCTGTTAGTATGTATTTCGTTTGAGGTGGAAGTGATCGATCATTGGGCCGTGAATAGGACAGCCCGGAACCCCTTTTCCCACCGTGGAAGAACGGCCGCCCACTTCGCCCTCCCCCCAAACCATTACAAACGTACCGCGTTAATTAAATTCATTAATCTCGACAAATTTACAATTTTATTGCCGCCTGTCGAAACGGCGAGCTGGGGCGAAATTTTTTTGGGCATCGTTGGGTTTTTGGCGATATTAAGAAAAAAATTTGGACATTTAGGATGATGGTTGATTATTTAACCTAGCCATGCCTCCTGAATATTCATATTATGAAAAGTAAATAACTAATATTTTTTATTTTTAAGAAATTGAAGAGTCGATGCAATAAAATATAAACAAAATCGATATTTAATGTAGATTCTCAGTAACGAAATGAAGTTTATGGGTATTCCAGCGGATGTTGTATTGCTACTAATTATTAAATTCACTAATTTCGTGGTCCGCTTGACCAATTAATATATTACAATTAATTAAGGTTTTTAGTTGTGATAAAAAAGTTAATGGCACGAGCAGAATTCGAATCCACGATCTTCGGCTAGATACACCGCTGCTCTACTACTTGAGCTATCGTGACTTCGATCCACTCAGACACTAACCTCCCCACCTTTTGAATTTTCCCTCCTTTTTGGCCATTTTTCAAATGTGTAATCGGATTGGATTCTCGGCGACAATGAAATGGGCATGGAGAGCTTTAGTGAAGTATACTTATTACAAATCGTTTGTGGGAAGTTGGCCTCACAACGTGTGCCCCGTTGAGACGACCTGCAGCAACAGCCCGCCACCAGTAACTCAGGAGAATATGGTGCAGCTAGAGCCTAGAAGAAGCGCCGAAGAACTATCGAGAACGGGGGTGCCTACAATGCCCCAGTTCGTGCTCCCTTCAGTGCAGTTTGTAGGAGGCTGTGTAATTGTTGGGCTGGGATTTACACTACAGGACGAACTCGATTCCACATTGTTGAAGGTAACCTCACCGTAGTGCTTTATGTACAAAAAATTATCGAAGGAATACATCCCTCAAACCAGAGTCATAGGCAGGGGTTTTCGCTTTCTGGATGACAATATCAAACTTCATCGTGGCATAATTGTCCATCATTGTTTAGAAAACCTGGGAATTCCCTAAATGCTTCTTCCTCCATTGTCTCTAGACCTCAATACCATAGAAGGAGAGTTGTTGCACAGAAATTTGAACCAACAGAGGAACTAACGCTGTATTATCTGTTTAAAAACAATTATTATGGCCAATTTATAAAATTATGAAATTAAAACTTTTTATTTTCCAAAATCCATTAATTAAATTTTCCTTCAGCAAAAGACATAATAATCTATAATAAATTGTAATGCAATTTATAATAAAAATAAAATAAAAATGCAAGGGAAATAAATACTACAAAATTTGTAATATCCCTATACGTTTTTGAGCAGTTTACAATAAAACGACCCGTATTTCCTCCAAAATATATATTTCCTCCAGAATAGGGGAAGTAAATACTCCCTGCCGTGTCCAAGCACGATTCTCATATCAAGTGGCAATCCTCTAAGCTCTCTTCTTTTATAAAGCCAAGGAGTTGCACCCTTCAGTTGATGGGGCCCAACAAATATCTTTAATTTAATTAAATAAAATACAACTGAAAACCGTAATAAATAGTTACAATTAAATAATCTCACTCAGAGTTTCATTTAGATATGAATCGTTCTCCATTTTGGGGTAATTAATAATGAAATTAAATTTAGATTACGAAAATCCAGAGACAAACTAGTTAAATTCACCTGAATGAAATATGAACGTAATTCCCGTCGCAGAAGAAAGAATATAATTGGGTATAATTTGAAGATATTACGAACCACTTTAATTTATTCATGCATTAATATCTTTTCTAACCGTATTATTACCACTAAAATGATTATCACGGTCGAATTTGTCCCTAACTCTGATTTGAGGAATATTACGTCTAAACTTCGTCTTTGTATTTATTAATTTTTCGTTTGTTATAATTTACCTCCGGTATTGATAAGCTTAACTATTTTTTTAGCGTGCACATGTTAGCTGAACGGATCGAGTTAACGGTTCGATAAACATTCTGTGCCTTTTAAGTCGGTTACTCTTTGTGATCATTGAAGCCAACTTGTTGCTGCCACCTGGTCCCTATTTCCCAGTGAGCTCAAACATCTCAGAAATACCAATTGTTAGTAGGAATTATTGACACGAGAAATTATCCGATTGCTGTTTAAAACTAATATTTGAGAAACAACTATGAAAACAATCATGAACACAATAACGTAGTTTCTTAACAAATTTATTACAATATGTTTTTAATTACGTATTTATTATTTTTTCTTCTATCGCTGGCTTCTCTGGTAATTTAGCTGGCTTAGGTCTGCTCCACATCTTCTGACATCTGTTTCCGGAACGACATACCTTTTCAAAACACCATTCTAAGAATTTGTCCTATCCTTTTCACAATGATTAAGGATCACGGTATTTTCTTGGTGAAAAAGAAAATTCGATTGTTACCGCTACGCTTTCGACCTATTCCAAGGTCATCATCAGGGCAAAACAATATTAGATATATCTATAAATCGGCACAATTGAGCTTTTTAATAGGTAATTTCAATTTTTTTAAGAACGATAGTCCAGTCGACGAATGAGGAACTTGCAGATATATTTACAGATGACTTTAAAATACGTCAACAGCATAGCAGTTAAAATGAAATTTGCTTTTTTATCAAGATACCACGAATAAAAAAGAGGTCGTTACATCTAACACTTAAAACTATCCATTTCATTCTCCGTACTTTTATTTCAGCCAGTATGTTGGTAGATGGTAGAAGAGGCTGCAGTGCCTGGGGCACACAAACCCCACCTCCTAGTACCTTTGCCACCTAACCTAACCTATGTTGGTAGATCCATATAGTCTTTCCAGCATCTCATCACATCTTTTTTTTCTGATTTTCTTTGGTTGGATAGAATTTTCATAACGTTCTCCTAACGCAAAAGCTGTCTTTTTATATATTATTAACAGACGAATGCCTTGCAAACACTTTCTTCTTTGAGCAGTTACGTCTAGATTTTTATAGCATTACTTTATATTGATAATATTCTATTATATTCTGGGTTTTACAGAGTTAATTTTCAGTACTGCCGTTGTGGATTCACAAAATACAACGTAGTTCAGCACCTCCAGAACGAGGTTTCTGGTCTGTCTCTTTTCCAAGAAATTAACATTTTGGTTTTTAGTCCAAAATCAATTTTTTGCGTAAAATCGTAATTTTTCAACTTAACGGCAATAAAACGCAAATTTGACTTTTGTCAGATTCATTCTTCTCGTAAAGTGTACATAATTAAAGAAAAATTACATGGAAACTGAAACTTCAAATTTTGCTCTTATTTGCAAATTAACTGATGAATGTGTTAGAAATGCTTTTCTTTGAATTGAAATTCTTTGAATACACAAGCGTGAACTTTGAGCAACCGACATAACTGCGAAGAGGACTTCTTCCCTTCTTCTTTAATTATGTGCACTTTATGAGACAAATAAATCTGATTTTTGGTACCAAATAATAAATGTTTTATTAAAAATATGACATGGAAGATGGTTTTGGATTGCCGCTATCCTTTGGTTCGATATCACTTCCAGGTTTTTCAGCCTCGCAAAGGAGATTCGACTAAGAAAAGTTTTTAAAAAATGTAAGAGTGAGTATAAAATTGGAATACTTATAACTGAAGCGTGAATTTTTAAACAAAAATATTGTTATCTTGTGGAATATTTACTGCAGTTGGCGAAATAAATGTCAAATGTGTATTTTAATGCCGTTAAAGTTTAGAAATTGCGATTTTAAGTAAAAATCTTATTTTTGTCTAAAATCACAAAAATATTAATATCGGAGGAAAGTAAAGTAGAAACCCCCTTCTGGCGGGTAGCAATACTTTTTTTTCGTGAATCAGCCATGGGATTTTAATTTGAAACTTCAACAATCTAGTAACCCTGTGATTACAAATGATAAAACTGTTATAATTAAATATACCAAAGCGGTGGCTGAGTGAGTAGGTCGTCCAATTCTTACATATAATGCTAGCGGTTCTGGGTTCGAAGCCCGGCATAGCCGTCGATTATTTAATTTAGAATAGTATGGTGAAGGGTTGCAAATTAAACTCTTCTGTATGATTGAATTATTTTTTGACATGGAGTGTGAAAGGACTAAATTTCCAATCCCTCGATATAGCCGCAAAAATTAAGGAATTTTATATGCCATGCTGCCATAAATAACATTTAATAACATTCTATCACGGATAACATTTCGTACCTTGCATTCCGAATTGCTAATCCTGTTAATCATTTTTACAAACACATTGAAATTTATTTACCCCCAAACGAGGCCGTTGAAACAGTCAAGAGATAACCGTAACTATTTCTGTTCATCGTAAATAATCTGCAAGTTGTGCCACAACTAGAGCAAAAGCTCGGAAAATTGCCCTAGAAAGAGACGAGGTGTGCTCAAAAAGCTGAAATTAAAGCAGATGGCAGTAATGACTCCCTCTGTTACTTAGGATAGATAATTGTATTTTTATCTCACTCATTCAACATCTAGAGGTAAAGCTAAGCTAAACAGGCTCCCTTTTATATTACAATTTTGTCCGTACAGGAAAACCTTGTGTTGCCCGAACTACCTCCGCCGGCCGGTTGAGAACGCAAAGAGAGGCTTAGAAAAGCTCGGCTCATTAAAATGCAAACGAGAGTGGATTGTTGGTAGCTAATCAAGACGGTTATGTATGATAGAGAAGGCCAACGTGTTCCTACCATTGTTACAAACCCCTTTTCTCCGAAACAAATTAATATTTAAATACACCTCCTAAACATTTACCCTCTACCATGGACCCCGTAACACTATTTTTTTCCTTATTTGACCACTTATTCAACAAAATATCACAAGTAGGGCGATGAAATACATAGTTCACCTTCTAAATATATCATGAAGCATGACCAGTAGCAAATAGCATAATCTTCGTTTAACAGAACATACGTTGACGCTAATCATTACATTCAACACTTGCAAACATTAACCACGGAATAGAGGAGATATTGTAGTTCCGTTTTACTTAATAAAACGACACTTAAATATCATTAACCATTAACCTAGATAACCAACATCTATATAAAATAAATTAATTAAACGCCAAAGCATCAAATCTATATAAAATGTAAGGCTATTTATAAAATTTTCCATGTTAATTATTACTAATCCATGATTTAGTGGTCAATTGATCAAGTTACTTCTTTCAATTAATTATTCTGCATGTATGTAAGGTCTTTATTGATATTAAAAAGTCAGTGTCACGAACGGGATTCGAACCCACGAACTTCGGCTAAATACGCCACTTGAGGTATGGTGACATCGATCCTCTCGGACACAAACTTTTTATCTCAACCAAGACATTATATAAAAAGAATAACTGAAAGAAGTAACTTCATCAATTGACCTCTAAATCATAAATGGATTAGTAATAATAGTAATATGTAATAAGTAAAAGAAGTTTCACTTCACAAAGTAGCTACTTCATAAGTCGCTGAGAATCGAATTCTGATTACACGACAATTAAAATGGCAAAAATAGGGGAAAAATTCGAACGGTTGCACGTTGAGATGGAGAGTTGAAGTCCGAGAAAATCGAAATCACGATAGTTTAAGTGGCGTATTTCCGGAGTCGTGGTTTCGAATCCGGCTCGTGACACAGACTTTTTTATTTCAACAAAGACCTTACATTAAAAAAAATCAACTGAAAGTTAATTATTACATTATTAAAACACATTAATACACCATTATTTTTTAATTTACGGTCATTAACAAAAAATTATAGCATTTCCAATTGTTTTTGTGGATCGACATGCCTTCTAGAACTCGCGACTAATGCAAACACCCCTTCACACTTTTATACGTTAATGTACAATGCTAATAATTAATTCGTTATATAATAATTATGGCTTTAGTAACTAGTCATTAACAATAAATTATTAACAGTTGTTTTACCAGTGCCATCTAGATCGATACATTTCATCGATCATACACTTTCTAGCCCAAACACCATTTTCCCAATATTTCCATGAGGAGATAAATAGATAGAAACATATTCATAGATACGTAGAAATGTAGATTAATTGTCATATAGAAGTTGTAAATATATTGCAGCTTCAATTACATGATTGTAAAAGAATTAACACGAAGTTGGCCACAATAAATGGAATAAAAGGGACCATAATTCTCAGAAGAACTTTCGTAATGGACGTTACTGCAGTGAAAGATCTGTTATGTATGATAAACATTTGGGTAATGGCATGGCCATTGATTCCACCCCATACCATAGCTAACTGTAGTTGAATAGGCTGTGAGTCACCCTTAACGTAAAACAAAGCGTTCCACGCGCATTCTCTACATACAATCACGATGTCCACAAACCAAAACGGCACTCATTGTTTAAGTGTACAGGCAAGATAATGATTTGCGAATAGTCGCCTTTTTACTCGATTTCTCTTCCCTGGTAGAGAACTTGATACCGGATGCCGGGTGACTGGAGATTAGGCTGTTCTCAGAAGAAGGCTCTGAAAATGACTTCGACCTTAATTACGTACATTTTGATACGCCGGAATCAAGGAAGCCATTGAAAAAGGCGACTATTCTCAAATCATCATCTTGCTTGGGCACTTGAAAAATAAGAATATGTCGCAATCCGTTCACCGGGACCGTGTATAGAGAAACAAAGTCAGCACTTTTCCTGACATAATCCCACAGAAAACTTATGGGAGACTGGTTAGACATCGTACCAAAATTGTTGGATAGCTTTAACAATGGTCCTCTTTTTGAACAATGGGATTCTGTTGACAATAAGGCCGTTCTTGAATCTAGAGGAGGTAATACACATTATTACCAATAAAACCACATAATAAATTGTTAGTTAAATTTTAACCTTTCGCTAAATGATTTTTCTGTGCTTTGGGGATTTTGCTTTCATCCGTCATAAGTAAATAATATTTTCGTCAAAATCATGAATTTCTGATAACACAGAGTTTAATTTAGTTGACATTACAATAAGTATGTTGTAATTAATATAACTACATATAGTTTAAAATCAATAATAAAATACGAGTGAATTTTAACGCACTATTTAATTACGTACATATTTCAATATTTAATCATTCCTTTAACGTATGATTTTCAATGTTGAACATATATTTTTTATTTTTGAGAAAAAGTTATTACATTCGGATGATTTGAAGAGAAAGTTATGAACTATGGGTCTAATATATTACACCCGAAGAAAATTTCATAAACGTTTTACAAATCAACCTGATGGAAATGAAGCCACTTTTTCCTATATTTTGAAATAAAGGGTTGCTGATGTATATAATAACCAGCATGAAGGGTTTTGTAACCTCCGGTTAAGATGAGAGAGGAAGGGTTGTTCATGCTTTACTCAATCATTGTCGAGGCGTTCAATATTTACCCAAAATTAAACTAAATTATAACACCGAAACTCGCTTCGATATAGTTGGCAATATTTAGCTCGTACGGTTTATATGATAAATTGCAAATATACCCTTTCAAAAGTTATTAGTTTAATACTAGAAAAAAAGTAGTTTTCTTCTATAAAAAAAAGTCAATTGTTATCTATCGAAATTATAAAGGAACGTTCTTTTTTCTGTCATATCTACCTAATATTAGAAAAGAAACCGTGAAAAGGGAAAGGAAAGGGAAATAGTGTCATTAACAAGAGCAGCTCTCGTCAAGACCAGCGACCCAGCGTTCTTATTAAAACCAAGCCCCGCCCGGTCTACCTCTAAAATATAAAAGCTTTAATGTTCCAACCTTCAAACCAGAAATCAATATTCGACACAAAGGCATAGCGCACTTTTATATGCTAAATGTAAATATAGGGTAGAATTTCTTGAAAATCAGGTGTGTTTTATATGTTAAAAACATCCCAAACGGGCCCGTAGTTTGAGATTAAAATAACTAGATAGTTTTAATATAGATAACTGTTTTGTCAAAATCACATTTTAATGTAAAAAAACATTTGTTAAAAGTATCCCCGAATGGTATGAAAGTTCCTCGTATAACCTTTTTCCCCTTGTAAACCATGGGATGATCTTTTACACCTGCCAACACCCGGCGCAGTTTTTACCTTTTACCTTACGTCACTCACATCCTAAAGTTAACAAAATGTATATATTTCTTTTGATGAAAAACGTTATTACAACCATCCAGACCCGCTGTTTATCAAACCGCAATTTAATTAAATAAGTTGGTAATGTAATTCGGAAACGGCCGAAATACAATTGATGGTTGATTACTGTGTCGTTTACCGCCGTATGACCATCCATTTATTAATTTAATGGATTATTAAGTAAACTATCATCTTCAAGGACAAGGAACAAAATATTGATTTGTCTTATTTTTTTCGTTACTTTTAATTGGCGGATTTCTATTTTTTAGGAACAAACTCAATAACGTTTTTTAACTTAGGCAAATGCATATTAAAAATTGTAAAGTTAATAAGCACAATAAATAGTTTATTATTAGGTCTAAGTTCATGTAGTGACACTCGAGAGTAGTGATCTAAATACAAAGACATAAGACTAAAAAATAGAAAAAGTAGCCAAACAAGTAGCATTAGTTGTTAGCATTGGTCCAAATTCAAACAAGCAGCTACAGAGAAGGAGAGTGGCACAGACTGGTAGATAAAGTGTGAAATACAGCCTCTCTGACTAACAGAGAAAAGGGGAGAGAGAATAGGGACTGTGGCTTAGAACACAAGCAAATAAAAAGAAAGATAAACAAATACATGCAGACAAAGTTACAATGACCGAACAAGATAGGAAAGTGCAATTTGTTAAAACATAATTTAAATAAGAAACAAAGTTAACAATAATTTTTCTCCTTCCCAAAAAGCCCTGAGTACAATATTTTAGAGAAAAAAATCTTACTCAAATTTTCGCCTTTGGCTCCATTTCACCTCCTATAAAATCACCAAATTACTAAACTTTGAAAAGAATGCATCAAAGAATGTTTAATGTGGTTTAGAACCTTATGAATTTGTCAACCATAAACATATAGTACCTGAATAAAAGAAATCGATCGAGAGGTTTTCGTTGATATTTCGCATATAAATATTTAAAATCCAAACTTTGTTAACAAAGGTCTAATAAAAAACAATATTAGCTTTCCAACAGTTGTAAAAACGTAGAATTTAAATGAAATCCGGATGAGTTATGTAAGTTTACGCGGAACACCGGTCATAGGAGACAAAAATATCTCTTGTTTATTTATTCTTTGATATAAAATTTCGTATTTATATGCTTTAATGCGTGCTTAAAACGAATCCAAATTCATTCTTTCAAAAATATTTTTTTATTTACTTTATTCGAGACGTTTTTTGGTTTTTGTAATTTTTTATATATTTAATCTAATTGAGGCGATCTTTACATTTTCTACCCATACAAAAAAAAAATGAAATCATATATGTACAACAAAGGGAGAAAACCTTACATTAAAAAAATATTTTAATTTCTTAAAATGTAAAGAAAATTGTTGTATAAGTTGTAACCGCAGAAAGCATTCCACGTAAAAACACCTGAAATGTTTACTGTAACACAAAAAAAAAAAAAATGTAACTTATTCATAAAAAAACGAAAGTTCAAATGAAACATATCACCTCTAATTTTTTACAATTCTATATATGAATTTTCAGATTTTTGAGTTTGACGATGAAACCCAAAAATTAATTATGATTAAAATACTTAAGACTGTAAAGCGATGAGACGGCCAACTTCTTTGCTATCTGTTTACTTATAAACTTTGGATTGTTTTCGATTAAAGTTTCAAGTTGATAGTCGCTCCGAAATTTGCGTGCGTGATGTTAATGTTGACTTATATTATCAAAGTTAAACGATGAAGGGGTCTCTTGAGTTATTTTACAGTCAACATTATTTTTAAGAGGGCTAGAGGATTTTAAACTAAACTAGGTCATCTCCGGCAAAAATGGTACGCGCTTTACAGAATATTAAACAGAAAATGTGTTTTACACAAAAGAATAATGCGTGGATGTCATTTATAATTTTTTGTTTGCTAAGCACCCTTGCCAGCCATTCTGAATCCATTATTATTCTACTGTCAAAAAGGTAGTAAGAATAAATAGTTGAATTTTATATTATGACTCAATCACTAAAGTGAAATGTTATCCAAGACGAGCACTCAATGAAACAGATATATTTTCCTTTATTTTAGTAGTCTGAAAAGGCGGAGAAAAATAAGTAGATTTCTTCAGCCTGTACTTGCGAAGGAATAAGGATATGATGTAAATTCTAATATAACCCTTTCTCAGTAAAAGAATTTATCAAGCGAAAAGAGGTCCTTTAGCAAACAATGGGAGTTTTATTAAGACTTTTCTCACTTTTATCATTTCCAAACAAAACTCGAGACCACACGTGAGATAAAGCACCTTATAAAAGTAACATATGTATTATTTTTTGCCTACCTACAATAAGAAATGGGAACGTGCAAAAATGTCATTTCTATTTCAATTAATTAATCGTTATGTAAGGTTTTGGTTGAAATAAAAAATCACGAGCGGGATACGAACCCACGACCTTCGGCTAAATACGCCACTGCTCAACCACTTGAACTATAGTGACTTCACGATGTCAGAACTCAAGTGGTATAGGCGGCGTAATTAGCCGAAGATCGTGGGTTCAAATCCTGCTCGTGGCACTAACTTTTTCATTTCAACCAATACCTTACGTAAAGATTAAGTAATTGGAAGAAGTTATTTGGTAGGGGGCGTCGGTGGCCACAAAGGTTAAGGCATTGATATAGCGCTCATCACTATAAGGTAATGGTCCCGGGTTCTAACCGACATACTTACAAACAGCCTTTTTTTCAAAACCACCGACACCCTGAGGGTTTATATGACCTCTGCTGTTGCGAAACCCTCGTTAAAAATATGAAATTAAATAAATATGTTATTTTGGTCAATCGGACCACGAAATATGATGAAGGTAATTTCTATTTTATAGCGTTTAGCCTTTACCAGTGGTTCTACTGGAGTTCAGGGGATATACAGAGTGTTGCGGGCTTGTATCGGCGTATAGGAAGATCGTCCAAGCACGTCTGAACAGCACTTCACGACCTACGGGGCCAGTTGGTCTAATTTACCTCTTCCACATTATTGTTGAAACCGCCGCCTAATGAATATGCAGTAGGCGGTCCACCGGTTAAATACCCCAGTCTCTTATTCTTGACTAAACTACCGGAAAACGTCATCCTTAGAGTAAAAGTGTTAACAGAATCGGCAACAATTTGGAAATGAACGGTAGTCAAGAATAAGCTGCCCCAAACTCGGGCAGTTCGCATTTTAACTCGATATGTTTCACAGGGTTACGTTTCAAAGGGGAATATTCCAGTAATTCCAACTGATTTGAATGTGTTGGAAAGGTTTCGGATTCCAACGTAGCAGATAAAACGGTAGAATTTATAAAAAGAACAGGTAGGATGTTTAAAAAAAGCCTTCTTATTATAATATTCATATTTACCTAACGGACTAAATGGAAAAGCTGTATTTTTTATTTGTTTAACGACGAATGAAAGAGATTTAAGGTTTTTCCATTATTCACAGTTAGAGCTTTAAATTACGTTTTTTCCCTTTTAATAATTGTATGAATTATTTATTTGTACTAATGTTTGTAGTATCGTCTAAACTTTATTTAAAAGGACAATTTTGTGTAATTTTTTTTTTTACAAAAATCTAATGACTTGTTAATTCATTTGACAGATATTTTCTCACGTGGTACGTACTTATAAGAAAGGTAATTCCCATTTGATATCCAATTACAGACCTGTTTGCAAATCTTCCGTTTTCGCCAAAATGTTGGATTCTATTCTTGTCTTAGCATGGTTTCTTAACGGGTGGATCCACCAGTAACGATTTATTTCATTATTATGATTTTAATGACAATTCCTTTGAAAATCAAAATAGTATTCACGCAGTGTGTGTTACCGCTTCCTTACTGCAGCAGCACGTACGTTGGCGGTAGCTCAGTGGTGAAGGGGGGGACGTGTTTACGGGAGAGACAAGTGATGGTGGGTGAGGAGGTGAAAGTTTATTTACAGGTGTTCTGTTAAGTGCCACGGTATTTTTGGGGAAGGATAAATACCGAAACCAGGGGATAAAAGGAAAAGAAGAGTAGGACAATATGACGAATGGAGAGGGGGTGGGTAGCGATACAGTGCTTCTGGTTCTCTTCTTCCGGATAATGCTTCCAACCAAGATGATGGGAGCCAAATAATGAAGTCTTCCTGCTTCTATCCAAGTTAATTCATTAACATAAGCAAGATGCCTTAAAGTAATACTTTACTTAGGCCTTAAAACTACGATAAAAAAATGAATCTTAATTACAACTATTCTATTTACAAGTACAAAACAAATCCTTCTCAAATAAAAGCTATCAAAGGCCAGAACTTACACCTAATGTCACTAGTCCGGGATTATCAGGCCTCGTAAGAAATCGGAGATGTGCCCACTAACGAGATTACTCCTCACTTGCCGGGATCAGCCAGTTCCTCTTCGAACCCACGACGAGGTTCACAACCCACACACGCATACACTTTAAAAAAACACAACAACAATATATTCTTTTCGTCGCGGAGACACCTCTTCCTCGGAACGTCTATCCCCAACTGTCCCCTTGTTTTTTTTTTCTCTGCTTTCTTTTTCTTAGTTTTTTTTTTCCAATGCAGGACCCAGTGCCACCCCGATCAGGATCTTACCGGCCGCGGATTGCTTCCTGCTTCTCGCGCGTCTCTTCTCGGCTCATCCCGCCACTATTTAAACTTTATTACTTTTTCCCGAGAAGAAGGAAAAATGTAATATGTGTACAAATTTGTCTAAAGCCTGGAACACACTTACCCGATGCAAATCCAAACTCCCATTTTCCATAAGGTTGCATTGCCCCCGTGCACATCACCCCCCCACCCAGTCCGAGGGGTAGCATCGAGTACAGTCGAAGGCAGACACTCATATTTTTATTCAAACTACATGTATTATTGTCGTTATATTAATTAATTACAACATACTTATTTTAATATTAATCAAATTAACTGTGATTCAAAATTAATTAGTTTTTATTGAAAAAATTAATTTTAATGGTTTGGCAGAAAATTAATCAAAACACCGGAATACGATTTTTTGATATAATGAATTTAACTAACAATTTATTGTACTCGCTTCGGCGGTACATATACTAAAATTGGAACAAGTTATTACACGGTTTTGCTCATAAAATTGAATTAACAATTATTTCCTAATTTTGCCCGTAAAATTACACCATTTTCGTCGAGTAGGATCAGAACAGTACACTCATTATATTATTGGTCGTTATATTAATTAAAACATGTTATTTTTAATGTAAGCCAAATTGAACGAGATCAAAAATTCATAAGTTTTTATAAACATTATTTAATTTTGACGGTCAGGAATAACTTTATTTAAAACAATTTATTAGATGGTCGTTCTCATAAAATTTAATTAACAGTTTATTACAAGGTTTTTCTCAAAATAGTGCATTAAGAATAAAAGATGCGTTGCGATTTTGGTAGTGATTGTTGTGATAAACGCTGTGGACTGTACGCGACGTGTTCTTGCGTCAGATAGATGTGCACACCCCGCCAAAACGTGGCAAGGCGTCGGGTAGCGTCGCATGGCTTACCATTGGGTGTGTTCCCGGCTTAAAGCCTTCTGTAGAGTTGACATTGATATTCTTCTTAAGTTGAAAATCCTTCGAATAGGTGATCCTTTGCTATCCTTCATCGAATCACTTCTATTTGGTCGTTCTTACTCTGTTATCATTAATGTGTGGTGATTAGTGACAGTTAATGGATAATTATTTAGAAATCCTGAGATGCGGTCTGGTGTTGAGAATACCTATCCGTACCACACGACACGTAAGAATGGCACATTTACGCTGAAAAGAAATACTTGAAGATGATCTCAATAAAGATCGAAATGTCGGCACGATAAAGAAAAGGTTTTTCTGAACCCAGACCTCATCTCACGATTTCTAAATAGTTATCATTACTAACTCAGTATCGGATAAGATTTAAACATTTGCTGGAGTACCATACGGTTCTCTTTCCGAGCCCGTATTTCTTGTTTATTTCGAATAATGACTGTAGAATATTCAAGGATTGTAATAGGGCAATGTAATGCATTAGTACATGTATATAGAAATCACCTTTAACTTGGCTTCCTAGTGAAAAACAAATATCAATTAATTAATTAATTTCACTTTATATTTTAAGATTTGGACGTTTCCTTTTTTTCCCAGGCGGGAAGAAAACAGAAAATAAGCCCATACGTACAAGGCCCCAAATGGTAGAATGGGCAAACCGATATGATTTAAATCGGCCAAACTTGTTACTCAGTTGATCGATGAAAAAAATAGAAAATATAACCAAAAGAAACCGTCAACTTCTGAACCAAATATATTCTTAATCACAAATTATATAAAAAGATAAATGCGTACAATAAAAAATCATAAAAATAAATATTACTCATAAGTATTGTGCATGTTCAAAAAGAACCTTATATACACAGCAACCCTTAACTAAATTAAAATTAAAACATTAACCAGAATACTTTCTACGATTGTAGAAATTTTAAAACTTCATAAGGGGCACGCTTCTTTTCTCCTCTTTCTACTTCAACAAGCATCCGCCGGTCTGCCCTATCTCACCTCACACTAAGTTTTTGTTTTTCTAATGGTCTAGATGGTGGGGAGAAATTGCGGGATGTAGATATCGATGTTATAAAGTATAAAATAAATTGTATTATAATTCGGTTGTATAAAAGGGGAAGCCAGAATCCGACAGGCAATTGGAGCAACAATGCACGGAAATCAAAACCGCCTCAGACTGTAATTAAATACAACCGATCCGAATCTCTTTTCTGTTTCACATTTGATGGGATTCCGCTCTGCAAATACTCCCATATAGAATTGTACGTTATACTTTATGCAAAAACGTCAACGTCTTTCCCTCTGGTTTCCTTTCTACCGGTAATTCTAATCATTTTGTTAATAAATAATTTATTCAAAGATGTAAAGGCGATTTTTCATTTTACGACTGGCCGAGAGACGTCTGAATAAAGTAACCTTTGGGAATTATAAAGGACGCCTGGCGGGGAGATTGTACGTAGAGCGGAAGCGTGAAACCCTCGGCCCTTCAGGCAATACATTGTCTTCCACGACAGGCGCCCTTGATTTGTATACATTATCCGCCCCTTTCTTCACACTACGGTGGTCCAATTCACAGTCAAACTTCGACGTACATGTCCCGGTTCAAAAATATTAGACCTGTAAATAATACCGTTTTAGTAAATACTGTGAAATGGAAGAAAGAGGCCGCAGTTCCGAAAGTTTCTAAAGTCGAATAAGCTGCGACAATTCCTACAGAGATTTCTGGTATTTCATTATGGCTCATGGGTAATTTAAACCCAAGTCTTATTAATGAACTAAACAGTCCATGTCCAAAAATAAAGCATCGGAACGAATAAGGATGACATTTTAAAAAATGTATTTCGTGCTTAAACGGCTGGTATACATTTACCAATTTAAATCGAATTAACCCTTCATTTGATTACAGTGTTTGGTAATTAATATAAAATGTGCTAAAATTATCGATAATGCGGTGGTGAATACTATCAGAAATGATATTTCGTGTATAATTATTACGCTGAGCCGACATTACGTTTGAATAGTTCTATAAACCCGCGAGTGAAGACGGCCCCCAATAAGTGACGCAAAGCCGGTTCAGCTTGAGTTCACCGACACCCACCTTCAGTTCTAAATTAATTTAATTTCTTGCAAAAATCCTTCAGTCTAGACTCTTGATATCTAATTGCCCAGAACCATTTAGAATTTGAAAAAATCATTTGTTTCTGGAAAAATGAAATTTATTTTGTTCAGTTGTACCTACTCACCGGAATTTCGGTGACTATGTAGAACAACTACACTGTTCGTCGAAACAATCTATAAAAGCACATATGGCCTGTTCTTCTCGATAGTTTCTAATTGAATCGTAGATTCGGGATGGAGTTGTCTGAAAAGCGCATCAGGGGAATACATATCGTGCAAAGCTTCAGCCCCTGGGCAAACATAAACAATGTTTCAAAATGATTCAAATCTTCAGAGCAATTCATATAAACCGACCGGCAAGATACACAAACATTACTGTATTTAAATAAAACGTAAAAATCTACTTTAACGTATTATTTTCCTGTTATTTATCAAATTTGTAGCTTCTACCCGGCAAACGTGGCAATGTTAAAAATATGTTAAACTGTGCTGACTATGTGATGACGTGCTGGATTGCATCATTATTAAAACTTATAAGAGATAGTTCTTGTCTCTCACACAATTGGAAACTCCTAGCAGTTAAAAGGTGCGGAACTCAAGTCATTAATTATAAATTTTTAAAAAGTGGACAGAGTGTTTCAAAGCTGCTAATATTTGTTATATGCGTGCTAAGATCATTATTAACTAATTGTCATAACCATGGTAAAATAAAATTTTGTATGTCCATTGTTTAATTTGTAGGCCGGGTAAACTACATTCATCATCAACATCCCCCTCGTTGTTCCTTCTTCTAACTCTTTTCCTCCTGGCATTTCGTTCATATTAATTCATTATTCAAAGTCATATGCATGTCTATTATGCTTTGCCGCTAACCGACTATCTTATCCCATACCCTATTGTAAGTCACCTCAGCATCACTCAAGAATAAAACATATATACAATAAACACAAAATACTTTGTACCTATAAAAAAAAATAGACACGCTTAAAAGCTAGTTAGCTGGTCATATGTCCACGAGTACTCGATAAGCCTCTGGTAATGGGTGAAGAAGCCCCTCCATTTAAGCTAATAAATTATATCTATATTTTTCCTTCACTCAGCTCCAGAGTCCTCGCTATTCCGCGAGCTCTTTCCCTTCAAATTAATAAATTGCATCTATTAGGAGGTCCTATTGACCATATAACATCTTTCAATTAATTAATCTTTATGTAAAGTATTGGTTTTTATCTCAACCAGTACCTTACATAAAGATTAAACAATAAGTTACATTCATTCACTACGTTGATACAAATAAAAACGATTTCTCATTTATCTTGTTCATTTAAGCCAATAAATACAGTACAATACATAATTGATTCCTGCCCTATTACTTGAAATTGAAGACGGAGGAGTGTTACCTCGTGCATTCTCGCTAATACATTCATTTTAATAAATCACATATACCACAAACATTTGACACTGAGGACTAACGATTTGGGCCCCAAGGCTGTAAGCGGAATGTTCTATCTTTCCACACTTACTTTTCTACGAACCGTTATTATTTATACGCTCCCAAATGTTATTGTTAATACAAATATTGTTAATACTGCCTATGATATAAAAACTTTTCTCTTTCGACCATGGCAACCCGGGGGGAAAAGGTACAATAAAAGGGCAAAAGTAAATCGGTTTGATGGGGATGGATTTAGTCCCCGATATGATACGCGTAGGGTAAGCCGGTGACCTTTTTCGAAGGAAAACGGTCTCTTAATAATCAAAAAATAATAACCCAGCTATACGGATCCTGCTCTTTTATATTTACACAGACAGCCCTAATATAGGAAAGAGAGGGATAGCGCATATCAAGTCTTTTTCATCTCTATCGGAAACGGAGCGGAAAAATAATTCGTTTTATACTCTCGTTTTTATGCAGATGTACCGAGAATTGTAGTTTCATATGATTTATCTGCGTGTCTCGTCGATTTTTATTTTCAACAAGTTTAAAATAAAAGAAAAAAGTTTAAAAACATACATATTTCTATATTTAATTCAGTATTTACAAAGAAAATATAGCAGGTTTTTATCGATCGCACATCGAATTAAAAATGAGGAAATTACTGATTATTATATTTTTGTTTTTATTACATGAAAAGTTTTCCAAAACTGTTTTAAACGTTGGAAATTAACTCTTATTCTCGTTATTGTTTGTCTATTTCAATCAGAAAAAATCATCCGTCAAATAAAAATAAAAGTAATTTTTCTTTTCGTGTCGTCTCCCCCTTTTGGAACCTTTTAAATAAAGAGTCAGCGGGAAAGAATAATATAGACAACAACATGTCCAAGTAAAAGAAAAACAATAATAACGGCCAAATGGGCGTCACTCCTGGTACAAACAAAATATATTGATTCATTGATATGATGTGTTTCCTGATTGAACTTCTCTTTCTCCTTGTTCAACATCGTTTTCGTTACTCCCAAGACCTTAGAGTAAGTTGAAAATTTAATTGAACGAATTAGTTATTTACCCTGTTTATTGAGGTCAAGGGAGACAAACCTATGAGACATTATATTCTTTCTTTTAAAACCAAATACAATTATTTAAATAATCCGGAAATTTTGTTCAAGCTAGTCTTTATTAACATATATAAATCGGGAAAGTTTTAGTGCTTTCAAGAGAAATAGGTATTACAAAAAGATGTGCGATTTTAGAGAAATATATTTCAACCGATGATATGCCGAGAATTTATGACAATGTGTATGCTTTTATGTATAGATACAATATTTCATAACATTTTTTATATCATTATACAGTATAAATAAATTATATTTTTTAATTAACGGCGCTAAGTGCAACCATTCTGCTCGGCGTTCGTGTTTGACGGGTTTAGCGTTTCTTCGCCCCTTCATATCTAACGATAAATTAAAATACGCAAGATAAAAAAAATTACATGCATTATATATATATATATATATATA
>CM077108.1:27930885-27946969 GCA_039619505.1 Cimex hemipterus
CATTATATATATATATATATATATATATATATATATATATATATATAAAATAATTATTATAAAATTATTACTTATTAAGATAATGTCATATTATAAAATATAATAAATAGAGCAGAAACCTTTTAGGTGCATAGTGCGTAAAATATGTTTCATCCGACAACTCTGAAATTTAAATTCTGTTTGTTCAGGGAAAGGGTTCGTCACAGGGCTATCGTAAACGGACTTAATCCTAAATTCTGAATAGAATACCCACAATCCATTCAACTCCTCATGCTTGGCGTCGGCCCACATCAACACTAAGTAGAAATCGATGCACGGACGTCCCCGAACCTGGGGGGAACTCCCTTTAAAACCCGTTTTAACACAGAATCCGTCCCTCCTTTCGCTATCGGGGCATCCGAAAGGAAACGGTCCTACAAGTGGCCGGACGAGGACAGAGGAGTTCAACAATCCCTCTGACAAGGGGATTAGCCTTTGACCGAGGAGTTTTCATTACGGTCACGTCAAACTCCTCGGGTCCGCTTTTGTGGCCAACATTTCAAAATTGTCTAGACAGATTTCCATCCTGTATTCAGGCAGATAAATACCATAACACTTGCCCAAATTTGTCTAAATAAAGCCTCAATTGATCAATTATGTAAATTGAATTTTTAAACTTACTATTTTCTATTTTCTTCTCAACAAAAAATTTAAATAATTTTTAATGCACAATCTCGTTCAGACTAGCGGTAATGTTCCAAATTTACAAAAGAATACTTTAAAATATTAGCACATTAGATTATTCCTTCTTTTTTTGACGACGGACAGGGTGGTCATTTCAGCCCGGAAGAACTATCAAAATACACTTGATACACAATCACACCAACAAATACATTCATACCTATTTATATTGATCGCACTCATACTCTTTGGTAGGTGGAGTACTCGATATTCCTCCATCTACCTGTTCACCTTGACTTTTTTATCTCAACCAAGACTTTACATGGAAAGAATAATTAGTTGAAATATGTAACTCGGTCAATTGACTAATAAAACGTAAATGAATAAATATATAGTAAGTGAAAGAAGTATCACTTCACGAAACAGCCCCCCGTGGCCGTTTCATAAGTTGATGAGGATCCAAACCGATTACACGGCATTTGAAAATGGCAAAAATAGTAAAATTCAACAGGCTGTAGGTTGAGACGGGGAGTTGGTGTCCGAGTGGACTCAAGTCACTATCTTCACGTGAGTTACCCGTTAAACCATCGCAGTTATATACGAGTATAAACATTGTGCGAAATAAATAATGTGATGACAATACTAGGATGCAGGTGTTGCTCCTAGAATTGTCATCAGCACTCTCTCCCACTCTAGAGATATTATAACGGTTTTAATTATAATAAAAGTTAGTCTTAAGCCAGATTTTCCCGAACGCATATCGAAGAGGTTTGACTTAGATTCATAAAGTTTCTGAATGAATATCAGTGCTTAATTGTAATTTCTTTGAATAAAAGTTTTTAAAAACACATTCGATAAAAGAAGTTATACAACTTCACTCAATGGTTAGAGAAGCGGCGTATTGAGCCGAAGGTCGTGGGTTCGAATCCCACTCGTAACACTGACTTTTTTCATTTCAACCAAGACCTTACATGGAAATAATAACTAATAAATTACATTCATTCCAATAAATTACCATAAAGTCAACACATACACACGTTTAAAAAAATTATATACATTTAAAAATCACTATATCTCTGAGCTACCGGAACTTTTTTAAAGTCATTTTCAAACTAATTTGTACAATGAATTTCGAAAATATAAAAACTTCAAGCTCAAATATTTTGAATTGGAGGCACAAAGTTATGATACATTTCCACCAAGCCTACAGGTTTATCGGATCTGTGCCCCGTTTAAACTAGATTTTTATGTTTCGTACATCATACAATACCGGTTTGGAAAATCAATACAAAAATTGCTATTTCATAAAAATTCAGCGATAACTTTACGCTACTTATTTGATTTTGATAAAGAAATAAATAAAGAAAGAAAGAAAGAAATTTTGATAAAGAACAGCTCAAGGGCAACGACCCCATGTACGTTGCATGTAAATAGTCATCTACATCATTGTTAGTAATCTAACTACAATGTTTTGTTAGAACAAAGCAATTATTAAAAATTTAACATTTTAGGCTTGACGTCAATATTTATTTGGAAATTAACGATGTTTTTGTTTAAAAATGTTAAAAATTGAAAGTGGGTAAAATATGTTTACTTTGCAGTAGGAAGTTTGTCTTACAGTTGTTCAAACTGAATTAAAGTATGAAATCGATTTTGTCTAACCGATAAGCATGTGATCAAATTTCATATGACATACGTTCCACTAATTTTTCTCCAAATTTAGCACTACATTGGATAAAGTTTCTTTTTAAAAAAATCGATAGACTTTTACAGCAACCTAAATAATGTCGGGCGGTTACGATCCAGATGAAAAGGATAAGATCGGAAAAGGGAAGCGAAAAAAGAGCGATTTTCTAAAAGATGAAGGCTCTGACAATTTTGGCTTCGACGCGAGATGCCTTGTCGCGGAAATGTACGGTGTTGATTATCAGATGAAACCCGAAGAAGAGAGGAACATGGTCGAATTGCTCAAAGACTTAACACAACGGTACGATTTATCGTGATTGTGCGATATACATGTCAAAATAAATTGTAAATATTAATTACAACATTTTTTGGAGTTTCGTAGTCTGCTTGTCAAAATTCTTTTTAATTAAGGTTTTGGTTGAGAGCCGAAGTGGTAGAGCCGTGGCGTGTTTGGCCGAAGGTCGTGGGTTCGAATCCCGCTTGTGACGCTGACTTTTTTATCACAACCAAAACCTTAATTAATTGAAAATAATTTATTAATAACGTATAAATTAGATTCATTTTAATTTTAGCCAATAGTGCACAAATCTTTTAACAACTGGAACAATTGAGGATTACTAAGGAGATTTATAACTTTTAAAATTGTCGTAATGTAAAAGTTGAATAGGAAAAATGCCTTATTTTTTACTTTTATACTGAAAAAACTTAGTATCATATGTCAATAATGGATTATTATTTCTCTAGGATATTTTAGTAATATTGAAAACATTTTTAAATGGGTTATTTTTTAAAACGGATTTTTTTTTGCCTGGAAAAGGAAAAGTAAGGATAAAGGAGAACCACCTCGATAAAATCGACCCTTATCATCAATCCCAATATCACTCAGGATCGTGCAAATTGTAAAAAATCGACATATGCTTTTACAGAAAGTAGGCAGGACTTAATATTATCTGAAAACTGGTATTGAAGAGGAAAAAGCCTGTAAAGGAGAGTAATGATTCTGTGGGGCTTTTGGAATTACGGCAAGTGAAGCGCAATCGAGCCAGATAAAAAATTCCTTTAAAAGAATACTTAGTAATTCTTTCTCTTCTGCCTTTTAATGTTCTGAGGATTTCAGATTCATCCAAAATAATTAAACGAAAACGAGGAAAAATTGTGCACAAGAATAAAAATATTCAATAAGTTTTATCTTACAAGTAGATCAAAATGTGTTTTAGTAATAACCAAAGTTGATAGGCAATTTTTTCACCCCAAAAAAACCCTGAATACCATTTTTGGGAATAATCCAAAACGATTTTACCTTCCATACATTTCTAGTTTTTTGTTCTCGAAAAACATGAAAACAGTGGTATGTGTTCGGGCCAGTCTTAATTAAATAAAATTCAAATAAAATAAAACCAAATAAACGGAGGCTTGACGAGTAAAATATTGTAAATTAAAGTAGACTGTACGAAGTTTACCTTCTGGTGCGTCGTTGGAGCTCGGATTCAGCGTCGGAGAGATCTGTTGAAGCTACCAGGAAGGGCCGAGGCGTAGCGACGAAAAAGTAAAACATAAAATGGAGATACTTCTGCTGTATGCGAGGGTAAAGAAAAATGAAACGAGGGTGCACTCTGAGGAGAATCGAAACTGAGGTTAAACAAGTGAAGAGGTCTGACCAAACGTGTTCGGCGATTTTCAACGTACTACTACCGTGACGTCGACAGGGGCGACTCGATGTACCTTTAATCCCCTTCGGGTCCAATGATATGGTGCGTACGCCGTCCACAACAAAGTGGAAAAATTAAATTTTAAATATTCCCTTTATTTAAGAAAATAAAAATGTATCCGGCGCGAACAGTATGTTTAAACTCGACTGATTTTTACGAAAACTTACAGGACCTTAGAAGCATCCAACTTTGCGTAACGACGTATTTTTTTATTATTTATTTAGCTTATTTTTCTCGTTTGTGACATAGAAGTCAATAATTATTTATATAGGTCCAAAAAGGAGAAAAGTAATTTTCAAAACACTCATATTTTTTTATACCACTAGCACTTTGAATACATAATATACTTTAGGCCAATCTTAATTTTGGACATAAAATATTATATGTTTGACGAGTTTTTATTGGTTAGGCAGTGGGTATCTTCCGTTGACCGGGTAAAACAATTAGTTTTTCGCGTTAGAGCTTTAAGTATACGTAAAATAATACTTTTGAAGAGTTTTTGTTAGTTAGGCTCAAAGAAAAAATATGCAGACTTAAATATTCTTAATGCCGTGGGCATTACCCTCGGCTCATCTAGCCCAAAAATATATTTTTTCGTTTTCTACACAAATTTATATTTAATCTCTTTAATGAGAAACTCAAATATTTTTTTAAACAAATTAGCTTGCCCTACTTTGATGAAAGTCTTTAAGTTTTTCAAAATTTTGATGTAACCAATATAATTTCATATGACCCACATATTTTTTTGTTATCGCAGTTAAAAAATGAATTGTTTGATATATATAAGCCTTGCAATTCATGCACAGAAACCGCAGAGAACCATTAAAAATTAACCTACTTTTACTACTTGAAATCGATGGCCCCAAATCACTATTGTAGGTATAAAATATATATATATATATATATATATATATATATATATATATATATATAAACTGGAGGGTTGCCCGTGGCCTAACTTAAATTTGCCATGCTGGAGGTCGGTAGAGCGGATTACGATGATTCGACTTTTCGAAAAATCCATTACATTTAGGGGTCTATTGACCAAATAACTTATTTCAATTAATTAATCTTTTTATGTAAGGTTTCGATCGAATTGAAAAAGTTAGTGTCACGAGCGGGATTCAAACCCGCCTAACGAGCTGAAGTTTGGGTTCGAATCCCGCTTGTGACATTAACTTTTCATTTCGACCAAAGCCTTACATAAAAATATTTTTGTACAATATTCTTTTATCTTATTTTACTGGAAACGTTTCTGGTTTATATAACGTTTTGTAATCTAATGTTTTTCAATACGATCTTTATATTATTTTATTGTATTATTCAAAAATAAGAATTTGCTGTTAAATAAAAACATTTCATTAAAAGTACATGCACAACAAAGGCAAAAGACCATCGTTTTTTTAATTATATAAATACAGATAACCTTTTTTTCTCAGGGTCCTGGGGCTCATTAGCAAGAAGGTTCGCACACGTTTCTATCAAGTTTTGACTTACACCAACAAAAAAAATTTAATTTGCAATCCAGGCCCCACCGTTCTTAGCCTCCCATTGTAATGATTAATTTAAATTTTAAATATTAATTTAAATTTTTCAACTGTAGGGGTGTAATTAAGAGATCGGATTTGGATTTGCGATGCTAGAAGTCGGCAGAGCCCACAGGCTTTTTATTACTGATTAATGTAGAATTAATAGATAGATCGAATGGGTGTTAAATTCATCATTAAAATCCGAATTTCCTTTTTCAGAAAACGTTTTTTTCTTTTTTCTTTACTTAGAAGACTCTTTTGGTTTTTGTAAATTTTTTGGTATCTAATATCATTTAATTCTTGCTATTTTATTATTCTACGAATCCATTGATACATAATAAATAACTTTAGCCAAAAAAAATTAAAATATATGTAAATTACGCAAAACATTTTTTCGTTCCTAGAGCCCATGAGCAATCTCAGACACGTGTCTTAATATTTTTCGGCTTAGTATCACTAAAACAAGTAATCGAATTCGGTACAGACATTAAATATTCTAATTTAATGGCACAAATAAATTTAAAGAATTTTAAGTTTGGCGAATAAAATATACTTTAAATATCATATTGATTTAAATAAAATAATTTTCTCGATGATTTGTTTCTTTCTTTGGTATATTAAAATCAAAAGGCAGGAATAACAAAAGGATGAATGAAGATCACGTTTCAGTTTTAAACAAAGACAGGAATGAGACATGAAACTGGCCGAGCGTAATCACATCGAACTGACACGAGACACGCAACAAGTTTTCCAGAAAAGATTCGGTAGAAAATAAAAGTAGACTTTTGCTTTTTTTCAGTTCAAAGTAAATACTATTCAAAAGTAAATATATTATTATCGAATTTAATAAAAGATACAGAGAACGATAACCTGCGGTTCCTGTGTGTCCTTTAGTTGCAATGGTGAAAAATACAAATAAACACCCTTGTTCAGACTGTAAAGTGTAATGGGGGGAAATTCCATTTTCATAATCGGGTAGTATTAAAAGACTAAACGGTGAAATAAAACGGATGTTGGCCGAAAATGTCTAGGTTAATAGCAAGGTTTTTTTTGAATTGACGATATTTTACTATGTTTACGGGACCTTGATGTTTCTGTCGGCCAAAATGGGAAAAGTTGTAATTCAGGTGTCTGTTTGGTTGAAACGACCCCGCCACAGGTAGTCCTTGAGAGATGTTCGGCAGGGGGAAAGAGCCATATTAATAAAAACAAAACAAGAAACGCCTCCTTGGAAAAGAGAAGGCTTTTGTCGAACTACTTTATTCTGACCGGGTTCGAACAAAAGCAATATAAATGTCCCTTTCTCGGAGACAAATTCACTTCGACCCTGGCACGAAAACTGCCGTTACCCGCTGACCCGTAAAACTCAACCGCCAAACTTCTTGTTATTCTCGTATGTAAAAGTCGTTCGGCAGTAAACAACTTTATCTCCTGACTTTTACAGGCCAGGGAAGAAGTTATGGATAATAGATTGTAGGTAATAAGAAGATGAACTCGTCTAACGACAATAAATAGTTTTATCGTCGAACATTGGATTATTATATTACACCATTGCTAACTACAAGCGCAATTACAATCAAATATGTGTTTTTAATAAAAAATATTGTTTCCGTTTTAAGACAGCTTTACTTTTGATAACATAAACTGGAACAAATATTGTTAAATAAAACTTTAAACCAGTTAAAAGTGAAACCTTGGAAATGCCTCACAATTCAAATCAATGTCATAATTTCAGCGGTAAAGAATTATGAGTTGTCTTGACGAAATTCTACCTAAGATTTTTAAAAGAATTCATTAGATAAGTCTTTGGCCAGAAGAATCGAAATGTAGGTTTAGAGATAAATAAACCGGTTTCTAGAGAAAATCGAGTTGTTATATGATAAATTTAATTCAGTATAATAATTTCAAGGATAATTTTAAGTTCTTGTAAACAAATTGAATCAAAAATACACTGACAGGCAAAAATTCCGCCCAGTTGTGTTTTTTTTTTCGATAAAGAAAATTCTCCCCTAAATTTGTCTCTTGAATTTTACCAATAAAGATTTGTTTATGCTGTCTTTTAAAATGGGAATAACAACTACCGGTGAACACACTTATCCTTAATCCAAAACAAGAATAAAGGAGTTTTCAATGTATACTTTTTTACGGAATTTAAAATGTTCGTTCAATCTTATTTGAATCCTGAAGCATTAAATTGTTTAATTTTCATCTCCTAGTTTTCTTAATTTCAACATTTAAACTTAAAAATGCCACTTAGTGCTGAGGTGCGTGGTGTGTCGATGGATGTTCCAACAGGTATGTGGTTATTGCTGTCGGAACTCCCTACAGAACTGAGAGACTCGTTAGACGTCGGGTCTACCATAGAAGGTTCTGGATGCCATTGGGTAACATAACCGCAGGATGGACGCTTTTTGAGTTTGAGCAATTTATTAAACCGGCTGTTATTCAAGAGATTCATTGGCTCCAGGAAGTGCAAGGTACCCAAATTTCTGAACGCACTGCTCGAAGAAGAATAAATCAGTGAACTGCTTTTCGCCCACTAAGAGGACCAGAAATGAGCAGAGCAAACAGAATTGCATTGGTCTTTGGACGATTGGTCGGCTGTACTTTCTTCAGATGAGTGTAGATTTGCTCTACAAAGTGTATATGGGCGTGAAAGAGTATGGAGAAGGAGAAATGAAAAGTATGAAGCTTTTAATTTTTCCCAGAGTCAACCTTGACGTAGCCCAGTGATGGTGTGGACGGGATTTTCAATGAAGAGTCGTGTGTAATTTTAAAATTCCATTCTCCCAGTAGTTCTCAGGTTCTTACCTGAAATAGATATAGCATCCAGTTTTGCAAAGCCCAGAATATGTGAATATTCTGAAGGGGTATTGTCAGAAGAATACGCATGAGGGCAAACCTATCGTGGTGGAAAAACGCATCACTTTTCAATTCCCACTTATTCTTTTTTCGTCAATTTCCAACTTTAGTCGCTTAAATTGTACGCAGTCTACACTACAATTATTGGTTTTGTCGAGCGGAAGAAGCTCAAAATAAAGCAGCAGTCATAACGTATGTACATTATTTTCTAGAGGTGTAATCCGGCTTTTCCGAGTGTCAATGTGGGCCACTGCGTTTTCGTTTAAAACCATTTCTTTGTGACATTTGTTAAAAGAAAGAAATTCCATCTCTAATTATCAATATTTTGGAAATTGCGTTTTAAGAGGGAAGCGCCCGATAGCCCACACATCCGACAAACACTTCCATCGAGTGTCAAGTGTCTTTGTTATCTGTAGTCGTTGAGTCTGGGTAATTTTTGGTAAAAGTTTGACTTCGATCATCATCAACGGTTAGCGGTCGGCCAACGCTTTTTGCCACTTCCAAATCAAAATTTTGAACCTAGCAAACCACTTACCGGTGGCGAAAACAATTTAAAAAGCCAATTAACTACCTCGATAAATTTGCTCTACTTAATCCAAAGAGTGTACAATAATTAACAACATCCTATAAAGGTGAACTAGTTATTAATACAATGTTTACGTTAAATAACAATCAACTTTAAAATTACACAAACCTAAATTGTTCAAATTACCCGGTTACTTAAGGCTTTCTATGTTGCGTATCCTCTCACTCAGTTATTTTAAATCGTTGTAAACATACAAGCTTTTGAAGATTAAAAAATGCCAAAAGAAAACAGTATTATTTTGATAATATTCGTTTAAAAGAACCGGGAATATATTTAATACGGGTTTATCTCAAATAACACAATTTATTTGTAAGAAATTAATTCGGATATTTTAATTTTTTTTGACTAACAAGCTTTATATTAAAAGTACATAGTTTAAGAAATGTCGTTTTTGCCCAACAAAAAAACCCACCTCAGTAAAGTAATTGCGTCAGAAAAGTAAGTACCCGTAAAAAATAAAAATGAATTTCCGATGGCTTTTCAAGAAGCAATAGGACAAGAGCCTTTAATGGATAATATAAAATTAGGCCGAAAGTGAAGTTTGTTCGAAATGATCATCAATCACTCAGTTAGACCTTGAAGGCTGAGCGTTCAGAGTGTCGACAATGTGCCACCACTTTACACCTACGTCTAGCACAAACCCTCCTGCTACCTTTTCAAACATCAAAATCTTTGGTTTTGTTTTATTAAGAAATTTTCAACCAAATAATCCAATAAATAGTACACAAAAATTTTAAAAGTTTATAATTTTTAAGAAAAGCCTGTGATGAAACTATATAAATGTGTGTGTAAATGTAAAAGAAAATCGACGTTACATATTAAGGTCATACTTTTTTAAGCACGTTTTTTGATGCTTCTCTTGTATTTTTACAGTAAATATGTATTATAAAACTTTTATTTATGTTAGTTCTTAGTAATACTTACTTTTGTATTTTTACAGAGCAACAGAATTTGGCTTATTATTTCATACCCAAAACGCTTAATAAGATTATGCATTTTCTTTCATTCTTCGTAGTTAAAGGTTGAAAAATTGTTTATATTTGTGTGTATATAAATATAAACTTTTTAAAAAATGTATAACAATATTTTCAAAAACGGAAATTATCTCAAAGGATAAGCTAATCAATCCCCTACAGCAGGATCGGACAGTGTGAGTTGAGATATCAAAGGACGAGGAAGGACTGTCTCTCATCTTGTTTTTTTTAATCGAACAACCTGCGATATTTTTCAATTTTAAGGGCAAGGAGTTGATAGCGTATGTTTTTTACTTGTCACATATTTTAAGTATCTGAATATATTATTTTTCAAGACCTGAGTTTTTTTTGTGGCACAAAAATTCATTTTCATTTTTTTGATATTGCGTATATTTGTTTCTTATTTTTCATTTTTACACAATTCAGGAAATTTATGTGCATCGAGTGAAAGGGATTCACCAAAGATCGTTATAAATGTTTATAGTATTTATTGGATTATTTGTTTGAAATTTTTTTTATAAAACAGAACCAATCAGTTTGTTTATTGATAGGTAGCTAGTTAAATGAATAAAAAAATTTTTTTTGAAATAGCCGGAATGCTGTTCTTGTGCGTTTGGTCGAAACAATTTTATTTGCCTTCTACGGGAAATATTTTGGAGAGGAGTAGAAAATTAGCCAGTGCAAAGAGAAAATTTTAAAAGCTTATTAAATTTCCTGCCAAATCCCATAGATTTCGTATTTTGTAGAGATTTTTCTTCTCGACCAAAGCCAGATCTTGTCCAAGACGCATTTACTATAGTGGAAACGCTTGTATGCGACCTGTCAAGTGCCTCTTCCTTATTTGGTGTCGTTGAGTTTGGGTAACCTTTGAAAAAAGCTTGGCTTTTAACATCAACTGTTAATGGACGACCAAAGCCCTTTTGCGACTTCCAAATCAAAATTTCCGATTCTGAACTTAGCAATCCACTTACAGACGGTGAAAACAATTTAAAAAGAAAATTCACTCGCTCGATAAATCTACTTTGCTTAATCTAAAAGGTGTGAATGAATTAACCTATAAAGGTAAACAACAAGTTATATACAAACTTCGCTTTCAGCTTAATTTTATAATATCCATTAATTTCTCATGTCCTATTGCTTAATATGAGAAATGTGCTTGTTTGCTTGAGCGCGCATAACTATTTGGGTGCCTTGTTCCGATTTTTGAAAGAAACGGGGTTGTTTTATTGCATATAATATTGATACATATAATGTTCTGTGTCTCATAGAATAAGTTGAGAGTGAATGTATTTATTAACGTGAATGTGTAGTGTGAGAGGGCTGAAGGCGAAATATCGAATGCCCAATTAGATTGTTATGTGATATGCGGAAATATTGATAGATTATTGTTTAAATTAATTTATATTATCTGTTTGGCATAATTGAGTCGTATTTATTTATATTTATGAAATATATCCTTTTTAAAAATCTTTACACCCGGGGGGGGGGCGAGAAGGAGAACGGTTTATGCTCACACACCAGTCCAAGCTGAGATTCATGCAATAGAAAGATGTGTCCAATTTAATCTAAATAAAGGATATAAAAACAAGAATATAGCTATCATGTCAGATATCCAAGCAGCCATCAAAGCACTAAGTTCAAATATTATTAGTTCAAGAATGGTGCTGAACTGCAAAAACAAATTAAATTTATTAGGAACGCAGAACAAAGTCAGCCTCTGCTGGGTCCCAGGACACATGGGGGTAGATGGCAATGAGAAATTGGACACCCTTGCAAAGAAAGGGGCAGCTATACCGCTGACAGGACCCGAACCCTTCTGTGGAATAGGTATCCACACTATCAACGATTATCTCATACAGAAGGACAAAAAGAAAATAAGGGAACTCTGGAATTCACTTATTGGACATAAACAATCCAAGAATCTTCCAACCAATTTCGGAAAGAAAGAATTACAGAATGTGCCAAAGGAAGCAGGAATACACTGCGAATCCTAACAGTACTCTTAATGGACATTTAAAGAAAATTGGAGTAAACCAAGATGGCACATGCAGTTTCTGCAAAGAAGCAGAAGAAACACCAACACATCTACTAACAAACTGCGGAGCAACATTAGCCCGCAGGAGGAGGTGTTTTGGGATGTACAATATGACCATAGAAGAGCTCCAACCAATAAAACCGGGCCTACTAATCAAGTTCCTTGACGAACTAGGACTCACCGATGTGCTTTCGGCAGAGAACGGGGGATACAATAGCTCTTTAAGGGCGCAGTATACACACCCTGGAAACTTTCAATCAATCAATCAAATGCTCGAATCCGAAGTACCTCAGGAAATTTTATTTCAGATTAATTTGAAAAATAAAAGTATTGTAAAAAAGGATTTCGTCCACGTAAATCATCAGTTTGGGCGTTAAGCCTCTACATTATTACTTACATAACTATGCTTGGTTTTGCATTAAAACCTAATTTATCGGGATGTAGTTGCATCGTGCAGACCCGAATTTTGTTTTCAACTTCGACTTATGTACCTTTTTTTTCACTTTTCCCTTGTTTCCTTTGCGGGTTTGCTTCTCGTCGGTTTGTAAGGTCAATTTGCTAAGAGAAAAACAATACAAACATACAAACAAATAAGGGATTCAATCAAGTTAATTAAAGGATCATTTCTGTCATATTTTCTAAATTTGTCGTGTGCGAAGTGTGATAAGGTTTTTAGGTTTTTCCTTACTGGATAGTCCGCCGATGAAAATCGAGCATCAGAAGATTTTTTGCCGCGACAAACGCCGAACAAACACGAAACAAACTACACACCAACCAGGAAATATAGTTTTGGGTAAAAATGTTTACAATTTATTTGGGAAAGTCAAATCATCCAGGTATTTATAGTAAAAAGGGCCGTTTATTGAAAGACGATTATGAAAATTAGGATAAAGTAGTTAGTTGGTTATTCCTTTAAGACGCCGCCAAGAGACGGTATCGATACGCGTATCGCAAGAGTCTAAACTTATCTAAACCCTCCGGGAATGCTCGAGTTGTTAATTAACGTGCCCGCCTTTACCACACAACGGACCAATTTGCTATTTGATTCGACTATGAAGTGAAATTGACTCTAACTATATCCCCGCCCTTTATCGAATTATGCTAAATAAACAATAAAGTCCCTCCTCTTTCATTGAGTTGGTTAAAATGTAAATTGGAACGGTAGTAAATCGGCGGAAGGATCTCCTACAGTTTTAATTGAACGTAATAAAATTCCCCTTTATTGAGCGTTAATTACTGTCAAAGAAAAAAAAGACATTTCCATTTTTTGAAAAACTGAATGCAAGCACTGAAAAACGAACGATGGTAAACATAATAATTTTTTTAGAACTAAGAAAATATTTTGTTAAACCAACTTCCAAATTTTATAACATACTTTTCTGGCGACAACCCTGGATTTGAACCCAGGTCCTGTACTTTACAATGATGAACGTAGCACAGTGGAGCCAAAACGCCAAAAAGCGAGACAAAAAATTCAATAACACCTGTGCTATTTAAGTTCGTCAAATTGTTTGTGTCTATGTTGTGCAGTGTGCTGAATTCAATGAAACCGTTTTCGAATCGATTGGACTACAGAAAATTGTCCAAAATGGTGGTCCAAAAATAGAAAACTGTTTTTTTCCGCCTTCGCCCCAGGGACAAACGCTGTTTTTCCGCAATGTGCGGTTTTAACCAACGGAGGACCTCCCGAATATAATCGGGAGGCGGGGAAAAAATATAAAATAAAATAAAAACAGTTTAAAATAAAAATGATTGAAATATAAAAAAGTAAAAATGAAACAATAAAGACTCACCCAGCAGATGTTGTGGCGAATGATACAGGTGGGCAGGAAATAGAGGGATGCAGGAGCGATGAAAGTAGGGTATTTTGGGGGAGGACGGCCCACTTACAGGTACCAGCAACTTCGGCGTTTCGGTGAGGTGCAAAATCACTCCAGACAGATTCCAATCGATGCTGGAAGAGATGTTGCAGGAAGCGGTAGATTGAAAGCGTTTGCGGGTTCACACAAAAGAACTAGTAAAAATATGTAAATCGGAGCGTGCTGAAGTGAACCTGACTCGGTCATAAAAGCGACTAATTTGTGTTACCCGGAGTGGGGCGGCCTATCCTTTGGACCGGCTTCCCGGTATAGGATAATACATAAACAATAACAGAATAGGCGGTTCTTTAAAAGTAAATGAAAAAACGAAAATCCAAACACGCAACAATTATAAACCGCTGGTTTTATGTTTTGTGCTTAGTCGATTGCAATTGGTCCCCCCCCCCCACCAATCGAAGAAACAACTATTTAGATGGTGGAAAATTATCAACATCCCGTACCGATTTTTCAAAGAAAATCACATTGTCATAAGTTGAAACTTGACCTTCATCTTTCATTGATTTCCGTGCACACGAGAATCAGTTGCTCAAAATCCCCAATGAAATACAATTCAAGTTTATCTTTTGTGATGAGTAATAAAATGATCAATAAACCGGTATCAAGATATCATTTTATATAAAGTACATCATTTAAAGGGCTCATTACGTTTAATCAGTAAATTCAAAAATAAAGAATATTTACACTAACAGGATAATTAGGATTTCAAAGTCTTAAGTAAACAGCTTCGTCACTCAAAGGGAGGCGTTTTTTCTTGGGTTCAGCTCTCATCTGCGTTATACAAGGGTCCCATGTCACCATAAATTTAGGAAAAATGACTTCATTCGTGGTTGTACGAGAGATTTTCCGAGAGTCATTGATTCTCTTCATTGATTGACTAGGAGAATTCTATTCTGGACAATATCAGTATTCATATAATAAACGCTTCTGCACCGTGTAAGGCATGTAGAGTCCCAAACCAGCGGAAATTCTCCGAATCGATCATCGAATGTTGATGACTTCTTGTATGGTGACAATTCGTGGGAACCGTACCTGTTTGCGAAATCTCTTCTGACCCCCCTCTCACTCTCTCTCTCTCTCGTCACTTAGTCGGTCTATCTCCACTCGAGAGTTTTTGAGTTATTCAAACATGTTTTGGCATTGCACCATTACCATTGAAGAACTTAATAAACATTACCAGAGTTTTAATAATATTGTCACAGTAATTTATTGAAAAAGTGATAGGATCAACTCTGTACGTGTGCAAATTTGGGCACTAAACTGCCTGAAAAGCCAGTCTTCTCATTTTCTGATTGTGAGTTTATATACGTCTATGTAGTGTACCACTTATAAAATTATCGTAGTTGTCCCACATCAAAAACCTTTTCCTTTATGAAATTTTAAAGTATATAAATAAATTTTGTGAATATTACAAGTCAATACATGACTTTTCTTGGTGCAATTTGAAACCTGGTATAATTTTATTAGCAGGTGCATGGTATTGGTCCTGCTGGAAAATTCAAGGCATCATTTTCTTTATTGCTTTACCTAACTGTAATTATTACCATTTATTTAAACAAATATTTTAGTTTACTCACTTCAGAAACCTTTTCTTTTACAAAATGTTTCAGTATGTAAATAAATTGTATGCTGCAAGGGCAAAACTACTATTTTCTTGATGCAATTACCTCCTCCAACTGTTTTCCTTGTGTATCTATCTCCTGGCTTCCTATCTCATCTTCAATTACAGCTGCATTGATTACAGTGGGCTTTTAGAGGAGCAAAATAAGTGTATAAAAAGATAAACGAATTGTTGTGCGAAGTTTACATTTGGCATCCCCCTAGGGTCCAGTTTATCACAGCTGTATTTGTAGCTGTCCTTCTTCCCAACATTTATATTTCCTTCATTTACCAAGCATACCCATCATCCTCATTACATTATCCAATCCATCTGAATCAAATGCTCTTTCCATCCATGCAATACCAGCTCATCTTCCTGTGACCTAATCCTTCCCCAGTATAAATTGTGCACCTTTAAGCCGTTTACCTTGTTTGAGTACCAGAGTACCAAATTTCTCTCTCTCTCTCTCTCTCTCTCTCTCTCTCTCTCTTTCATTTCATTTCCCTCGTTGAGTCATTTGCCAATATATATATATATATATATATATATATATATATATATATATA
>CM077108.1:27947369-28023294 GCA_039619505.1 Cimex hemipterus
TATATATATATATATATATATATATATATATACAGTTACAGAAAAAGTTCAATAGTTATCCTCCCAGCCAAATTGGTCTCAACAGCTCGTATTGTACGGAGCTTTGATGGCCAATTATATTCGAGATTTCACTCTTGAAATTACATCAACTTTATTCCGTATCTCGTAAAACGTTAATCCTGCTGTAAATTTGATTACCGTAATAGAAAGAGCATTGAGATGACCTTGTGAGATACTGTAACCGTAAGCAAACAAAATGCGAAATCACTTAGTTATCGCAAGTGAACAAAAAAAGACTTTGTACAAATTGAATTGATAAAACAAAACAAAAAGCTTTTAAAAATTCAATTAAATGGTCAAATGTACCTGATATCGTTTATTGCTTAAAACTTCAACTTCTATTTCTTCTCCCTTATAGGTGTACATTCTGAAATTTTGTATGATGTTTCCTGAGTATTACATTTATTATTTTTAAATAGAAGTTTTCAAAATCTTAACTTACTTTTTTTTAACTGTAACAGAAAAATCGAATTGTTAGAAATTAAATTAATTTTGTATTGGTAATAACTTACTAATGGCAAATTAATTACGTGCGTTTAATATTCAGTGGGGGCAATTTTCTTTAAACCCCATGTCTGTTATATTTACCGAACCTAAAAAAATACGCTTAAATTTTAGGGAAGTACTTGGGAAAATCTAAAAGTATTCTGGCATTTATTTCAAGTAACGTTACACTTCAACATATAAAAACAAATGAATCTTATAGGGTTTTTAATGTTCTTTTAATTGATTTACTCGAAATTACAGTAAACCTTTATGAGATAAAGTTGTGAAAGGTAAAGACACGCGAAGTAACTTTGAAGAATTGGCTTTTCGGACCAATTTAACATATATGAAAACCTCTTGAAGTATTTATATTTGTTTTTTGGTTCGTCATCCCGGCGTTTTCTCCTGGTGATATTAAAAACCTTGGACTTTAAAAGATGCAAGCAAAGACAAAAGCCCAAATAAGAACCGTGAAGACCTTATCGAAAAATTAATTTTTCCTTCACATTAAATCCACCCAAAATTTATATTTAACACCAATTATAATCAAAAGTTCTAAGTACAATCAAGTTTCAGAGAGCTTGGTTTTAATATTAACAAATAAAAGGACTTTTCTCAATCTGAAATGAAACGAGTCAAAGTTTCTTACTTAGAATGAGGCAGAAAGTTGAGAAAGGAAATGCCAAGGTTTAGAGCAGAGGAAAGTATATAAATGATATCACTCCGAACGACTTTCGTGATCCTTTGTGATAACGCGAATCCCATTGTGTATATTTCTATGAACAAGTTAAACTGTAAAACACCCTATCTTATTTTGGAGTTATGGTTTTATCAATTCTTCGGTATTCGGTTTCAGTAGAATTTGTAAGTTAGTAGTAATTTGGAGCTACGAATGGGTTGTTAGTTCACTTTTGTTCACTATTGCAAGCTAATAGACAAAAATAAAATCTCCCTTTTGACAATACTTTTTGTACACCCGGAAGATTAATGCATTTCCCAATCGATTAGCCGAAGCTGTATGGGCTGGAGGCTCCAATGGACTTGGCCCTTAGTTGTCTCATTCAAGGGTCCAAAGTTTTTTTATTGTCTTAAATCCTGCCATTTTAATGTTGTAATGTTAAATTGTATCTTTCCAATAATGAAAAGTAATTATTCAGATATCGTGAGATGCGGTCTGGTGTGATGTAGGTATCAGAAAAACATTTTCTTTATCGTGCCAACGTTTCGATCTTTTATTGAGTTCATCTTCAGGGCCCGGGATTTACAAACATAGTTTACATTTAGAAAATACATAAAGAATTTGGAAAAAAATTACGTTTAAATTTGTTTTGTTCTGTATGTAGTATTTTTGGATTTTTGAAGTCAAAATTGTGTTGTTGTTCAAAGTGGTGGGTGTGTGGATACCAGGGACTGAGCACTGCAGCTGTACAGCTTATTGTACTATACCCTGGCTCCATTTTTGGGGGAGGGCTCGCAACACAAATGTGAACTTGAGCACCCGTTGTACCGGTGTTCTTCCATCGAAGAAACTCATTTTTGAAAGGGGTTGGGACCAGGTTCAGGGTCGCTGAGATCCGGTCCTGCCCCTTCCCTGGATGAGTGCCGTGTCAATTTCTTTTAATTGCGGCCACCGGTCCCCTTAGGCGTCAGAAAAATTCCAGAGGCCACGGTGGGGATCGAACCCACGACTGCGGGGTCTACTAGCCGAGAGTCTGACGCCTTAACCACTCGGCTACCGCGGCCCCCAAAGTGGTGGGTAGCGAGTGCTGTAGGATTTTGTTTGTGTTTTTTGCAATCGTAGATATGTTGTTTTACTCTCCTGTCCAGATATTGGGATGTAAGACCAATGTATGTAGCTGGACAGTTTAAACAGTTGATCTTGTAGATTACGTCAGATTTATTTGTAATTGGTATGGGGTCTTTAATTTTGGAAAACAGTGTTTGGATTGTTTGATAATTTTTGAAAGCTAATTTGAAGTTATCGGATGAGAGAAATTTGTTTAATTTGTGTGATAGGCCTTGAATAAATGGGATGGAAATGTATGTTGGTTTGTTTGTATTTGTTGTATTTGTTGTATTGGATGCTGTTAGTGTTGAGTCGTAATTGCTGATTACCCTGTTAACTATGTGTTTAGGATAGAGATTGTTTTGGAGGATCTGTTTGTATATCTGTATGTTCTTGTGTTGAAATGATTCATAGCTTAGGGTAATCATTCTGTGACGTAGCCCTTTGGCCGTGTTTATTATTGTATGAAGAGGATGGTGAGATGTAAAGTTGAGGTAGCGATCTGTATTTCTTGGTTTTCGTGACCAATGTGTGATTAATGTGCCATCTGGTTGTTTTATTACGAGTGTATCTAAAAATGGTATTTTATTGTTGTTTTGTATTTCGTGTGTAAATTGTAAGCGTGGGTTGATCTGTGGGAACAGCTGTCAATATATCATCTACGTATTTAGAGAGGAAGAGTAATGTGGAAGGAAGTTGTGGTATGACTGTTTTGAGTAGATTTTATTATTATTTATTATTATTATGTTATTTTTGGAAATGGTTTACATCAACAAGGATAAACACAGCATCAATTACAGAACAGATACATGCAAACTCAGTCGCAGCTACGACAACATCACTAATCAAATTCAATACAGATGACACACATATATCATCACATTACATTCCACACATCAAAAATGTTCGCATAGTCTAATTGTCCAACAATCTAATTTTCCTTTTCCCATTTATCCCTTTCTATATAATCCTGAAAGAATAAAGTGGCCGAAACATTACCAACACATTGTTTCCCTTTGTCGGCTCTTTTCACCTCAAAGAAGCCGACAACTTATACAAAATTGTCTCTTCTATACCCACTTCCTTCCCCACCACTTCAAAATCAAACATATATAAACATGAAACAGTAAAATCTCACTGGCACTCTCAACACTACATGGCACAATTGCACAGAAGACAAACACTTTGAGCCATGAAGATGATCTCAATAAACGATCGAAATGTTGGCACGATAAAGAAAATGTTTTTCTGATACATACATCGCACCAGACCGCATCTCACGATATCTGAATAATTATCCATTAACAGTCACTAATCTCTACACAATAATGAAAAGATCAAGCGTTTCAGCATCTTTCGACCCGCTGGTCCCTCCGACCTTTTAAAAGGACTTGACTCTACCGAAATCACTCGACCCTAACACTAAATCTGGCGATATGCCGAAACAAGTCTCACAGACCAACAAAGTGAGGATACGCGTATCAGAATGGCTGATAGAGATCGAATCACAGGTTCATCATCCCACAAACCACATGGAGAAATCTCGGAATTCGACAGTTTATTTACAACTCCATTATAGATAAGAAAAACAACTGAGAACATAATGGTTGACGGCAAATAAAAGGGGTGAAATACGTTTTCATTTTTCACGAAGTCCAGCCCCCATTTCATAAACTAGGCAATTTATTGTCCTGTTGGTATAAAGTGCAATTTCATAAAGAGGAATGATATAAATAAAAATGGCACCGGAGACAACTGGGCCATATTTCTAAATCCTACGCAGTGACGTTTGCGATATTTTTTAAATTAGCAGTGTACGTTCATCTATCTATTTTCACATTTCTAAAATAATGGATATCTCTATTAAAAGTTGTAATATGAAGTAAATTTAGTATAACAATAGTAGTGTATGTATGTAGTTTCAGTTTTTAATGTAAATGATGGTTCTTCTCACACAATTAGAATTCCAAAAGACCAACATTTAAAACAAGTAAATTAATATTCTCATAAGAGGAATGTTGTTCACCGGTTGGTTGTCATGAACGATCGGTCAGAACTATTTTACAATACTTTCTACAGCTTAATCTCAAATTATCGTCTTTCACGAAGTACACGTGGATTCGAACCCATAACCTTTAAGTTTAAGAAAGAAAAGTCTGCCGCTCTAACTTCTTCACCATTTGTCCTAATTCAATTTAGCTTACTTATATATATAAACATAAACATTACAAGTTACATTATAGGAAATAGCTATTTTAAGTCCGTATAAATAATAATAGTTTATCTTTACTGTTTGATGTAAGCTCAATTCTTTACACGGATGTACATACACGTGAAACAGGGTTGGCATATCACTTCTCGCAGTTCACCGGCAAATACGGCTTTTGTACTTTACAACTAATTGTCAGCAGGGTTTGAAAATCACCTAACTCGAGTGTTGGGAATCCGGAGTCAGACCTCGGTTTCATCTGTCCAGGTCGGTCTACAGAGGATATGAAGGGCAAAGTCATTTCAGCCCCAACGCAATCAGTTCCTAGATTCAAACCCCCTCACATTTGAACTCTTAAATATATTCTTCCCTATTTACATACAATTGTCTCTGTTATAATGACGGAGTACTTGATGTTCCTCCAGCATTTTCCACAAATACTTTACAACTGATCTAATTGAGGGGTCGATATTCCGCCATCCGCCCTCTCCCACAATCTCACGTCAATGAAAACATCCACTCACAACACAGACTAGGAAATACAAAACAATATATAGCATATACAATAAAACAATCCTGCTTCCTCAAGAGGCACAAATTCCCGCTGCCGTGCTAACACTCAACTTTCATATCCGGTTGCACTCCTACGCGCTCTCTATACGGAAACAAGCTTTTGAACAAAACCGCAAACCTAGTGAATAAAAGTCGATTAAACTTTTGACTACCAGTTCAAATAATCACTTTTAACACAGGGTACAGTCATAAACATTATTTATTATACTTTATATGTTAAATATCTACTAAAAATAATATAAACAACAATGCATTATATTTAGTGTTCTATTGGTCAAATTACTCTTTCAATTAATTAATCTCTTTATGTAAGGTTTTGGTTGAAATGGAAAAGTTAGTATCACGAGCTAACTGGATTCGATCCCAAGGCCACTTTACTGAGAAGTACAATTGCATTTTCGTGCCCAGTTTTTCACGTCTTCTCACATACTTTTCTTGCGTGTTTTTCTCTAATAAAGAATAAATTGTTTTCTTGTACTATTTCTACGTTTATTACATTGTTTCGTTTAATGTTCATTTATAAAACAAAACCAAGAATGAGTGAGGAAAGTACAAAATAACAAGAGGAGAGAGGAAAAAAGGATAAATAGTAATGTTGCAAGCATTAAAGCAACATCATCATCCATATTTTTGAATAAGGAGTTCTGTGATTTACGAATGGTTGATATTTGAATCTTTTGACATTTTACCATTTGGCAGAGTTTGTGCTATACGTCGGTTTAAATTGGTGAACATGGGTTTTTCGAGTTAACACAGTGTTCTATGTTAATGCAATGGAAGAGACTTAACCCTTCGTGACTTCATAAAAAAGACTTGTCATCAAAGAAATCACACAGACTTAACACAACCAATCGAAGAGAGGCAAACCGGGATGATTAGAAAAACCTAATTATAGGTACTCAGACAACACAGAAAACTGACCATATGTGATTATGCCAGTTTAAACAATCTAATAAAAAGATTTAATCACAATAAATCACATATAATTTGAGCTATTTCTAAAATCTAGGCAGGCCTAAGACATAGTAAAATTAAAAATATGTAGGAGTTACATACTAGTGTAAATATTTCAATCAAAAACCATTTTCCAAATGTGATTTGATAAAACGTTCGTTTTTACAGTTTTATTATCTCGTGCAATACGATGTAGGACGTATAATACGTCAACGTCCGATTTGACGATAATACAATTTCTAATTCATTTTATTCTTTCAGAAACAATTGTTGCATATATCCATGCGTGGGAGATCTCGGCAACTTTTACATAAATTACTTAGTGTTAACTTTCAACGAGTAAGCCGCTCAGGGGCCCCGTTTTAACGCAATTTTCCAACTTGGACAACTTTCGGACGTAGCTCTTTCACCGGTGCCCCAAGTTGTTGGGTTTAGCGGTTCTGCAAGTATAACAAAAGCCTGTTTAGACGGAGTTTCCCGTGTATGTACCCTACATTAATAACGACGGCGTTTACCGGCTCGGCCAGCCTCAAATGGCGATATCGGAATGGGCAAAGTTTGTGGACATATGTGGACGTAGTTCATAGGTAATGTAAATGGCCAAGAAAGACTTAAACGGGGGTATTGCAATATCATTTTGACGGTCAGTGAATGCGAATAAACGCATTTGCCGGTGAATTTCCCCGAAGGGAGTTTTTTCCTGTTTGAACCCGCTTTTGCGCAATTTGCACGATTTTCTTTGCATGAATATTGAACTGTCGTCATAAAAGTTGTCTAATCAGATTTAATCGGATTCTGAGAGGTTGAGGGCTAATTAATTTTGAACTTGTACCGATTGGACATAACTCAGAATGTTATTCATTTCTTTTGTTTTTACGAAACTGTATCACTTGCACTCTTTTGTCTTTAATTAAGGACCAAATATTAATTTTCTGTATGTACAGATAATTAATTAAATCCAACAAGGAAATGCAGCTTGGCAATGCTAAAATTACCCTCTTTAGAATCAAGCCACTCATCCAAACGATGCACGTTGACAATTTAGCAACATTGTCTGAAACTATCTTCATCAAATCGATCATTAGTGTTGGATTATCGTTGGTTCCGACGATTCACTCAGTGACTTCATTAGGCCGACGATCCTTTATACAGGATTCACAAAAACCTGGAGGATTTTAGACCAATAGTTAAGACTGGGTAAATACGATTCTTTTGGAACATCCTACTATTGTTGATTAATTACTCTAAACATAATATTTTTTCACGTTATATTGACGTTCAACTGAGCACAAACGATAGTACAATAATAAAATATATTTAAGAAAATATACTACAGTAATACGTATAGTATATATACCAAAGGATAACAGTCGTCTGGATCAAAAATTATACCACAGCAACATAAAAACATCTCCAACTATAAGATTTATTTTAAATTGAGAATTATTTTTCTATTACATTTTTTACAAACGCTCCTTAGAGACTTACAATATATTTTTATTGCCCCCCCCCCAAAAAAAATCAATGTAACAGAATTTCAATAAAAATAAACCTAAATGCATGAACAGATTTCCAACAATAGGAAAAAAACTACGAATTAAAAAAATAGAGAAATATGTTCTTGTTCCATTCCTATTGTACTTTGTTTTCAATATATGGTTAATACCTGCCTACCCCACGCCAAAAATGTAATCCAATCTAAATTAATCGAGACACTTAAAGAGATATCTAACGACAGGAAAAAGCAAATAATTAAATATATAGAAATATTTTCCTATATTTTAATTACATACTCTTTTTTAGGCTTGCAATATTGTTATTGCTTCCTCCTCGACAAAATCTATTCTATTCTAAATTAACAAAAAATAAATTTAAAAAAATACATGAAGAGATATGCAACAAAAGGGAAAAACAACAAATTTAAAAAAAATATAGAAATATTTTTCTATTTCATTATTACTTAGTGATTATTTGGAGGTCGTGAGATGCGGCCTGGTGTTAGTAGGTTTTAGAAAATAATTTCTTTATCGCGCCAACGTTTCGATCTTTATTGAGATCATCTTCAGGGCTCAAAGTGTTTGTTTTCCGTGTAGATGTGTCATTCTTGTCTGTTGTGTTGAGACAGTGCCGGTTTCGTGAAACACCACACATTATTACTTACTCTTTCGGAAATTTGCAATGCTTTGTTATTGCGCCCCCCCATAGGAAAAATCTAATCTAAATTAATAAAACAAAGAGAAATACTTTCCTACTTCATTTTTATCGTATTATACGCTCTTTTGCAAAATTGTAATATTTGATTATCTCCCGATGATATTACACTAACTTTTAAATAATCCTGTAAAATTTAAATTAAATTATTTCCTTTCGTTCAAGAAAGCTTCATTTCCAACCATTGTCTAGTATTACATTTTTTCCTTCTTCTTGGGAAAAAGTAATAATGTTTAAATAGTGGCGGGATGAGCCGAGAAGAAACCATTCTTTAAGGAATTGTTTCATACCCCAGCAACTTTACTCTATTTTGCTATGCTTAGGAGAGTGGGGTAATACTGGTTGTGGCCCAACAAACGCAGTATCTGATCCTTCCTTGGCCAGGCTGTCTGCCTCTTCATTGCCATAGTGCCCCTTATGAGCTGGGATCCATATTAGCGTTACCCTATTCTCATACCTGGTAATAATCCTATTAATGAGTTCAACGGTTTCCTCTACCAGTCTAGATGTTGATCATTTTTTTGCAATGATTTCAGACTGGCCTGACTGTCGGAAAAATGTTAATATCTTTCCCCTTTATCCTGTTATCTATAAGTGTTCTGCAGCAATCCCCGTGCTTTGGTGTGATGAACTTGTAATTCTGTTATTACCGACCGTTTGAAATTGCCTATTAGCTATCTTCAGTGCTAAGGCAGACAATAGATACATGGTTTATGCGTTTACGAAGGTAATCGTACAGTATTAACTTCGATAGACTTATTTGACCCGAGGATTAGGCACGTCTCACAGATACTCAGAGCGTTGAGAACCGCACAGAGTCGGAAATGCGAAAACGCATGTGACAGGCCAACACAGGGAAAATTTATAGATGAACGTTGTAAGTAACGGCAATGTCACAGTTGTACTTTCAACTCATTTTTACAAAACATATCTCAAAACCTACATTTTCAGTTTGAAGTGCTCCTTCAAACGTGGTAATAAATTCAACAAGACAAGTGTAATTCAAACTACATGTGAAAAGTGGCAAAAACCTCACAATTTTCTGTCTCTATTTACGAGAGAAAACAAAACTGAATTTACAGCTCAGATGGTGGATTAAATCATTTTATAAATTTACAAGCGTCAAAGCTAAAATTCTGGGCCTCGACCCTTCGAAAAGACATAACTCACCGTGTGAAAAAATTTCAATTTTTTCCGGCTGTCCAGTATGCTCAAGGGATACAGGACACGCCCTTATATGTATACACTGGGCACACCTCCAGCGACTTTCGATAAACACTCTGTTGTTACTGCCCGCATTGCAGTCCACTGAAAATCGAGATAACTTTAACGTACGTAATTTTATTCTAGCTGTTATTAACAAAAAAAGAGTGCCAATTATTTAAAAAAATTGCATCGAGTAAAATGTGCTTCCGGTTCTAAATGTTAAATAGTAAAATAGAAAAATAAAATACGGAATGTCAAGGAAACGTTCAATAAAGTGTGTTAAATACTTCATATCACGCTTGGTGAATCATGTAGGAGAGGAATCATATTCTAAATTTATAAGTAAATCCTTAAAATCTCCAAAACTGTAACAACCAATTTTTTTCTTAAAATTAAATTAAGCTGGGTTTTACAACGTCTGCATTGTTTTTGTTTTTCTATTTTCTCTATGTAGTAAAGGCATTTTTTCCAATCGGTCGTTAGCTATGTTTATTGTCTCTTTTTTTATGTGTATTGTTTATTTTACTAGTTTTGTTGTTTGTCCTTGTTTATTACGTTAAAGTTGGGAAATAAATTGTGCCCGGGACAATTACTAGATTAATCCCATTCCTCCTTTTTAACAACGTCACCACTTTTTTTCATTTAGCATAAAATTTCTGTATTTTGGTTCGGTGTAATTAAACGAAAGGGTTTACCGCTAGAAAACATATTAAAGGAAGTAGTTTTTGTGAAATTTAGCACACGCTTATGAGCGCAATTTCCAGTGAGGTTGAAAAATTAGTTTTTTGCCGATTTCTAATTGTCAGTTGTTGAAATATTTAGTGTTTAACTTTTTGTCAAAATTTAAATTATACATTTTAGAAGAGTGCATTTTTAAAATAAATTTGATACTTTTTTCCCCAACAATTAATTCAATAGCTAGGAGTAGATTTATGAAGAAAACCGAAAACACATGAAAAATACAAAATGTTGACTTTTTGCGAACGGGTTGAGAACCGGACTTATGGACTTATTCATACGAAGCTTATTAAAGAAGAAGTTCTTGTGGAATTATCCAAGCTTAACTACTGTGAATTTTCCAATGTGGTTGTAAATTCAGTTTTCACCAATTTTAAATGAGCGGTTTTTGAAAGATTTACTGTTGAAATTTGCCAAAAATTAAACTTTCTAAAAGAGTGCATTTTTAATTTCTTTTCGATAATTTTCTCCAAAAATGAATAGTTCCAGAGCTTGTAGCAGATTTGTGAAGAAAACTTTATATAGACGATGATGATAGATGATTAGACGATGAAAAAATATAAAATGTAGATTATATGCGAAAGGGTGGAGAACCGGACAACGGTTGATACGAACTTTTTTGCCCCTCCGGAAAAATGTAAAATTTACTGAAAAAGTGTGAGCCGAGTAGTGTATGTACTACATTATATATGATGGTTTTGCTAGGGCCAAAAATTTGGTCATTATTTAACAAAAAACATGTCCGTAAAAGTACTACTTTTGTCACAGATGCTGTTTTAAATTAATTTTTAAATTACCTTGAAATTCAATTCAGTTTCAATTTCTGAAAGCGAATTTCACAAATTGAAATCGTAGGTTCATGTACAATTAACGGCACAAAGTAAAACCCTTCCGCATGACGTTCTAGTTTGGCTGGTTTAGCGGATCTTTGCCCCTTTTATAAATAGTTTTTCCCTGCTACTAGGTTTTTATTAATTTTTAATATAACAAACAAAAGTTTAAGCTGTATGCAGGATGTTAAATTTCCGTTCTATGGACTTTTGTTCGGCAAGTAATAGCAATTTGGAAATTTCGACTAATTTGTTACGTATTTCTTTGTATTGTTTATATGCAATTAAAAAATCATTTAGTCCTTGTGAATTCCTAACCAAGCCTAAACTTACCTTGACGTAAGACCCTAACCATTTCCAACCGAGTGTAGCCTACTTTAAACATAAGATCCTACCTTCCTCTTGTGAATTATTAATAATAGTTTCAAAAATGAAGGAACCCCTCGAAAACTTGATGAAGGAGGAAATGGTTTTCATTTTCTTTGCTGTCAATTAGTCTTTTATCTGTTTTCTTAAAGTATAAATTAAAAAATATGAAAAAAGGAAAAATAGAAGAAATAGAAAGAAAAGAAAAAAAGAGCGTAAAAATGAAATTAATCCCGTCTGAACAGAATTCAATATAAATGCAAGCAGGGTAAAAAGTCAAGCTCGGAAAAGTTATGAAATATATACCAGACTCGACGTAGCATGTGAGTCTCAGTTTTACGAAAAGCTTCTAGATTCTCTTGAATATTTGTGGAAGAGTTGCGGCCGGAATTCCGCACATCCCGTGATCTAACGACGTCGGGATATGCGGGGGTGGCCTGGGTCGCATTCCCCTCCTACGAAAACCGCCCTCGCTGCTCCGGCACCCTGTTGACCGACAAACGGAATTAATTCGAACCGTACTAATTGGAGAGTTTGAAATACATTTTGGATTCATCACTTCTACCTTAGAGTTTCTCCATTTTTTTTTTTTTTTTTTTTTTAATATAAAATCCCCAGAGCAGATTTCATATTTGTAGATACACAATCAATATTTTATTTTAAAACTATTATCGCTGTATTGTGTTCAGTGGATTCTTTCATATACTGATCGAGAAGGAACGGAATTTTATTAAGGTTTTTTTTTAATAAATAATCCTTTCGCAATATACTGTAAAATTTATAAAAGACGATGTGTTTTTCTATGCTTTTTTATCATTCTACAAGTATTTCAAGATGGTTAGTAGAATTAATTTTATTTTAAAGTTATTCAACATTGTCGAATGTGATTTTTAAGCATGTAAAATGTAATTTAAAAGATATTAAATTAACGTCACAATGTGAAACCATTCCGCCTGACAAACAAGTTTTGCGGGTTTAGCTAATTTGCGCCCCTTTATAATTGGATTTTCAACAGGCTTTTTGCCGTGACGACAATATGTATTGACTCAAAATTATTCTTTTATGTATTTATGTGGATGAGAGAGAGAGAGAGAGAGAGAGAGAGAGAGAGACGGATGAGAAGTTTTTGCTGCAAATTAAAAGAAAAAATGCATGGAGACAATGATAATGTAATTCTTTACAATAGCTAGATAATAAAATGATTCAATAATTTTCACATTTATTTTTATGCGAGTCATTACCTCTTTCTCCACCCTGAAAAATCTAAGATGGTCCGAAAGATGGCAGAGATTGGAAAAACTTAAAGTACCGACACTTAGAACGACAAACTCAAGTTTTTGACGAACGTAATTTTGATGTTCGTCAGCAAAAAACAAACATAATATACTATGAGAAACTTTAAAAAATCGATTGTTCTGTAAAGACCAAACACGTGTCATATTCGATAATTATCTAAATTCCTTGAAAGGACGATCAACGCTTGTAATTAAACGTTAAACAGAGATAAAATACAGAAGGATTCAATTCGATCCATAAAAATTACGAAAAACATTGAGCCATAGATATGTAACCAACCTTACCTAATTTAACCCTAAGGTTACGGTTAAGGTTAAATATAGTCACCTTCTTTATTAACCTTACACGCCGTGCCCAATGTTGATCTATTAAGCAATACTTTTTATTGTCTAGAGCTCTTCGTTAAGCTAAAGGCATTTTATTAGATCCCAGAGCTTGGTTAATGGCTCCCATATGTATCAGGCCTTGGTTTGTCCAAAAAGCGGTCATGTACTGCTGTTTCTATTTCTTTGCAATATCTGCAGCCTGGCTCTGCTGTGTCCTATCAGCAGTCTTGCTATCTTTTAGACCAAGCAAATCCTAAAATTTAGAAGACATGTTAGTTTCTGCGATGGTACTGTTATGATCTTTATGCAAGCCTTCTGACCTGGCATCGCGTTAAACCGAGGACCTATTCTTAACCCAATGAAGCTACGTTTTTGACTGTCCTTTCCCAACTTATAGACCTCCTCGTTACCATTCTGCCCGTTGTAGCCAAACAAGTGTAATTTGTGTCTCCTCCCCGATATCGAACAGAGCTTTAATTCAATCCCAAAAGGCTCTGCTTTTTACGAGTTATTTTATTAATAGTAATATCTAGCCTTTTGATCCTTGCCGGAGTATTTAATAGCAACTGACTGCCTGAAATGCAATGGCATATTTTTCAAAGCTAGTTCTAGTCCTTGATTTATTTCCATATCTCTTGGCCCATACTCAGTCTTGAACTCATCTGTGATATAATCGGCATTAACTGGCATCCTTTAATCCCAGCCAGCAGGCTCGGTATTTAACATTGGAATTTTTATCAAATCTAAATTTTGGGATCAAGGTGTCAACATTCCCAAAACCTCGTCTGCCTCAAGTCCCTCCCTACTACCTTTCATGCACACTATTGGGATTTCTTTCTGTATTAACCTGTGGCTCTAGCCCCTTCATGTATGTAATTTCCTATGAAAACCCTAACCATGGCTAATATTACCCTACCTAATATAGTATAACCAATCTTAAACCCTAACCTTATTTTACATAGCCTACCCTTACCCAGCCGTAACCATAGCCTAACTTTAACTATACCGTCACCCTACGCTAATCTAACTCTAGCCTTAAAACTTAACCTAATCTAACTCACCCCATGTCCATGTGAACTCCCCAGATTACGAAATCTATGATGCAAAACTGGTCACGTAATAATAATTGTGTGTCTAACCCAAAAACATATTCCTTTTAAAAATAATAAAAGATGTAGCTACAACGCAACAAAGAAATAAGTAAAAAATGCTTAATTGATGTAAAATGAAATCTCTTTATTTTGAGGCGAATTAAAAGAATGTTTACGTGTAAATTAGTCTTGATTTATATCCTGGACGATATTGAAACCAATTTGTTGGTTGATATTGTTGATACTGTTCCCTTTAAACCGTTGACAAGGTTAACAAGCTGATAAACATATGTAGGTGAGTTTCTTGACAATCGGATAGATTATTTACCGGAAATTTAAACCTACGGAAAACGGTTTACACACAGTTTACTTTTAGAGCTTTGGCACGTTTACTCCGTCCGGAAAGTTATTTCTCGGAATAAACAAAGATGTTATGGATCTTCAAAGCGATTCGCTGATCCATGTGCGGGTCGAACCGTACACATAATAATATTAAACTGCTGAAGGTTTTACGATTCTGACAGGGTGTTGATGCTAAACGTTTACGGCTCGATTTGGTCTAATTTTAACTCCCGCGTGGCACACTCGGCTAAACGATCAAAAACAATAAAAAGGAAATTATTTTTTTCACGACATCTTTAAGAATTCACGCATTGTTTTTAATATGAACTTCGTTTGGCTGAATGAAATAATATCATTCATATAATAAGTACTATGGTATAGTTTAATTTATTGGATAAAATAAATTTGGTTTTTTAAGAACTTAAACGTTACAGAACTATGTTTTTATTCAAAAAATACATAAAAATAATAGTTTACAGATATAAAAAAATAATAAATGTTTAACTTAGTCTGCCTATTATCGCTTTAGGTAATGTTTACACAAACAGATAACAGTGAGATTGTTCGGAATAATTTATTATTCGAAATTCTCCATAATGAACTTTTATATATATATTTGGGAATTTGTGCCGTTTTCTCGCAGGAGAAATTTAATCGACCTGTCCGTCGCCAGCAGCGTTGGTAATCATCCATTGAAACAGGCAAGTGACGACCGCAGTAACATCTGGAACTGCGCGTTCCGCTGGAAATCGATTGTTTACAAAACTCCAACCGTTGTGGAATGGGCTATCGGGAGAAGTGATAATTTCCGATTAATTTTCAAGTGATGTTGATTTGGGCCTTGGCCAAATATCCCGCGACTTCCTCTCGTGTGTTAACGTTGATCAATTATTCATAGCGTCAATAGTACTTTTTACGGAAAGAAACGTTGAACTTCGTCCTTTCCGAGAGTTTTTATCCGGCTGTTGACCATTGTAATAGAATTTCTTAAAGTTGGACTCTTATAAACGATGGTACTTTTAGTCTTTTCAAGGTTCAACTATGTATTAAAAATTTATCAGGATTGAGGAAGATTAGAAAAAAAAAGAATATATGACATCTCTCGAAGTGGATTTCGTGGCCTCAGTTACGCTAATAAATTACATTCACTCACATGACATCACTTTTACCCTTTCGGAGAATTCGAAATTCCGAAGAGTGAAAATAACCTCTTCCTTTCACGCTAATAAATTTAATTTAGATTCCATATTTTCACTCCACAGTACCTGTTATTCCTCGGGGCGGATATAAACCTGACATTCTGATAAATTCATTACTTTTATTTCCCAGACATCTCCCTCATTACTAAAGTACTCGATATCCATCAGGGCGAGTTTAAAGTACTCGTCCACGCTAATAAATTACTTTCACTCTTCATACATCACACCCCAGGTGCCATATTTCTCATGGAGAGTTTAAAGCTCCCTTTCACGCTAATAAATTACTTTCATTTTACGAGTATCTCAAACTTACACTTTGGAAATAAATAATTTATTGAAGTAGTTAGGAGCGGTCAAGGAAGACAGTTTAGGAAAACAGCTTTTCATGTTTTTTTTTGTTTTTTTGCTGTCGTTTCGACCTCTATTCGGGTCATCTTCGGGGCCTGGATAAATTACAAACCGTATGATGAGTTTAAAAAAATAGAATTTAAGATTTAATTAAATTTACAGCACATTAAATTTGTCCTCTCAACATATCTTTCGTAATTTACCCTGGCTATGATGATGACCCGAATAGAGGTAGAAAAGTCGGCAAAAAAAATGGAAAAGACGTTTTAATAAACGACCTCATTTTTGCTCGCTCCTAACGACTTCGACAAATTGGAAACAACAGTTTACTCAAAGAACCCCTTCCTTTCACTCTAATAAATTCCTTTGACTCTCGAGATACCACCAAACTCTCACCACCGCATATACTCAATATACCTCACGGGTAGTTTCAAGATTTAGGGTTACTCATCCATTCATGCTAATAGATTATTTCTTTCAACTAATTATCCTTTCAATCTAAGGTTGAAAAGGTTAGTGCCAAGAGGCGGATTCGAACCCACGACCTTCGACTAAATACCCCGCTGCTCTACCACTTGAGCTATCGTGACCTCAATCAATTTGGGCATCAACTCTCCATCTCAACCTACAACCGATCGCATTTTCCCTTCTTTTGACCATTTTTCAATTTCAACTTTTGTTCGTGGCGTTGAATCCCTCTCGTGACCATAACTTTTTCATTTCAACCAAACCCTTACATAAAAGGATTAATTAAATGAAAGAAGTAATTTGATCAATAGACTACTAAATATAATTGATCTCATAAATTATTTTCTTTCTCCAGATATCACTGTCACCTCCTAGAGAACAGCTATTTCTTGGGGGGAGGGGGTTACAGAATCATTCTTATATTAAATTACTTTTACTCTTCACAGACATATTAATAAATACATTTACACCTACGCCAAATACATTAGCAAATATTATTTACATGAAAAAACTCAAAAAAGTTTGCATTACTGGAACATCGATCCTTTGCAGTCTTGCATGTTATGTGTAAGTCACCATTGACTTCATAGTGTCTCTGTTCAAGCTTTTAGTTTTCGTCATTGTAAACTATCTCAGTATATAGCCAACTCCAAAGTTCTTTCCCGCCAGAAGAGTCACGTTCTTAGCCTCTTAGCCCATCTCGATCTACATGGATCAGAGACCATTGTCTTTTCAGCGATAATTTGGCATAACATCCCAGTATTTGTGTCTTGTTTTTCTTCATTCTTCTCCAACTGTAATCGACATTATTCTCATGATGTCTTCTGGTGGGATTAGGTAAAACAATTAGAAGGACAATAACGTCCCTGGCAAAATTTTGGCTTTCAAAAATGTAGATGAGACGGTATATTCAACGAACAGTTGACAAAAAAAGTTCAATTTTTGCTTCTAATTAGTCTCACTCTTGAATTAGGATGACGGTTGAGGAATAATTATGAGACAATTTATTTTTTACTGAAAAATAATTTTTTAGACGGTTTCAAGCAATTTGTTGATTTTTTTAAATTAAATGTTGTTTGCAAGTGATTATAACTTTTATTTTTATTGTTGAACGGTTAATTTACACACAGTAATACAAAAACACACCGTAAAGGTTATTTCGGTATGTAAGAGTGAATATTTTTTTTTTCGTTGAACTGTCTTCGGTATGTAAGAGTGAATATTTTTTTTTCGTTGAACTGTCTCTGGCTGAGAGAATAATTCGTTAAAATGCCTTTCAGTCCATACGCGATAGAGGTTGTCAACGCTACATAGAATTGTCTATTCCAGTGTATTATCGATCCGTCGAAATCGAAGATGTCAGTCCGCACAGCAGTGTGTTGAAATAGCCTTGGAATTCATAAAATCGTAAAAGTCCGAAAGGAATGTTTCCTTTACTAACTGATTAAAATTGTTTACGTAAAGGAATATGAGATTTTTGTCTAAAGGAAGGAAATCAAAAGCATTGTTCGAATATTACATGTATTTGGTTTCGTGGTCGGATAGGTCGTATAAATTCTTTCAATTATAATAAATATCTAACTTAAATAAAATAAATATCTCAACCCCACTTTTCGAATTTTCCCTCCTTTTGCCATTTTTCAAATCTCGTGTAATCTATTTGATTCTGAGCCACACAAATGCAGTGGATCGAAGTCACGATAGCTCAAGTGGTAGAGCGGCGGCGTATTTAGCAGGATTTTGGCTTCTAATCCCGCTCACGACATTGACTTTTTTATCTCAAACAAAGCCTTAATTAAAGATTAATGAATTGAAATTGTTTGAATACGTACAAGCTGACAGGTTTGAAATGCAGGCCTCGTGTTTGCAACGCCATCAGAGATTGAAATAACCTCTATTAAAGAATGGCAATAAATTACTGATTCGGAATGTTCAACTCATTCGACATCTACTATGAAACGGATTTCCAAGGACCGTTGACAAATGTTAAAGTCAGATTCGAAGGAAAATTAAAACAAAAAAAACTGCACTACCAAGTCGTTAAATATTTTGTAAAATTGTCTCACCCCGGTTTAAGGAAAAGGAAGAATACCTTCTAAAAGATTGTGGTGTTTTTATCTAAGAACTCCGGATTTTATCTGTTGTGAAATACAACTGGCTGGAAAGTCAACAGTTGCCTACGAAAAACTTTTCCCGTGAGAAGAACATCAAAATGAAACCCCTCTTGAAGAAAAGAAGTATTTCAACGGAGTACTATTTTGAAAACTCTCTTCTTTGTTATACACTTTACTTGTGTTATTTACTTCGATGACTTAATTCTTATTAAGTATTCTTCTCCAAAGTTTGTTTATATGCTTGTGTACTGTCATGTCCCTTTAATAATAATGAAAATTTAGTCAATTTAAAACTTTAGACAGAATCCGTTTGTTATTCTTATTTCAATTCAAGTTACAAATGCTTTATTTACAATATAAAAATTTAGAAAGAACAATTTTTGATAGATGTACAATGAGTAGCATTTGTCTCGATGCCCTTGGCCGTCGGAGAATGAGAATCAACGATTATTTTCGGTATTTATTTTATTTAAATTTTTTTAAACATTTTTATTTATCTATTCATTTATTTACTTATTTTATTATTTATATTATTTTCACCATTATTCCGAAATCGTGAAATGCGATCTGGTGTGGTGTAGGTTTCAAAAAAACATTTTCTTTGTCGTGCCACATTTCGATCTTTATTGAGGTCATCTTTCAGGGCGTGGGATTAACAAAACATTGTTTACATTTAACAAACACGTTAAATTCGTTTTTTTGTTGCAGGTTTGATTTAACATTGTAAGCTCCTCGACAATATCTAATTAAACTGATTTAATCTTTTCCATCCAGATAATCTATTCACACGTTTACTGGGAGAACTTCCAACCCTAGCCAGTTTTTTTCTCAAAACACAAAATCTTGGACAGGTCGCAATAAAATGTTGCCGATTTTCCTCTTAATTTAAATGGCAAATGTTACATTCAGTTTCAGAAGTTATAAAAGGAGTTTCATTAAGTTTTAGAACATAACCTGTCATTTATATAATTATGTAGTCTTATGGTCGGCAATCCCAAATCTCCCTAAAGATAGTCATTGCCTGTACAATCAAACCTTAACGCCTGTAAACCCGATCATCTTCATTTTCTAAAAGGCCTTGAATAAGTTCATTGCTGCAATACTGTCTTAGCGCTGTACAAATTTCCCTAAACAACTTTATAAGATTTTCTACGCCCTTGAAGTTGCCATTATTTAAATTGATCTCATCACTAAAGGCCGTGCATTTAATTCTTTATACCGTCCACTACCTGTTTCATGGTTTCCAGCCCAACTATTTTGGGAAATCTGGTCCTCCATTTTTGTAATTTTGAAAATAGCTGTGTAGTTCAATAGTATAATAATAAGTAAATAAGTTCAAGCCTACTTTCAGTGTGCAAGGAAGCTGGCAATCTAGACTGGGGGGTCTGAATACTTTCTAATTAAAACTCTAGGGGGACGTCGGTGGCCGCAATGTTTGGTCTTTGACTCGGCGCCAATCTCTGTAAGTTAAAGGTCCCGGGTTCGAATCCAGCGGCCCTGCATTCGAACTCGACATCCTATCGACGCCTTTTGTAACAGATTCAAATAGCTTGGATTTCGATTCTAAAGAGATATTTTCATTTTCGAAGATGGATCATAGCATATTCATTCGTCGCTTTAACCTTAGCTATTACATCTTTGTAGTGTTCCTCTATGGAAAGACTTGAGCAAAGCAATATATTATTATTATTCTTCCTTCACACAAATATGTCCCCATTTGGTACTGTTACTGCTGTCCGCGATCTACAATCCCATCTTCATGTGCTTGAACCCTGGCTTCTACAGTGAAGATCCAAGGTGAATAACCAATAATCTAAATGCATAGTTTATAACGGTGAATTTTATGAAGGCCGGCCAAAGTCCTTCCACAAGCCACACTAATAAGAATATGGAAGCCACTGTAAGAGACCTGTTGGTTTAGAATGAGATGGTGGAAGTTATACTTTTTTTTTTCTTTTGTGGACTGTCACATTTTCTTTGGCAAGATAAAAAGGTGTCGATCTCCCACCTGTCTATTCTGCATTACAATTAGTATAGCGAAATGGTGTATATATATATATATATATATATATATTATTTAGTTGGACAAACTACACGAGGAATCCACATACACACGAATAAAAGAATTGCCTGTCGTCTTATAAAATAATGAAGAGACTGCTGTACAAAAATACCTTCCTTAACAAAACAACTATCATGCAGGATCTACCACGATCAACTCAATTTGGACCTACGGACTTGAACTGTAGGTCCAAGCGTTTCGATCTTCAACAAAACCAATTCATACAATCCAAATATAGTTGGTGAACTATTGTACCCATCATACTATTCATTCCTATGCCCTACGTGCCAAACCTAGACCCACTCTCACTACAATACTCCAAACTATTCTCTCATAGCAACTCATTAATTCGAAGCTTGGTTAGCTCAAACCTTCAAATATTGAAGCTCAGGTGGCCTCGTGACCATCTGATTTTGCAACGATGGCAACTCCAGAGACTGCTGTCGGCTTCACGCCTCAATAGCCAATTACGGCCACTGGTTGCACATGCAAATAAATATTGTGTAAATATTTATAAAGAAAAGCCAAAAGTCGTTGGTTCGAGCCCAGTTGGTGACACTAATATTTCATATTAGCCACACTTTACATAAAAATTATAAATCAGTTAATTAAATAGAACCAACTAAAAACATATGCTTATAAATAACATGTTTGCTTGCTGAAATTTTTATGCAGTTGTAAAGTAAGTATAGAAAAAATTAGTGTTTGTCATAATGAAATTAACATTTATTATAAGCAATTGTGATAATTAAAACACTAATTAAATGATTATATTTGTTAATGAGGACCAGAGTGGCGAAGTGGTTAAAATGTCCGACTCGTATTTGCCACGCTGGAGCAACTATTTTTGAACCATTGGTCTCGGTAGTTTGCTAAATAAACAGACACAAAATCTATATAAATAAAGTCTTATGTAAAACAGACACAAATAATATAAATTAAGACTTATTTAAAGCCTAAATAAATAACAAATTCTTTTTTCCAGATTAAAATATTTCTATTAAGAATTTAGACATTTTGAAACATTTTCTTTATTTAAAAGCGCTTACTATTTTAAGAATTATTTTTATTAACCGAGCCCGGGGCCAAATGAAAAATGCCCTTAGAACGTCGATAAAGGAAGGTCATTTCGTCCGAATTGGCCCTGTTCCAGAGACCGTCTGGCTTCTTATGCCATATGGTCCTTACAGCCTTAGAAAACTACCATCATTGATCTTGGAACTTTAAGATGACAAAAGTGAAACATTAAAACTCCAACAAATACGACACTTACAGAAAAACAAAAGGCGTTAAATAATGTTTTAAATATGCCAGTAAGTATCTAAGGAAAAAAACGATGGAAAACTTAAAGAGCTTAAAGAATAGTAAGAATAGCATTAAACGCAATAAAAAGTACACAGACGGACGATTTCTCGTCTCTCATTTCCCGTAATGCTGCGGCTCCCTAGAGCTATCGTCTCCCTCGTCTGTAGCCCCGTTTTGGCCTCCTAGTGTGAAGCCCCGAAGAACCTTTCCTATTTACAACTACTCTACCGGGGACTCATCGCTATTCTTCCTTTAATGATGTTATTATGACCCAGACTGTATCGAACACACTAAAATGCGTGACTGGAAATATTTAAAAATGTTTAAGAATAAGAATAATATAAAATGAAATTAACGAAGGAAAAAGATTATCTGAAAGCGATCATTAAGCGTAGCAGAAAGGAAGGGCATAATGCTCCTTTTTGTGAAAATGAGATTGATCAATACAAAAGTAAACAAAGCAATTTATTATTTATTTTGACTACGTAGCCCATAATTACCTATAACGAATGCACAAAGATAATGAATTCAATTTTAAATTAAATAAATTTAATGGTGATTTAAATTTATCGATCAATGTACTTGCATGATCTGACTTGAAAAGAACTTGCATTTGAAAAGATTATTTGGGTCACATGGTACCTATACTGCTAATTTATTGTCGATAAATTATTATTATTACATTAAATCACTAATTGTATTTTTTCAATTAATTAATCTTTATGTAAGGCGTTGGTTGGGATAAAAAAGTCACTATCACGAGCGGGATTCGAACCCATGACCTTCGGCTAAATACGCCGCTGTTCTACCACTTGAACTATCGTGACTTCGATTCACTCCAACCGAGAATTGATTGAATAGACTACACATAGCTCAAGTGGTACAGCAGGGGCGTACATAGCCGAAGGTAGTGGTTTCGAATCCCGCTCGTGACATTGACTTTTTATCTCAACCAGCCTTACATAAAGATTAATTAATTGGGGAAAAAAAGGATTTTCAGTCATTCGAGCCACGAACTCTAATGGATTGTATTTTTTTCTTTACTCAGCAGATTATTTTGTAAAAATATAAAAATGTACATTTTCATGCCAATTAAACATGGCGAGAAAAAAATGTATTTATCTCAGGAGGTTTTGTTGGATTTTGCGTATACGAAGAAATATTTTCTATTGAGGTGTCTTAAATAAAACACCCAGTAAATACATGTATGATTATATCTATATTTCTCCGTGAAAAAGTAATGAATAATTAAATTGACTGCAGTCACATAAATTTCACGGCAAAGTCCCCTCCCTCTTGGAAAAGGCTTATGGAACAAAAATTCTTCCCTAAAACCCGCCAACCTTGACCATTGTTATTTACGGATAAACCGCGCGGTTATTTTTTATTTTTATTTCGTTTCCTGGTAATATTTCCCCCCTACTAAATACGAGCTAAATGAAAACATTAATTAAAAAGTGGACGTTTTTAAGAATAAGTAAAGGTAATATGTTCAAAATAAATATAGAGCCTCGTATGTCTTACTTTCTGCTAACGTTAGTTAAGTCTGATGGAGGTACGTGATTACGTCAGGATCGCCCTTAAATAAATAAGTCTGTCTGTGGAAAGTACACATACGTTTACTTATCTGTTCTACACCTTGAACATCCCTTTAAAAGAAATTTTCTTCGAGTAACTTTCCTCTAATCGCGAGGACTTAATTGAAACCTGCAGGCTCGACAATATCGTTCGAATGACTAGATTTCTTTTATAGATGCAATCTGGAAACAGGGCGCCCTTTCTGTTTCCTTTTTAATAGAATATTTGCATACAAAGCAATCCCGCAGCTCCTGTTAAATAAATTTATTTCTAACAGTTTACATATAAGTATAAAACATGGCAATGAAAATCGAAACATTTAAAGTACTACTAAGATGATACATTACTTTATTTCTCTTGTATGTTGCTTATTTATTTATGAAAGGGATTCGTTGAAATCGTATAAAATTGAAGAAGGCGACTCTGGTAGCCAAGTGGTTGGCTTCACTCTTAGCCCTGAACGGTCGTGGGTTCGAACCCCGCCTTCTAGCCCTGGAATTTCCTAGCTCCCCCATTTTACCAAATATATTTTGGTCATTGTTATTTTGAGGCTGTGAGATCGATCTGATGTGATAGAAAAACGTTTTCTTTAACGTGCCAACGTTTCGATCTTTATTAGATCATCTTCAGAGCCTGGAATGTATAAACATTGTTTAAATTGTAAATATACATTCGTATGTGAAAAAAGGAATCTATACAATGGTAGATATTTTAGATTCAATCAAAGTACTTGTTTTCTGTGTACATGTGTCATTGCTGAGTATCGTGTTGAGAGAGAGCCAGTGAGATAGTGATGTTTTATGTTATATACATTGGATTTTGATGGAACGGGGAAGAAAGTGGAGATAGAATCGTTTTTTCACGAGGAATCGGCTTCTTTGAGGTGGAAGGGGCCGACAATGGAACCCTGAAATAGTGCCAACGGTCTAAAAAATTTTGTGAGAATATTGGATATTAAAATAAGACCTAAGAAGAGGTTTGATATTATTTTGTCGATATTCCTACTATTTTTTCTTCCCCTCGTTGCTGCCTGTTTCACTTTTCCTCGAAGGAAATCAACTTTTCGTCAAAATGTTATTTTACAGTTTTACAGATTTTCAGATGCTTCCCTGGAAAACCAATTTTAAATATTTTGCGCGATAAATGCGATTTTACGTAAAAATCCTTCAAATAAGCGATATTGTTCAAATATGCATGATTCTGACAGATAATCGATTTCCTCGGTCCGCTCGTATGTGATGGCAAATAAAATATGCAACTGCATAAAAATCCGGTCTCCACTTATGTGCCAATCGCAGCACAGTGTGCATGGATCCGTTCTGCAATTGATGCTGTGTTTATCTCTGTTGATGTCAACCATTTCTAAAAAGTTACGTTTTTCTAAACCCACATCACATCAGACCGCATCTAACGATCTCTAAAAACTCATTAACTAGAGGTCATTAAACACATTCTGTCCATTGTACATTCGTCGACGAATTCTAGCTGAAATACAAAATCAGAAAGATAATAAAATTATAGTAGATATGTAAAGCGAATAGATTTTTTGTCAATAAATAAGAAATTTATTTATTAAGGAGCATAAAAGATCCAATTCAGGTCATCAAACAAAGCCACTTTTATCCTTGCCGAGGTTTTGGAATTATTCCATCATCAGGGCCTGCATTAAAAACTAAAACTGATTTTTAAAAAAAACATTGATTTAAAAAATTAGGAATTATATCATAAATTTTAAAAATAAATAACAAATTAATTAATCCATCGTTCACTATCATTTTGATCTGTCTATCTTTGTTGTTTGTCTGTCAGATAACGAGGCGAGGATAGTCAGACCAAAATGAGAGAAAACTGCCACATTACAGATTTATCAGAACACAGAGAGAAATTTCACGAAAACTAACGCTAAAAGTAAAATGCAAGATTTAAAAAAAATTGACTCTAGGTTATTTCATTCAACTGTATCTTTCCTAATTCTTCATCGAGAGTTGATCTGTTCTCAATATATTACAAGTAAGAAATTTTAGCTATTTAGCAGTATTTTTCTTGATCCGTAATTTTAATTTCTCTTCAATTCTAGAGCAAATAGAATATGAGAGTTTCTTTAGTCAATTTATCTTCACATAGGTTTCCCAGACAGAAATCGTTCATTTTTTAATATCGATTTTTTTAAAACGATAACCTTGTATTATAAACCGCAAAAAATGAATAGGGATATTTGTAATTTATTCTTAATCTATTCATTTGAATAAAATTAACCAATATATTAGCCTTACTTGGATAAAATAAAATAGAAAATACAAAACAAAAACAATCAAATGTTAAATCTCATTTTTAATTATTTAAGAATAATAAACATGATCATTTTTTAAATAAGCACGTTTTTTCGATATTTCGTCATCGGCCCTCTCACACTACACGCTCCTCCTAATAAATACACTCACTCTCAACACATTCTGACAACACGATCATTACTATTTAATCTGTTCAAAAACCTCACCGTAGTGCTTTATGTACAAGAGATTATCGAATACACAGGATTAACCGTAGAACAACGCCAAACTGCGCAACCTGCGATGTAGTAGAGGGTCTTGACCATATATTACTACAATGCACCGAATATGAGGCACAGCGAGAAGAACTTTTGAAAGAATTGGACGCGCTGGGGCAAGTGAAAAGACCACTGAACATAAGCTCGCTGCTGGCAGAAGGTGACACGAAGGTCTATGACGCCTTATTCAAATACCTCAAGAATTGTGATATTAATGTTTAAGTCGGTTATGCTATCATTTATATATTTATTCCTATTTATTTATTCTATTTATTCATCTAGTCATTCCATTACATAGATAGTCACTTTGATTGTTTGTCGCTGGTACCTGAATCTGGCTGAATATCCCTGATAAAGCCATAATAAAGAAAAAAAAGGAATACATCCCTCAAACCAGGGATCTCGTTGATAGGGATTTTCCGATTTTTGGATGACAGTGCCAGACTTCATCGAGGCATAGTTGTCCATCATTGTTTAGAAAACCTGGGAATTTCCCAATTGCTTCTTCCTCCATTGTCTCTAGACCTCAATACCATTGAGCACATATGGGATGCGTTGCCAGATTTTTCCATCGCCACCCGCAGCCTGTTGACCTGTAAAAATTGAGGGCAAACCTATGGAGTAAAATTTTTTATGAACCTTATTAACAGTATGCCTAACAGGTGCACAGAGGGTTTAGGTAACAGAGGACATTATACACGGTATGATATTTAAAAAAAATTATTGTGTCCAATTAACAAAATTAGGAAATTAAAACCTTTTATTTTGTTATTTTTCAATTCCATTAACTGAATTTTCTTTCTGTAAAAAAACAACAATTTCTAATTAATTTTAATATAATTTATAATAAAAACAAAATAAAACTGCTATGGAATGTAAATACTATAAAATTGGCTATATCCATATTTATTTTTGAACAGTTTATTATCGGGTAAAGCTAGTCAATCCTAGAAAACCAGTACAAATAAACTTTAACAAAAAATTAATCTTTACGTAAGGCATTGGTTGAGATAAAAAATCAGCGTCACGAGCGGGATTAGAACCCACAACTTCGGCTAAATACGCCGCTGTTCTAACCACTTGACCTAAGGTTGCACTGACTTCGCATCTCAAGCCAACCTTTCGAATTTTCTAACCTTTTTGCCATTTTTTCTCCTAACCAATGCCTACGTAAATATTAATAAATATACAATTATTATATTAATAATTCACTATTTTCGTGGTCCGTTCGACCAATTAATATATCACAATTAATTACGGTTTTTAGTTGAGATGAATAAAAGTTAATGTCACGAGAGGGATTCGAACCCACGACCTTCGGCTAGATACGCCGCTGCTCTACCACCTGAGCTTTTTTCATCTCAACTAAAAACCGTAATTAATTGTGATATATTAATTGGTCGAGTGGACCGCGAAAACAGTGAATTAATGATTTAAAATGAAGTACACTTCACTAAAGCTCTCCGTCGCCATTTCAATTGTCGTCGAGAATCCAAACAGATTACACGACATTTGAAATATGGCAAAAGGAGGGAAAATTCGTAAGGTGAGGTTGTGTTGGGGAGTTGATGTCCGAGTGGATCGAGGTCACGATAGTTCAGGTGGTAGAGCAGCGGCGTATCTATCCGAAGGTCGTGGGTTCGAATCCCTCTCGTGCCATTAACTTTTATTCATCTCAACTAAAAACCGTAATTAATTGTGATATATTGTATTTATATATATATATACAAACGGTTGTTGAACCAATCGTTTATTTTTTAATTTTGATTCAAAATCTCGCCACTTAACAAAAAACTTTTAATTCTTTTTTTTAATACGGTCGAAACATTTACTAATAATCATTTGACTCCAGTACATTAAAGATTATACTTCAAATGTCGGTACGTGGAATCCAAATATTCCCCTCTTTATATTACTACCGCATGTTTGCAAATAACCCCTTTCAAGGAGGGAGTTGAATTGAGATTCCTAAATCCAAGCCTCAACGAGTAAGAAATGAAGTCAAATTCAATACAGATAAATTAAATAAATTAAACAATACAGTTAAACTTTAAGCAAGGTTGATAGATATGACATTTTTGACACGAATATTCTCCTGATGACACGGAACACTCAAACGACGACAGATTTAATCTAAATCCTCGGTATTCCACTACGGAGATGGATGTGCAAAGCAGTTTACGCTACGCATTTGTGGAAATTTCTCGTGAATCATTTACAGCATTCTGAGGTGGGCTCCTTCAAGAGAGAGCTACTAGAGTTGAGAAGATTTAAAGTAATTGATGAAGTAAATCGTTTGGAACCTGAGAGGTAATTTTGATCTTAAATATGAGAAACAAGGTCATTTTAGTTTACTCTTAACGAAAAATTGAACAATATAAATTTTCGGAATACAACTTGTGAAACTGTTGAACTCGTGTTCGAAAGTTCTTGCCAATGGGCTCGAATCACACCTTCTTTTATTACAGACGTAGGTTTTAGAAAAAAACTTTTTCTTTCTCTTGCCAACGTTTAGTCTGTAATTTTCTTCGTTTAATGTAAGCTACCGGCAATGGAGTCATATCAGCTCCCAGTATACTGTCATTCTTCTTCATTCACACAAACACCCGTCAAACTACAACCGGGCATTAATACAATATACATTGTGATGATCGTTCTGAAGAAAGCAATCTGCACTGGGGAAGAGAGTGCACTGACACAAAGACGTATTAAATTTTATTATTTTGTGCCAAAGTAAAAGATTTAAGGTACCTTTTCGATTCATTTTAGTTAATTTTGATTTTTGTTTCAATTTTAATCTCTGAGCATTGCCTGGTTAAAAGAAGACTTTTGTGCAAGAAAAAGAAGCTTTTTGTATTTAGTATTTTTATTGTACAATATTCTACGGACAAACATACTGTTTCCTTAAAAATCGAAACAGGCGTCTCCTACTCCCATGCCCAAGAACTGTTTTTGTATCGGGCGCTATGCCTGCACGCTCCCTATAAGCGGTCTAGTTCTGAGTATATATATTTATTTACAATATAAACTCTACAGACAGGCTCAAAAAGAGCAGTCATAACCACTACATAACGCAATCAGAGAATAATCTAAAATAAATAGCAAGATATATAGTAAACAAATGTGGTAAAAACAAGACTACAACGACTAAAAAGAGCCCATCTATAGAAACGACGGATAGGAATATTAAGCGAGAGATTTTCTATAGATTAGAGATTACAGGCACTCTATTTAAAAGATATAAAGAGTATGAGGAAACACAATTGAGTTTCTCAGAGAAACGAGAAGGCTAAGCATGTAATGCCTCGCATAGCCGGAAGGATGCTGCTCCACAAAACTCTATCAACAAAGACATGGTAATTAGGTGCACCAAATTTAAAAGGCCTAATCAGACTTACGCTGGACACATTCAGCCAGATTAATCCCAGTTCCACGAAATCGACCCCAGACAGTACTCAAGATATTGGTCAATAGGTCGACTCTTGATATTAATTGTATACAAGTATATTTCCTTGCTCAGTGTTACTTGTTACCGAATTTAATGTGATTGTAATGTACTACAAATTAAAATAATAATAATAATAATTTAGTAAAAAGGGTAATAATATGGTCAAAACTTCAAAGTACAAAATTAACTATTCATTAATATTGCCGTAATATGGATAATTAATACAGTGATTAAAATGAATTTTTTTTAACGATGATTATTTTAATGCTTGTGTTTTTATTAAAATATATATTGAGGATTGTAAAAAACAACAGGTTAAAAACCAAACAGGGGCAAAGTTCCGCTAAACCCGCCAAACCTGACAGTCAGACGGAGAGGTTTCTTATGGTGCCTTAATTACAAATGTTTTAAGCTCGTACGCTTTCAATTTCCAAAATTCATTATCAAGAATGAATGATAAGTGCGACATTAATTGTATTCACAATAGAACAGAAATAACTTATTACGACTGAAACAAATTCCAAATATTAGCGGGTAAAAGTGGGTAGTGAAAAAATAGTATGAAATTACTATTGCCGTATTCATAGTTATTATTACATAAATTAGTTAGGTCCGAGCACGCACAAGCTTTAAAAACCTAGCGTACCTCCCATGTGCCATTGGGTAACATAGGCCAACATATATCAGCCAATAACCGGGAAAAAAGAAAATAGTTTCATCTTTTATTAGTTTTATTTAAATTTGAAAATAATTTGTTAGATTATTTCTTCTTAAAATCTAACCACCTCGTAGACAAATTAATTAAATTTAAATCAAATTAAATTATTAATACATCATATAATTCAGGGTTATCAGAGTTTTTCGATATATGTGGTGTATGTTTTGAGTTCTGTATTAGCATGAATGGCAAGATTATCCGCCACGGCGAAAATTATCGAGGATTTGAGGTAAGAGTATCATATCTGGAACGTGAAATTAGAAAGTTATTTATAAGGGAGAATGGAATTTAGAGCTGACTCTGAAACAACAGTGAGTTCAGCGGGTGTGAAAAATTAAAATTTAATACTGAAAAGTGTGGTGAACTGGACCGCCCTGACAAACTACTTGAAATAAAACCGTTGGAGGAAATGGGGAAAAAACGGATTACATTAACGGACTTTCGGTAGGCCAAACAAGGCCGACAATGGGCATCTCTTCGCCAAAGGAAGACCTTGGAGGCCGAAAAATTGTGAGGCATGCAATTATATCTGTAGAAATATCTGTCAAGTACGTATTGACAGCGTGAGAAGAATTCGCGCCGCATCGAAAAATTTGTAGTCCGCATGCAGTTTTAAACTTTTAAAGGCACAGTAAAAGTATAATAAGTTGATTCGATACTTCAAGCAGACAAACTTACATGGTCGCGTATGGGATCCCCTTCACGTCGATTGAAATATTATCCTTAATTTGATTGTTTGTATTTATTTTCGTTAGTTATATTACGTTTGGGTGTTTTTGTGGTGGAACATCGCGGACCCATAAATACACCAATGTAGTCCAGGTTATTTAGTTTTATACTTATTTTTGGTATAGCTAATTATCTGCATATCTAATTAATAATAAATTATATAAAGGTTATTGTGCTATGTGTATTAAACTATTAGAATGAAAATATGTAAAAGTCGAAACAACACATTTCGTTTCGCCCTTGGACGCTCAAAATCCCTCCAAAGGAAAATTTAAAAAATTCAAAACGGTGAAGCCGGAGAGTAGTCCCACAAGGAAGAACGCCCCATGTATAGCTCTTAGGAAGTTTGCAGAAGTTGGGTGCTATTTGAAGAGTATTTTCTGATCAATCAGAGATTGACGCTAGTACGGAATAGTTAGTAGTTTAGTAGTACTGTTTAGTATAGAGTCAGTCACAGGTCAGTACTCAAGATGAGTTAAATGTTAAATTTTTATGGAATAAGCGAGCTATGAAGGGGATTATATTATTTTGCATAGATACCTCCTTTGTGGATTTTAACAAACAGTTTTTGAAATTAAAGACCTGGATTACATTAATATCACTCCAATGATAGATTCTAAAAAATCCTGACGTATAAACTGTCCGGCATATCCATCCCTCAATCCATGATTATATATAACGTGAAAGAGGCGTAAAACCGTTGACGTATTTATTTGCGTGAGTGGTTTTGTGTATGGGCACGGTTTGTGTGGAATAACGAGTACCCCAGGTCTGCCGAACCAATTATATTAACTTAGGATAGGAAATGATCGAATGCATTGTTTTACTGTAGGTGAATGTATTTATTGGCATGAGTGAAGGGAGGGCGTCATGGTGGACACACCTTGCCGGGCTGACTACCGTAGGTTTATCCTATACATAACTTTGGCAACAGTTGTAGAGGAAGGTAACAGTATATCAATTACTGTTGAGACCTGTCAAACTTAGGTTTAATATCATGAATGTATATTTTAATTGATTTAGGACATTTTTGTAATCATGTATGAAAAGGTTAAACATCAAAAATAAGGGTAATTTAAAAAAATGAGATAGCCGAAACTTTAGGAGACCTTACAGCTAGCCGGCAAAAAATATAATCTATATATTGAGTAAGGTTTAAAATCCAGTTGAACTCGTAACGAGATCCGAAAAGTTTTGATTTAAACGATTGAATCAATCGTCAGCTGGTTCATCGCTTTGATGGATGAATTTAAAGCAGTGGTCATTTCAGAATCAAAAATAAAAAGCTTAATACAATTTTGCCGACCTTTTATCAACTTTACTCTTGCCCACACCTTGCTTCTTTTAAGGTCGTATTCGGATAATAGTGCATACTTAAAAACACCAATGAATATAAAACAGGTCCGTTTAGTTGAAAATATGCGTGTTTAATACGACACCATTATACGACCAGTAATCGATTTAAATCATGTATATTTTGTCCCAGAATGCGACATTATTTGACTACTACGAGAAATGGTCGATATGCATTGAATGCCAGGCTCGATTAAATGACTTACCGACGACGAACGACCTGCATTACAATGAGGTTTTGCGACGAACTCGCCACATATTCGTCTGGTATTTTGCATTAATATAACATGAGAGAGAGAGAGAGAGAGAGAGAGAGAGAGAGAGAGAGAGATTGCAACCAACGTCTAATCAAACAGCTTATTAAGACTAATTAGTTGATTTTGGGTGTTGGTCTGCGAGTCGGTGAACTCATGTTGAACCGACACTGGGTTATGTATTGGGTCCGTCTTTACTTTCGTGTTGAATTCCTACAACGCGATTCGGCTTTGCGTCATCTTCAGTAAAGGATTGGATGGACTTTTTTCTTGCCAGGAAGATAATGAACAATATGATTTTACCATTTTAATTACATTATTTACAATACTGGCATACAGTAGCCGAGTGGTTAGGCGTCATGGTCTCGGCTCGTACCGACGTGGTTCGATTTTCACCGTCGCCCCTGAAATTTTTGCCCCCTCCCCCAAAAACTTTCATTAATATAAAAGCACTGAGGCTTGGCTAGTGTGATAGACTGACGCTAAGAAATAAATATATGATTGATATGTTATGAATTATGTTGATTTACTTTTTACATAACAACAATATTAATTTTGTTTATAAATTCAAGAAATAAGTACAAATTTTGATTAGTGATCACACATTAATTCATTTTGTCATTATGACACTTTCTGGTGGTTGCACTGAAAAATATGATCCCTTTCTTCCGATTGTGATGTTCGTCGTTCATGACGTTCAATAGGTATAGATTTCATTTTGCCTTTCCGGGCCCAATAAAAGCTTGTGTTGTTTTGAACTAGTGTACGAAATCAGTTTTTAATTTGAAGTGCTACGAACTGACGGTAAACCTCGGTAAATATGCTACTGTTTTCCGGTCTGAAATGATAGCGATTGAACACTCCGTCCGAGGTGCAATACATTCCCGGAAGATAGCACTCTTCTCTGACAGTCAGAGCGGTACTCCCATGCGAGGTGGAGGTAAAGATTGTTTGGCACTGCATGGAGTCAGTGATACACTACAGGCACTAGGGACATAGAAGCAACGTAAAGGATCACATGTTGTCCAAAGAGGGTCCTGAAACCTACTGAGGCTTAGCATTCTAGTAACTAAAGAGGATGATCTTAAAATGGACCCTTAATAAGTCCAAACTTTGGTGGAACAATACCACAGGTATGAGGCACGCGAATGGGTTCATAGAAGGACCATCAGCAAAACTTACAAAAGAATTACTGGAAGGCAACCGCAACCGAACCAGGATTCTGGTTCGACTCCTGACTGGGCAAGCTTTCCCAAATAAAAGGACCCCGAGGGGCCAAGACGAAATTCACTCCCCTTGGTGGTGGGTTCTGCATCACACCGTATGCCGTGTGTAAAAGTCGATCTAAGGTGAAATATATCAGGTCTTCCATGCACTACCTTGATCTCGATAAGTCTCTCTCTCTCTCTCCGAGGGTATTGAGGCTCCTTCAGTATAATAACTTCCGATTTTGTGGAAATGGTAAACACCTCCTAGAGGAGACTGCCTTCGGTAAAGGACGCCATTCATGTAGGCACCACCGACCACTATCCGTTCCCATCAGCCACTCCGCCACTTCTCAAGCATTCGAGGGGGTAAAACGAAGGTCATACGCAATTGCTTGGGCGGAAGAACAACCGCTTCTCTAAGTTCCCGCTAGTAGCATCGCCACAAGCCACCACGAGTCCGTTCCCGTGAAGCCGGTGCTGGACTTTGGAACATTTCTGCTACTCCGTAGTATAGATGGTTATGAACCCTCCGCGTCTATGCAAACAGGATGTAGTACCCTAACCTCCTGTGCCTCTGATAAAGCACTCTCCGTACGCTGCCGACCCTGAGGCAGACACGAATTCAGCGTGCTTAACAGAGGTGTATGTATGATATAGGTTCACTAGGTGTATTTATGGTGCAGGATCTTGCAACTAGGACAGGAAAATCCGCAAGCAAGAACCTGCACTAAGGAGCCGCTGGAAAAATTATTGAGGCTGAAGCTGGCCAGTGAATTATAACAGGGGAGCACAATAAATGTATTGAGATCGAGGTACAGTAGGGCTTGTGGCCGCCTCTTTTATCCCTCTCCCTTTGAGTGCTATTATTATTTTCTTTTATTTCATGCAGTATTCCGCGTCGTGTTTCCGGAAAAAATTCCAGGGCGATTTCTGTATCCATTTCCACGAAATTCGTTAATAAGATTTTCTACAAGGGATACAATAGTTCACCAAAACGTTCTCAGGGAAATTTCTGTTTGTTTTCGTCTGATTTATCATTTTATCGACGTGTCGAATCGTACCATTCCATATATTTTTATCGTCAGTAGAGATAAAAGTGTGTTGAAACAAAAGATACGCTCTTTTGTCCGGAAGGAAATCCTCCTCTCGGCTGTATTTCCCGTGATGCGGTAATCGTTGTACATCATTCACCCCTTCCGGCAAAATGAAAACTTTCCACTCGCCGTTGAAGGTAAAAGGCGTCCCACTGGCAAAACTCTTGCGCCTTTTATATATTAAAAAATCCGAGCAGAGGCAAAATGTTGGAACGGTTGGGAAAGACGCTGATCAGTTGATCCATCTCGATAAAAACATCTTCACATAAAGTATACTAAACATGATATTATTTAACCAGTTTTATAAAATACAAATTTATTCAAGTATAAACGTTGTTGTATCTATGTGGCTTCAAATAGCTGTAAAACTCTCTGCCCAGAAGAAAACCAGCATAAATGGAATTAGTTTGTGCATTATTCTATGGTGTGTACTGTCAGGAAATTGTCTAGGTAAAAAATTGAACGAGTATCTACACTGAATGCAAATACATCTGTACATGGATATGTTTTATGATGGCTATTTAAACACACTCGTAAATTATCAGGGAACGCTTATTTTTTAATTCGAGGATCGTTTTAATTGGGATTAATTAAACCGCGTCGCGTGACAGGCGTCAATCACGTCACGTCACATGCATCAATCGCGTCGCGTCATAAGCGTCAATCGCGTCGCGTCATAAGAGCCAATCGCGTCGCGTCACAGGCGCCATGAGCGTCGCGTCATACACGTCAAAGCGATAATCGCGTCGCGTAATAAGAATCAATCGCGTTTCCTTGCTAAACTGTGCACCGACGCACGGACGTGGTAACAATTTCAGTGTTAAACTATCGGACTGACCCCCAGCCGTAAGGCATGTCCATGTCAAAAAGAGCATCTTAAATTTCCAAAAATACATAACTTTTATATTTCTATAATTTGTCAAGCATTTAGAACAACTTGAAGAATAGCTCATGGTGCGTCGGTGGCCGTAACGGTTTAGGCGTTGACACGTCGCCAGCATCATAGAAAGATATAAGTCCACGGTTCGAATCCAGCGGCCCTGCTTACAAATATGGGCTTTTTTTCAACAACACCGGCACCTGAGGACCTCTGTTTTTGTGAACCGTCATTAAAAAAAATTCTCAGGGAATTTGAAAACATAACTTTTCGTTTTTCAAATAATGACCTAAAATTTTATTGGAGTTAGGATTTTACAACAAAATGAGAAAACCGTTTAACTTTGGTCAAGAAAAACCTTAACTGCTTCAAAAGTAACACCTTAAATTAGATTATACCGTTGTTTTTAAGTAAAAAATGAATTTGTGTTTAGTAGTTCTGTCGAGGAAGGATGAATTCCGTGAAATATTAAATTCAGTTGAAGCCAAGTTAATTTTAAATCAACCCTTTATTTAAAGCATAAGAAATCATAGGAAATGTTACGAAATGTAATCATCCATTTTCAAAAAACAAACACATAATAAACATTTTACTTTGAAACCTTTCCCTCTTCTACTGCAAACTTTACAGTGATATAAAACCGTCTTAACTACACGCGATATGGGTGGAGAGCGGGGGGGGGAGAGAGAGACAGGCAGTCAGAGGGAATGAGACAAACGTATATAGGAAGGGGTGCGAAAGATGGTGAGGGAGAATTGGAAAATGGGGTGCAGATAAATAAACACGCAGATGCATAATGAAACAAAAACATGCAAAAATAGTAACAAAACGGAGGTTACACGTATAGAGTAAAAATGATTGTTGGTAGATTAAAAACTATTTTTGGTAAGCGGTAGTCGTATATGGACGATATATACACATGGATATACATCTGCATCAAAACCCATGGTTAATCTCAATTCAAACTGACCTATATTTATAAATTGATTATGTAAATATTGAGGGGATCTGGCTTGGAACACGGAAAATCATGGAGAAACGAACATAGAAAATAAAATTTCCTGTATTCAACAATAAGCCACTTCAAACCGTGATAATATGGAGGAATGTGTTCATCACGTCTCGCACCAAAAGTAAATCTAACTGGTACTAATGGAACATTATGCTTATGCAGCTTTAGTTGGTACAGCATACAACACATTTTCTTGGAAAAGATAAATGATGGAGTGAGTGTGGTGTTCAATACTTTCTAAAATGATAGTTACTACTGACAGTAAGTTCTTTTACAACGATCCGGATTTCGACCCTTTTAGCTCATCATCAGGTTGAAGGACTTCTACAACCACGTCTCTCGACGTGCATTGCCAAAGTGAAACCGCTGATACCTCCGCCAACGCGACGTTCCAATCAACAGCTGATTTTTTAATGACGCTCAATTCGAACGTGCGAAACGCGGAAATTATAACACCAATAAATATTAGAATAAAAAATAATAACAATTAAAATAATTAGTTTTATTATTTGGATGTTTGATATTGTTTCTGTTTTCTTTTTCACATTTTCTTTGCCATTTTACTCGCTTGCAACTTCCATTAAAGAGTTTTACTAATTGTAACACCTATGCACTTCTCAGAATCTTTATTCTACTCAACGATTTATGATCTAAGTTTTTAACTACCGTGAACTACCAATGTCTATCGCTTCCATTTTATGCGCGTTGACCGATAATTTCTTCCTTTCAGCCTGTTACCAATCCTTTCAAAATCCAAGTTCACCTTCCTAATACCAGCTTATAATTCAGAAGGTGACATGGAAGAAAATCTGGTTGTCATCTGCGTACATCAAATATTTACTATATCCAATAGAAACAGATATGTATCTGACATGGATGGAAAACAAAAGTGGACCTAAGACAAAACCCTGTGGAACTCTAGATTAGCATGTTCTCCAATCACCATTCGCTCCAATCACAGCTTGTTTTCTTCGTGTGAGATATGGCTCAAGAGGAGAGAGAGAGAGTGAGTGAGTGAGCTAAGAGCGTCGTATATACAAAGACATTATACAACTTACATTAAATGCCAACTCACAATGAAATTGTCTATTCGCCTTTTGTTCTTTTTATAATTTTTTGGTACGATCCTGCATTAATTTCTCATTTCAGACGAAAAAACAAATATAATATGCCTGATAAAAGTTGTTTAAAAATCCTTAGAAAGACTTTTTCTGACTTTTTTCCCAAAAGGAAACATTCTAAAATTAGTATATATATTAAGAATAAAGAAAAGAAAAATGTGCTCAAGACAGGTACAAAACAAAGAAGGAAATAACGAAAGAATGGAAACCGGCGACAAAAGAACGGCGGCAACTTTTGAAGTTGAGTGTAGTAAACAAATATTGATGTTTGCAACAACCCTCATCCGGTTTACCGGGGCCAGCGAGCTTTTAAGATTTTTCCTCTTAATACCCCTAATAACATAAATTTATAATAATTATCGCGAATTAATACAAAAGCGATCGCGAATATTCATTAACGGTGTTTTGTAAGAAAGCCTTTTGAGATTTTTTATATGAGGAAGATTTAATCTGCTTGCATAATGTCTGTAACAATTTTTAATCAACTCGTTACAAAATAAAAATTATTGTGTGAAAATATCGGAATAAACGAATCAATATGGAATTTGAATTATTATATACCTCTTAGAAGGTATAAGAGGGACGGAAATATAACAGGAAAGGTTTTTGTTTTTTGAGAAGAAAACCGGTAAGACTGGAGTGGCCAATTCGAAGTTCAAAGGGGTTCTCCTCAGGAAAATCTGGAGGGTGGCGAGGTAATCTGCCTAAAGTGGCCAGGTGGCTAGACATACTCCATCCCGCGGAGTTCCAGTTGACGCAGCTTTTCGTGATATTTTGTCTGCGTTTTTTTATTGATTAATCATAACTGAATTAATTATACACCAATTTTTTCATTTCGAAAAATTTGTGTCAAAGGCGGGATTCGAACCCACGACTTTCGGCTAGATACGCCGCTGCTCTACTCTACTTGTGCTACCGTGACTTCGATCGCCCGCGCCACAAACTTCCTATTTCGACTCCCCTATTTACAACCGTTCCAATTTCCCATATTTTTGTCATTTTTTATTCATTTCTGTATATACAGACTTCATCTGTCTGCATGTAGTTTTTTGAACATAGTATCCGCCCACAAATTAATATGGGATTTCTCTTACCTCCTTGTATATGAAAATGATTTCAGTAGATAGTAGTAAGCCATAGTGAAACGTCAATTCCTCTACATTCTAAAAGTATTGTGTAAACTGTATTGCACATGTACAAAGAAAAATTTATTCTATTCTATTTTTATTATATCAAAAATTTGATTTTTGAAAGATTTTTTTTTTAATTTGAGTGGATTTTTCAGCATATGATTAGTTGTTATATAAAATACAAGATAAAATTAATCATAAAAATGATTTTTCTATTAATTAAAGTGATTTTTTAATTATTCTTTTAGCTTATTCTTAGAAGTAGTTCTGCCATGTCAAAAATATAAAATAATTAATGTATACTTTAAATGTTAAAAAAACCTCGAATTAATTTTTTTATTACTTACTGATTACTGATTTATCCACATATGCACTTCTTGCAGTCTAAAGACCAAATATTTTTCTGAAAATCGGTTATTTGTCATTCGGAGCCTCCCTTAATGGGTTAGGTTCGTGTTTATTTTTAATCTTGTCTTTTCGGTATGGATCAATCCCTATATAATCCTTAAAATAAGGACAAAAATTCATGAAGGCTGTTTGATCAAAATCAATCGGACTATCAGGCATTTTTATAATGAAAAATTTATTTCCCTCCAGCCCGAAGTTGGAAAATGTGAAAAAGTTCTCTAACTTAACGCGGTAACTAAAAGCAAACGTTTGTATTATTTGACGTCTAAAATCGAACCAGAGCCCGTTTTGTTGAACAAGATGAAACTCGACTGGAGAACATTCCCCGCCGGGGTGCGTGAATGTTAACTATCCCCTCGCATGAAATCTGGGAGTTCAACTGTGCAAATATCGCTCAGAGGCGGACCGATAGGGGTGAGGGTGTAAATATTTGTACGTAACTCAACTTGTCAAATCTGCGTTATTAAATTTATTTATAAGGACGAAATTGGGCGTTCTTTGAGAATAAAAATACCTTCATGACAGCTCAAAAAATTCTATGCTTCACAGTACCAACAAACTCAATAGAACGAGTGTGAATTTTATAATTCTATTATTTGGTACATACTTATGTAAGCACGAAATGTCTGTGCGTTCAGCTTCTTTTTTTTTTCTTCTTCTTCTTTTTTTTATAGCTGCGGAAGGTGGCTTGAGGTTCCGTGTCTGCCTGCCGTTTCGATATGGTCGTTTCTTGCATGTGACTTTACGACCCTCATTTATGTACAGGCTGCGTTTCAATCCTGTGCATGATAATACGTTTAAGGAGTGAAGAGGAACGTGAGGTCGTAATACTTCAAATTCTTCAGTCAGCCCAGTTATCACCCCCAAAATCCACATCCCCCTTGTGCCGCGTCCTAAGAAGGGAAATATGTACGTTCAAATTTTCGCTTTAACACGAGTAATAACTCTGACGTTATTACTAGACTAAAACGACAGACAGTCTATGCTTTAAAAAAATCGTCATACGGATATGAACTTATTATTAGATCCAGACAGTGCGCCAAAGCATCCAGCAACTACAGAACCCTTTCTAGTTCAAACACGTCCTTGGTATGTACAGCTAAAACTTCCTTCTATGTCCCTCCCTTCATCTTGATCTCAACATTTTTTACGTTATACACGACAATCTACGCCTGTGGTCATGCAATCTCATTAAAAGTGTCATCCGGTCAGAACTGGACAAGCCATATATTATACTACTGTGGAAAAACAAAACATTATTTCGACATGGAAGTGTGGGGGTACAACCGAACTATCTAAACAACCGAATTATCCAAATATTCCAATCAACATTTCTATTCTACGTCAAAGAAGTTATCTGTTCCCGCATCCACAATCTCTCAACCTATCTCTTCTCATCTTAAGAAACCTCCACGGCGCCTAAACCCGATAACAAACTGGCTGCTCATAGCAGGTGTCCTCCGGGTGCAGTATTGGCCGTAGCGTTAGAGTTTTCCCCGAAGTTTTACAACGTGAAGATTAATACGTACAGGATACAAATAAATATTATTATAAACATATTTACTTGATGTACTTCATTCTAAAAAAGTACATCATCAAGTGTCTCATATGTCCAATACATAAAAAATAAAGACAAATTTTCTATATCGTTGACATTATCAAAAGGCCAGAGGTTTCAGGAAGTAACAACTTTTGTAGATTAGCAAAATGTTAAATTCGTCTGTACTTCAAATATTTTCTATAACCTATAATGAACTTGCAATTAGCAGATTGTCCTTGCAAGCACAAGTTTAACCACATAACACAATTAAATCCGTTATATTTAGTGGTCGGACTGACCAAATTACTTTTTTCAATTAAATAATCTGTTTTATGTAAGCTTTTGGTTGAAATTAAGTTAGTGCACGAGCGGCATTGGAATCCAGCAGAAGCCTTGCTGAAGGTCGTGGGTTCGAATCCCGCTCGTGACACTAACTGTTGCATTTCAACCAAAACCTCACATAAAAAATGATTAATTAATTTAACACAATATTAAAGAATCACCTGTCACGCGCCAATCACCGGTCAAGAGATCATTTTAATGAAATAATGAAGGACATCGCCAACAATGAGAAGAAACTCATCAATGAGAAAACCTTTTTGCTGAAATGCAGACAACACAAGGCCCTGAAGATGATCTCAATAAAGATCGAAACGTTGGCACGATAAAGAGAATGTTTTTCTGAAACCTACATCGCACCAAACCGAATTTCACGATATCTGGATAATTAATGAAATTAAATTTGTTTCGTGTATTCATTTTGTTTTATTTTTTATTATTGTTCAATTAATTCAATTATAATTTTTTATAGGTTAGATGAGGAATGCTGGGGGTGTGGAGAGGTGGCAATGCCTCCGGATATGATGGACAAGTCTGTCGCCACCGACGGCGACTTTCAAGGAGATGTAAGTAAAACCTTCTTTTGTTTCAATTTTACATCGTCAATTTTTTCATAAACTTAAATTCGATTCTTATAAAGCGGGAAGAATCGTTTTATGGTTAATTAGCATAATACTAGGGAAGAACAAGGAAAGGGATCCGTCGGTGATTGCGACCGTTCCGAGCCCCTTTAACTCCTGTTTAACAACCCTCTGACTTACCCAACCCCCGACACGAAAACTCAGCAGTTCTCCTATTCGTCGACACTCCTCTTACCGATTCAACCCACCCTGGCCCCTTTTCTAATTGAATTCAATTTTCCAATGATTTAACTATTCATTTAACCGAGGTATACGTGATATTTTATATATTCCACTACACACGAGAATCACAGAAGAAAAAGAAGAAAAATGGCAGAGAGAGAAAAAAGAAAAACAGACAATAAGCAATAAAAAATAGACAATAATGAATAAACAAATAATAACATAAAAAGAGAGAATGAGTTATGAATAAAATAATTACTAATTATTAAGAAAGAGATAGAGAGAGAGGAATAATAAGAGAAAAAGAGAATAGAAGATAATTTCTAGAGGGAGAGAAAACAAAATAATTCGTACAATAATACAAAAAATAATTAATATAAACAAGTTCAAAATAAATATATAAAAATGTGAGATGTTCACATCTATTACAAAACTGCAGGGAAAGATATCAAACCAATAAGAAAGGAAAAAATAATTAACACAAAAAAGGAGAAAGAAAGTAAAAAAAGAGATATTGAGAGAAAAAGGGAGAAAGAAACAGATTGGGGGGGAGAGATGATAAGTAAATATTTTTCTATTGGCAATTTATGTATTTTATTATACCACGAGAAATTTATGTCGATACTTCCATAGTTGTCCGATTTACAGTCATTTGAACAAGCAAGATCAATACTTTACCAAGTCCTGTCCTACAAATTAAATACGCTGTTTATATTGTTAAAATCTAGACAAATAATATGGGAAATTAAAAACGTATAAAATATAATACTTGGCCTTGTTTTATTTTCTTTATTAAAGGTTACACCACATATCATCATACGTATAAATTATAGTACAATGTCACCCGTTGAATAGCCAGCCAGTAGTAATTCAATCTATATTCAAATAATAATATCACCGGTTCCCTCTGGAATTAATTTTCTTCAAACAGAATACTCGAAAGGAAGGGGAGCGAACTGGAACCCTTGTAATTAAGATCCGAAGATAACTCGTCCAACTCCTAGGTCGAGATGACAGCAAAGCAAACAGCTTTTAATTAGCTTCTGTTGTACAGAACTGGTTGCTTTTCATATCTTTGTTCAATTAGCAAGAACCGCGGGATCTTACACGAAATCCTGACGCCCTCATTCGAAAAGAATCGAGTAATAAATTATGAGCACGGTTATTTTCGTCTTAACGATTAAAACGAACAGTTGTTGGTTATAAAACTTAATTTCAAACATTAAGGAATTTAAGCCAAAAATATTAACGCTTGCCTTTATTAATAATAATTAAAAAATATTAAGAGAAAAGGTACACTAGTTGTTCTATTGCGAGAAGAAAAGCAAAAAATACTCATGTTCATCAGAACGACCCCTCATTAAAACGGGCTTATAAAAAAAAAGTTTGAACACTCCTCGTCCCAGAAATTTCATCTCTCTCTCTCTCTCTCTCTCTCTCTCTCTCTCTCTCTCTCTCCCTCTGTCTATCTATTCTCTCTTTCTTTCTTTCTTCCTTTTCTTTCATTTTGCTCTCTCCCTTATCTCCTTCTCTCTCTTCTTTCTGTTTCTCACTTTCTACCTTTTCTGTCATCAACAAAGTACGACTTTCCAAAAATATAAGGTTACTACTACGTTGCAAATACGAGCTCTTATTTAGAATAAAGCAAATCCATTTTTTTCTCTTTGATTTTTTTTAGTTTTGAGTTTTTTACGTGTTCTACGTTTATTCTCTCTTTTTCTGTTATCTATATTATCTGTCTGAATTAGTCATGATTATTTAAATAATTAGTCGTTCAATAAACAGGTTTCAATCAATTAAATCATCAGGATGTTAACGTACATGTCAAATTGGACTTAAAAAAACCTTTCACAATCTTTTTTCCATAAACTTCTCTATCCCATAAAATAATAATCCTCCTAAATTTGATTTCACAAATGAAATGAGCTTTGGATGCCCTATATTGCTAAAACACGTATATAAAATAGTCGATAACAAACAAAACAATGACATAAATAAGATAAAGCATCACTAAGTCGTTAAATACAGGAATGATAAATTTATTCAGATCAATTCGCTTTCGTCCTAGTTATGTCTCTTTTTTAATCGCCCATTTATCGTTTCTTTTTTTGAGTCTGGAATTTTTTTCTAAATTGAACGTTTATTCATTATTTCCGTACATATATAAAATTTATTTCGACTGAATAAGAGAGGGAGAAAACACTCGATTTCTTTTGTTCAACATCCAACGGCACCCTACACGACTCCATCTGATTTTAATTAGTGCTAAAACGGGTGGAGGGTGAAAAACCTCCCGGGTCGAAAGGGTTCAACTAAGAGGGTCTCTTCCAGGTTAATTGAGACGAGTTTAACGGTATACTTCCATTTCTAAATAATAATAATGTTTATAAGTAAAAAGAAATACTTAAAAAATAATCATGCAGACGCTACTCACAAGTAATATAAAATCATACAACTGGTGTATAATAAATAAATAAAGAAAACATTTGTATTATAGTCAAAATGCAAAGATTTTATAACAGTGGAACAAAGCAAAAACGCCTGGCTCTTGAACTGCCTTTATTCCTGTACAATCTAGATCTCACAGCCATTCTAGTCGTCACACGATTTGTTCTGGAGTCTCACAAGGCAACGAGCTAAGCTCGTTTATTTACCTTGATTACCTATCCGATTTCTGTCGTTCACATTAAAATGTCTCTCCCTACAAAGACGACGTGGCAACACTAAGCTCGGCAAAAACCTATGAAGGGGTACAACGGAAGTAGGAAGGTTACGACTGCGCTCTACTCTCTCGGCAGGAGGGTGGGAAGGTCGCAGAGTTCTGCAGCTCTTCTGAAAGGATGGATCTACCAGATTATAGTGTCTCCTGTGCAAGAAGGTAGATAGGTAGAAGCGTACTGTGGATCCCCGGAAGAAGAGTTGGATCGACCAGGCGTATTGGTTACCTTTTGGTATGAGGCTAGAAATGTACTGCGAATCTTTCGAGAAGGGATTGGTAATCAAGGATCATCAACAGGATGGCAGAATTTGGAAGGTAGGAAGGTGGAACAGTACTGCAAGGATTTCGGAGATGAGTTGGATCGACCAGGTATACGGGGTGTCTTTAGGCAGGAAGTAGGAAGGTTCTTCGCTATCTGCAGAGACCACTTGTTCGTCCGCACTCACCTGCGTTAAAATTTCCCGAGATTTGATCCACTTAGCTGTAAGTACCGTGTGTACTGCATCATAGCTACATTAACGCACTTTCTCAGATTCCTCCTTTTCTCCCTAAATGATCGCGGAAGTTACAAAATTACGACATAAATAATTCTTGTCGGGGTCAGCCGTTAGGTTTGTACCCTAACACAAAAACCATGTTTACTAAGTCATTAGTCCACCCTTGCGAAGTATCGTTATTTTAATCTCAACACTGTACATTTTTATAAACCTTGTGCTTTTTCTTCCAGGGGGAATGGAAGAGGGTACAGCTGGAGTGGTTGTTGGCCGCGCTGGTCGACAGCAAAGTAGTCGCGATGAAAGCCAATTCAGGATACATGAAGTACCACGCACAATATCATCATCAGAAATCAGGCCTTCCTAGACACCACCATCACCACCACTGCAGGTTGTCGATCTTTTGATAAATTTCATAATTTTTCATTTAAAAAGCCACATTTGATATCTAAAATTGCATTTTATTTGTGCATTGCATTTTGTGATTTAAATCTACTTTAACAAACATAAAAGAACCTCGTTTTATAATAATGAAAATATTTTCTGTTTTTGCTCAGAAATGTCTTTCTTTACCGGGAGCCGTCTCTTGATTATGAGAAGCTACATTAACTATCCTCATCAATCAGATTCATTCCAAATCATTAAACAACTGCCATCAGTTACTTCTTCTCTACAAAATACACAATGGCCATTAATTTTTCAATTTGACAGGCTTTATTTTGGCAAATCCTTTTACTTTTAATCAAATCTTAATTATATATGGCTTTTTTTACGAAAACATAAGCATTATGTTATCTTTCAATTACCCAACCAGCTTCCGACCAAACGGGAAAAAGATATTTTTTTTTAATGGACATGTTTTTAATCCATCCGAAAGGCTTGAAAAGCAGGCGTGGATTATAAAAAGCCTCATAATTGCTCAAACGCTTTTTATTTTGTCACTTTCGCTTATTTCGTCTATGATTTTTTTTACTGTTTATTTAAAGAGAGATGTACTGATTATTACCCCAAAGTGATAAATCATACCAAGTGAACCAGGACGTCTTGAACAAATGCGATATGGTCGAACATCAAACATAATGTCAACATAAATTATAAATTAATCTTTTTATGTAAGGTTTTGGTTGAAATAAAAACGTTAGTGCCACGAGCAGGATTCGAACCCACGACCTTTGGCGCAATCCGCAGCTACTCTACGACTTGAGCTATCGTGACCTTAATCCACTCGAACATCAACTTCAAATCTCAATCGTACCTTCTGAATTTTCCTCCTTTTTGCCATTTTTCAAATGTCGTGTAATCGGATTGGATTCTCGGCGACAAACGAAATGGCTATGGAGAGCTTTAGTGAAGTATACTTATTACAAATCGTTTGTGGGAAGTTGGCCTCACAACGTGTGCCCCGTTGAGACGACCTGCAGCAACAGCCCGCCACTAGTAACTCAGGAGAATATGGTGCAGCGAGAGCCTAGAAGAGAACACCAATTGGAATGATGTCATGTTTACTGATCGGTCTGTCCGCATAGCAGGCGCCGAAGATCTATCGAGACGGGGGTGCCTACAATGCCCCAGTTCGTGCTCCCTTCAGTGCAGTTTGTAGGAGGCTGTGTAATTGTTGGGCTGGGATTTACACTACAGGACGAACTCGATTCCACATTGTTGAAGGTGTGCTTCATGTACAAAAAATTATCGAAGGAATACATCCCTCAAACGAGAGTCATAGGCAGGGGTTTTCGCTTTCTGGATGACAATATCAGACTTCATCGTGGCATAGTTGCCCATCATTGGTTAATAAACCAGGGAATTCCCCAACTGCTTCTTCCTCCATTGTCTCTAGACCACTAGGATCCAAAGAAAAAATCCACTAGGACACTAACGTCCCATTTCAGCCTAACCTTGTGAATTTTCCCTCCTTTTTTTCCATTTTTATCTTCAAAGTACCTTACATGAAGATTAATCAATTGAAAGATATTTGGTTAATCGGACCACGAAATCTAATGAATTTAATAAATTATAAATTTTATTAATCTGACCTTAATCTAACCTTTGAGTTGAAGCCGTACTGTTCGGAGGGGGGGGTCTTCCTGGGGATTTCTCAAGTATGGTAGTATCGTTCCAATTTTAGTATATGTACCGCCGAAGCGAGTACAAGTATGGTAGTATGACCGAGTATGGCATTTGGGCCTGCTATGGAAACTTAAGAAAATATTTCCATCCTCATCCTCAAATCTTACTTCCGATCGTAACGTTCATAACCTTAAACCATACCATTAAATAAAGATTAATTAATTGAAAGAATTTATTTTATTGTTGATATTTCAAAGTGGATTTTAAACCTGTTTCAGGCATAAGGGACATTCTAGAAAATCGGCGCTGTGCAAAGTGAGGCAGTGGGATGATGGTTCCGCCATGTTAGTATCACAGTCAAAGAGGCTGTAAGTGTTAATTTTTTCAGTTAATATTTGCCCTTTAGGAGAAAGGACATCTGCACGGCATCGCCTATCTTCACCCTTCTTCAGCAACATCACCACACACTTATTGACCATTTATCACCAGCGGGGCAAACGCTGACAAATAGCATGGCCATCAATTAGCTCTCACTCTTACCCACTTCACCCATTCTTATCTTCAGTTTGATTTACCGCTCATTTCAAAACCACCTCGCTGTTTCTCTTTTCGCCCTTTCGACACACTTCTCCATTTGTAAAGATTCTTGTTATTATTGTCAAAGTCGGGTCACCACACACCTAAAATAATTACGGCTGTTGGCTTATTGACGGGAAAATATTTGGCTAATGATTTTCTTTAATTTAAAAAAACTTGGATGAACTTTGAGCTTTAATTTTTTAAATTACATTTATTTGATATTTACAACAAATATTGTATTAAGCAAATGTGTTCCGCAACGGTATAGGCATAGGTACACTGTAAGGTCCCTGGTTCGAATGCAGCTGCCCTGCCGACAAACTTACAAATGGGCTTTTTTTCACCAGCACCCTGAAGGTTTATAGGACCTCTGTTGTTGTGAACCCTCTTTTTAAAAAATACTTATAAAACCGTCCCTCACATGCGCTGCAAGTAGTAGCGTCGGCTCCGCCAATAGAACTCCTCATCCATGGACTAATTGCGCTCAGAAAGCTTAAGGAGGGAAAAGCGATAAACCTATCGAACAGTGATTCCTCTGTAGAAGTAGAGAGTCTTCGCCGTATGCCAAGAAAGCAACTGCTGCGTTACATCGACAAATAGGATAGAGGATGCATGGGAAACAAGATGTGACAATAGCATCAAGGGTAGATTAACCGACGAGTTTTTCCCGCGACTTGGTTCCAACCCTATTTCCGCATTAGCCAGGTATTGACGGGACATGGAAACTAATTTTTATCTTTATCGATTCCACAAAAATGACAACCCACTGGGTACAAACTGTGAGGTCGATGATAACGCAAAACACAGACTGTTGCATTGTCCTTTCTATAAGAGGCATAGGAAATCGCTCAAAACGTCCTGAAGAAGAATTAACCTCCAGATGGAAACAAATTAATTTGCAGTAAAGAAATTTTAAATTATTTAAAAACTTAAGTCGAAAACTATCAGGCACATAATTTGCTGACATAAAAACCTATCTTATTTATCTTTTGTAAATATTGCATACTTATCTATTTATTCGTCTTCCTAGTCTCAATATTGTATATACTTTACATCTATTGAACTAGCTTGTAAATATTTTCATCGAAGCAAAGTGTAAAGAAGTAAACAGCAAAGGGAACCCCCTTTTTGAATAGATAATTTTAAAAAATCTTTCCTGCCCCTAGTCTCTCCTTCCACCAAGGTAAGGCTAGGAGAAGACGGATTAAATTTAAACTTCCTTAATTCATTAATTATTTAATAGATTTCATGGTCGTGGTCCGTCGGTGCGGGGTCTCCCTGTGGTATGCCGGGATGGTGGATGGGAAGAGAAAGGTAGTTGTTTAATCGTCGTATGTCTGATGGAATAAAAGCTTTAGGAGGAGGGTAGAGTTGCAGGGGGACATTCAAGTATTGTGGAAAGATGCTCTAAAACAATCTAGCATCTCGGAATTGCATTTGACTAATTTTTAAAATCTATAATGGAATATTTGGTACTCTATGTGATTTGTTTTTAAATTGCAGTATGTTTGATCTTGATGCTGTACATACAACAGGATGGTTCGGCGTTGTTAGACAGAACCTTGGGAGACATCTATTGATCTAGGTCCGAAGAAGAATTATCGATGCGCGTATTGTAAGTCATCTCGGGAAATGTTATCCATTATTCAATCGTTTGGACTTACAAGGATCTCGGGATTGTTGAAAAGCACGCAGGAACCTAGTGATTTCAGGGAAAGAAATTTGACGGATCGCTTGTCAAGCCGGTCATCACTTTCCAGTCTCCACTTTTACGGATCGTTCCTCCATCGATTAATCACATGTGATGAAAAACGAATCCCATCAAAGAATTTAAAAGATTATAAAAAAGCTTACTGTGACGTTGTTCATTTCTTCCAAAGGGAACAAATTCGCTGTCTTTCTTGTATTTTTATCGCTTTATCATCAAGTTCAATAATCAATACTGAATTATTTGTAAATAATAAACGCATTGGGTTAAAAATAAAATAATAAATACCAAAAAATAGGCCAACAAAAAAGTAATAGTTCATCGTCAAAGTGAAGCCCCAAGTGGCTCGGAAATAAAAAAAAAATGAAATGTTATTTCAGCCTATTTTCCAAACATCGGCCTTTTAAATAAGGAGAGAAGATTAGAAGAGCTTAATTTTGGCAATAGACTTTTAAGAAGAATTTTTTCAAATACTTTGGACCTGATAATAAAGTCTGATGGGACGATGAGATGAGTGTATTTTTGTTTGTTTTTTGAACAGTTATGCCAAATTTTAGGAAAAGGATTCTGTTCCAATGTGTTCATAGTAAGGGAATTTACAACTGTAAAAGTATGTGAAGAATAAAAAGGCTTTATTGAAGTTCGAAAATTTAGTTTGTATTTAAGTCAAAACCAACAGCTTAGCGGATATAATAATGATAAGCACGTATAATCTTGTTTGTTAAGTATATTCAGTTTTAAGGAGTTTTTGTATATTTATAAATATAATCAATATATAAAGTATTTGGATAATGTTGTCACTAATAAATTAATATGTTAAAAAAAATTTAAATCTAGTATCAAGTTATTGCATTTTAAGAAGCAAGTGATAATTAATCACCGTAAGAAATTACTTCTGAATTATGTTTATTAGAGGTGAAGTCGGAAAGGGCTTAATTTTCCTCTTGAAAGTAAATTATTAAATTGAACGCTTTCCACTTCCTAGAATCCGTCTCGGTTAATTTCTCCAAAGGAATCAAATTCCATGATTGAAAAAGTTGGCTTCTCGCCATTAAACTTTATCATTTGTTGACTGGGGTTCAATTGGCGTTGCTGGGCCATTTTCATCACCCGGTGGATTCGTTTCGACTCAGCGCTTGAGTGTAAAGTTCGCAAACGGACTTCAGATAGAATCTATGAAACTGGGGCTAACTGAAATTTTACAAAACAAAGTTGTTTTCGGCCGAGTTACAACTCATTGGCGAAAAACAAATCGCAGTTGATTAATACACGCATTTACCCAATAGCTAAAACGAAAAAATGCCAAACTGATCAACAAAGCCAGCGAGGATAGACGTACTAAAATAATAACCAAATTATTTTAAAACTTTTTTAATTTTCTTTTTTTTTTATAAAACTTGAATAAAACGTGACACAGATCCTCGCATCGTCGTTCTTACGGTTGATAACGAATTGTCGTCTTCGTTATTTTAACCTCATGTTGCTCAAAGCTGTTTTGTAATTCGATTACGACCCCGACCGAAATTTGATCAACCATCAATTTTCCCGTCAGTGGCCATGGCTTTGGGCAAGCCGCCGCAAAAATTCTATTTCAAACACATACCTTTTCAATGTTCCTAGCATGCCGACCAGCATGTGGGAACCTCCGCATTAATATACTAATTTATACATAATGTATACTCTTGATATATTCTAAATAAAACGTGTATATAAAGTAGTGCTTATTAAATATTACAATTTTTCGAATATTTAACAAGACATTTCAAACAAAAATATACCAAAAAAACTACGGCTTCGGTAAGTATAAATATGTAAAATCAATCAAAAGCGATAAATAATCATTTTTTATTAAAACTTATCGTCTTACAATGTGTAGCCTTCAACATTTATGGGGAGGGGGCATTTTATGTTTACACTACAATAAAAAAATATTAGTAAAACGGTCTTGCAGTGTGCCCTAGGAGCAGTGAAACAAATTGGAATATTTTTTACTAATGTTTTTTTGCCTTTCTTGTGAATAATGGTTTTATACGTAGCATAAATAATGTGCAGATGGAGATTATTAAAACTATAAAAACTTTCGAAAATGAACAGACAGGAGTAGGACAAAAATACTTTTTTTAAACATTCTGAGTGGTATTAAGTATTAAAGCCCTCAAAGATAAATTGTTATATAGAACAGAATATAGACATTTTTGGGCTGGATTGGCCCTTAACTATATTTTCTTCTTGCCTATGTCCGGTGTTTCATTTTTAAAAAAATCCGTAAACCCTTTAGATTTTATCTAATGTCCTCGGTATTAAAACTTTTGGAAAGCTTCATTGTTCCTCTTTTCTAATATCAGCTTTGATTAGATAATATACCATTAAAAATGATAAAAATAAGTGTAACAAACAACCGAAACACTTTATACGTTTTATTTTATAACCTCCGTTTCGTAGACAAAGGCGCGGTTTCTGCCATTACTTGTAGTTTACATGGTTCTTCAAGGTCATATTTTTATGAAGAAAACGAGAAATTGGCAAACAAAATCACTTATTACATTTATATTTTCCCCCTATTTTCATGTAACGTTAAACTGTCGTAGTAAAAACATTTCACTTATCGACAAAAATTTCTCAAATATTTCATTTTTTAAGAGGCCAAAAACTCGACCAGGATTGATTTTTTTTCGAAGTTTGTTTAAATAAACATTTCAAAAACACTGTCACCTAGATGGTTGATTAACCTCTGCTGTTGCAAACCCTCGTTAAAAAAATATAAAAAAATTTTGAAAAGAAAAAATATATTTAATGCACTGCCTATCAAAACAAAACCCGAGCACCTGGTTTTTGCATGAAAAAATGGCCAAATTTGGAAATGCTCAGCCTTTTAAATCACACACCTGCGCTAGGTCTCATTTTTTAGAAAATTTTACGCTGAACGATATGGCTTTTTAAAAGGTTTTCCTAGCTTCAGTCATTCATCAGTAAATTCAGAAATGTCTTAATTTTTGCACTTTTTACGTAAACTTTTTTTTTTTATTGGAAGAGGGTTTTTCTCAGACTACGTCTCGTTTCTGTGAACTCTTTTTGAGCTCAGACGTGGAGGAAGATTTTCTCGATGCAATATTAGTTACTCACCTCACATTTGGTAGGGTTTGGGCTTGGGGTAGAATATGTAAAAAGGAAAATGATGAAGTTGAATTTGAGGTGGTTCTAAGGGGCACAGTTCCGCTAAACCCGCCAAACCTGAATGTCATGCGGAAGGGTTTCGGCTCAACGCCGTTATTTAAAAGTATTAAGAGCTTTCTCAAAAAACAAGCACTTTAATAGGTTTTTGGCCGTTGTGTACAGGTCGTTTGGGCGATTTACCTGATTGTTTGGTGGGGAGAGTACGAGTTGGTGATAATGTTATTAAAATTGTCGTTACATACAAAAAAACCCTTCAATTACAACAAAATATTAACATTCTTAAGGACAACTGCGATCAATGGGTTTGAATGTTAATCTGAAAAAAGGAAAAAAAGATGATAGTCTATGAATAATGGGACTTTTGGTGGGAAGGCTATTATAGTTGTAAATTCATTCAAATGCTTGGGTTCATTCTGACTCCTCGCCTCTCCTTTAAAACTCACATTCAAAAAATAGTGTCCAGTGCTAAAATGCACTTAATACTGTATGGTCAAGCCTGGCCGTTAAATGTTTTTATTACAGTCTCTCAATCAGTCACTTATTATGCAGCTCAGGTTTGGAGGTTTGCTCAGAATGATCAGTTAGAGCAATTATAGTGTTGTTTTTTGTTTTTGTTTTTATTAAAAACTATTCTCCTTACCGACTTCTGTGATGAACTATCATTTAAAGACCAATGTAGGTCTTTTTTTCCCCACCTTGAAAATGAGCACGTTTGGACCTCTACTTACGTCGAATTCTTGCAATGGAAGTGGTTGAAAAAAACTTTTTTGGTTTCAGAGTTGGTTGAATCTTTTTGTAAAACACTATTTTGATTTCAGTCCTTCATTAGACTATGTATCTCTCTTGAAAAAAAAAAAAAAAAAAAAACGACTATCACATTAAATATTAAAAATGAGAATAATACGTCGGGAAGAGTCTTGGCGAATTCTAGGAAACCAGGTAGGTAGGTCTGTAAACTTCCGGACGCAGGATGTAAACTATTTTCACTCAATAATGAACTGCCGATTAACTTGAGAAATCTGTGTCGGCTATTTAAAATTATGGGTTAATTACATTACCTAAATTTCACCCCATGGGTCGAAAGTTATGTTCATTGTGTAACTAAAGGACAAGAGAGGATGTGGATCATTTTTTTGGCTCCGTCTATGTTAGCAGAATTCAGAATGTGACACCTCATCATCTGTTCTTTAACAGAAACAAAATTTAAAAATATGCTAAACTCTGTAGGCAGGGTGAATCTTGTTAATTTTTACTTATTTGATTGTGGATCATATTAAACATTATTTTATGTTATATATGTTTTAGTTTAATTGTTTAAATGTATAGTATTGATATAATTTTTAATTAAACGTATGAAGTATCTTGTTTTTATCGTTTATTTTTCCTACTTGTGAAAAAAAGACAATTTTCGTTTTTCAGTACTTTTTAAGATATAAGTTGATCTGTAAATGAAAATAACACAAGACCATGTCGTTCACATAAAAAAAAGAATAACGATATCCTTTTGTTAGTTCAATATATTCCAATATCTGGAAACGACAATATCTCTAAAAATGTAAATCCAAATCACCCATGAAAAGATAAAGTAGTAGAGGGCTGAGATTTTCTCCTTGCAGGGTACTCTCAGAAAGCCTAAAATCCCTTAGTTTTTTTGTTTTTTTTTTATTTACTTTGAATCTGAGCCTGAACTGTAAATTTATTCAATTTATCCCATAAATTATTTTGAGCGTGAGATCCAAAAGATTTGCATAAACTGACTTATATGGTAAATACTTTATAACCTTATTTTAAAAGATTTAGCATAATTTTTTAAATGTTACTTCCCTCCTGAGGTCTACAAAATCAGTTTTAAAAAAGTCAATAAAAGTATTTCTGTATTTAAAGGTTTTTTCTTTTGTCAAAAAGAAATTCTAAGTCGTTTGAGAAGCTTTCAAGCTGGGAAAATGGCTAAAAACAGTCACAGAACTGGGCCAATTGGAAAATGTTCTTTATCCTTTTTTTTTTCTCCCCAGTGTGCGAAGCATACAAAATAACAGGTATAACTATCAGGAAAGTTACGTGTTGCTTAACAGGTTCTTTCTTTTGAAATCTTGAAAAACGCCAGTCAGGATATGAAATATTTCATTTTGAATCAATTTTTTGATAATTGTTTTGTATTTATTAGCTCCATTGTGTCATATTTTGTTTCTTTCTTATTGATTTCACTGAGAGTCTAATATATTTTTAAGTCCCGTTTTTAAGGTTTAATCAACGTTGATTTAGTTCTCCTCATACCTCACGTGACTAACATATTTTTTAAAACTCAGCTTTTCCCAGCGTTTGTAGATTATTATTTTCAACTCCATTTAAAAAAATTACCTCAATTAAAGTGTGTAGAAATATGTTCATTTTCCACTGTAAACAGTAAGACGTGATCAATCCTTTTTTAAGAGATATTTTCTCCCCAAAAACAAAATAACAAATGGAATACATGTGAGTCGATGTAAGCCAAGTAATTTTATGACTGTGTCTCGCAAGGGAGGAAAAGGATGAAAGGAATAAATTATATTTCCCATCTCACGGTCCTTACAAGGTTCTAGTTATTAAACATCATCAGGCACCAAAACACCCTCAAAAATTCAAAGGGACAGCGTTTATTATATTCCAAACACATGGGTGTTAAATTTTAAAAAAGAAGTGTTGTTATTTTATTTATAACTATCCCGAGTGAGAAACCCGTTGAGTATGGTGTTTTAATAAGTGTGATTTATCTCTTGTCAACATGACTTCAAGCCTTTACAAAACAAAAAAGTAAAAGTGGCTGAAAATAAATTTCCTTTCACTTTAAATAATTATTCAAGGTGTTAAGATTGTAAATCAATTTTTAAAGTAAAATCAGATTTAACAACAATAGTTCATTGTTAAATAAATGTAATTTTTTGGTTAAATTTGATTTAAATTATTTATAACCAATATTTAATATAATGATTATTTGGAGATCATGAGATGTAGTCTGATGTGACGTAGGTTTAGAAAAATATTTCCTTTATTATAAGTACAAACACTTTGATTGAGTCTAAAATTTCTAGGCCCTAAAGGTGATCTCAGTAAAAATCGAAAGTTGGCACAATGAAGAAAATGTTTTTCTAAACCTACATCACACCAGACTGCATCTCATGATTTCCAAATAATCATTAACTAATGGTCGCTAAACCCCACACAAAATTAAAATAATATGATGATGTGACTGGCGACAAAGATCCCTTCCTTATTTCCATTTTTTTAGAAAGTGAACTAAATTTAAGGTTTAAGATCAGTTCCTCTTCATCTATTTTCTTAAGCGAAGTGACGTCTTTCCATAGAGGCTGTAACATCTAGTAGCTAATGCTTTGCAGTCACATAGGAGTGTTTCGATGTCTCAGCTGTTTCATTACAAAGTGGGCAAGTTTCTATACATTTTTCCCAATTTTTATGGTGATTAATTAAATAAGCTTTAGCCTAAAAAGCTATTTCCGTAATAAACCAGTTTATTTATTTTTTTTTATCTATATACTTGGTTGAGATGTTTTGCACTTGGTCAGAGTAGGAACTGCTTTTGATCAACCTGTCCATGGCCCCTAGTGTTGGAGATATGTTAGGTGTTCCCAAACCAGCTGTAAGTTGAAGGTGAAGGAGACTAAAGCCCTCAGAGTTGCTTAGCAGTTTGAAAATATGTAAATCTGTGCACCTTTTCAAGTATTTCTTGTACACAAGTTCCATTGCTTAGATCTAAACTTAGAAAATAGATGGTATGGGGCCTACAAATTTCATTAGGTCAAAATTTGGGCCTACACCCCTTGTTTTATTTTGGATCCAGCGAGTATCATAAAAAAAGGCCTCCTCTATTATTTTCTGGGGATTTATTACAAACAACCCTTGTTAATTTGTATTGGAAAGTGTCTGTCAAATTTCACTTTGTCAGACGTTATTGTAGCTATTTTCATTTACCGTCATGTTTAGGACTTTGTGTTGACTTTTCTTAGACGAGGCTTTATTTCATTGCATCCTAAGAGCCTGTTTGCAAAGTCGTATGACCTCCTCTGGATGTATGCATGGTGTCAATCTCAGAACTACTTTCAACGCTGAAATAGGGCACATTGAATCTCTAATGGTAAAATATATCAATCTTTCTAAATTTTTTAATTTTTTGGTATTCTTTTCCAAGGTTTTTGGCCATCATAGTGAGCCATGTGTGACAAGATGTCTTAACTGTTTTAGAACATAGCAAGTAGGCTATTTTTAGATCTAGACACCATGTTTGACTAAACAATAGCCTATACTTGTTCTTACTTTTTTATTGTTTCTTCCCCCACATTCTTCCCAGTGAATTTTTAATTTAATATTACGTCCAGACATATCTCTGGAGAAAACTTACATTAAGGTTTTAGATGAGACTGCTCTTTATGAATGAAAAACAAATTCATTATTTCATCTTCATTATAAAGCAATGTTTTCTTTGTTGAGTAGAAAGTACTTCACCAAAGCTTTTTGCTAAGAAAGCTTTTTCATCACTGCTGAGGCGTCCTTTTAACTAAATCTTAACATGACTGGTTGTTTGTTGTATTTATTAATTTTCAGTTTTTATGATTTAAAAAATTAACTATTGTGTCAGCTAAATCAAAAGCTAAGCGTAGATTTTCTGTAAATAAGAGGCTATTGGCTGTTTATGAGCATTGCAGCATAAATTATTTTTTTTAACCTTACAGACCAGCTTGCTTAAAACATATTCACCGCTTTCGGATCTTTGTCTTTGAGTGTTTCCTATTCTCCAAAATAAAACAGAATTCATTCAGGGAAATTGTAAATGTCCTTTTTGCAAAGAGTAACAAATGAAATTGTTCACAAATAAACTTTCAGTGTTAGAGGTATCAAACCACTTTTTCACTCAATAATAATCTATATCGAGATATGGTCTTGAAGGAAAAAGCAAATTCAGTTGTGACTGTCAAGCTTTTGACTTGTTTTAAGGTCATCAGGGCAAAACAATCGTAAATATGTCTACAAATTATTACCAACACCTAAGTTTGGTAGGTGATCTCAACTCGTTCTTGGCGGAAACAATTGAATTAGCTTTTTTCTTCAAGACCCTACCCCAATCTAGAGGGTTTATGACAAATACTGAAAAATATAATTTAATTATTAAAGGTTGTTCAATAATTTTGTTTAAAAAAAAAAAAATAATAAAATATGAACAGGAAGAAGTTTATCAGTTTCACAAATCATTACTTTTCTTGTCAATATCACAGATGCATTTTCCAATTGCTAATCTTAAATTTACCAATGTTTACTGTTTGTGTTATTTTTTTAATAAGTGTAATTTATATTATAACAAAGAAATATATTTTCACCCTACAAAAAAGTTCAATTGTGTATCATTAAATCAATTAATTAATTAAAAAATACACACCGTACAATTTCTTGAAAGCGCGAAAAGATATTTAAGCATAAGAATAAATTATGAAATGGTTCAAAATTCTAATAGTTACTGTGCTCTTTATTAGGCGAGGGGGTGAAGAGAGATACGTCACCTTGGACATGGACTCAGAAGACAGCGATGCGACAAGAAGGAAGAAGAAGAAGAAACGTAGAAACGTCGGCCCCATGCTGAACAGACCACCATTGGTCAACAAGCCGAAAGTAACTATTTTATTAAATAAATCTAGACGAATGAATCAAATTGTGGGCATGTTAGCGAAAATTTGTTGCCGTCTGGGTAGGCCAAGATGTACAAACTACCATGTTCTGCACTTAACTACCACAGTCCAGCTGCCTGACACTAAAAATGCAATAAAAAAACATTCATAAAAGAAGGTGGCAGTGTCAGCATGCTAGATCTGCAGACAAGTTCTCGTGTTAAGAATAATAAGAATTGTGTCCAGTTGGTAGAGAAAAGTTACTTTATGTGTCCCATGGGTTGACAGTCCTTGACTCTATATAAACAGTGTGTAGGAATACCATCTGAAATTAAAATTTTACCTGAACGTAGTAGCGAGCAACTAGGTCTCCTGTTCTGACCTATGGGAGGAAATAATGTTATATTTGTGTGTGCTGAGTGAGTGTATTTATTGGCATGAATGTGTAGGGTGAGAGGGTTAATGGTGGAATATTGAGTGACACTGAGTAAATAAGTGAGAATGTGAGTGGAATTGATAGTGTCGTGGGCATTATTGACAGCCCTCGGTGGCTTGAAGGATAAGTCTGACCTCAGACTGGCAACATGGTGGGTGATCCTTGAGGCAATATATTGTGAATTACAAAAGCCAAAATGCTGACAGGCTGCAAGAATATATTTCCTCTTAATTTTATTATTTTTGTTTCACTATTTAATTATATTTTTGCTTGATATATTTACACCAATCATCAAGAAGTTACAATTACAGTAAATTCGGGGGGGGCCGCGGTAGCCGAGTGGTTAAGGCGTCAGACTCTCGGCTAGTAGACCCCGCGGTCGTGGGTTCGATCCCCACCGTAGCCTCTGGAATTTTTCTGACGCCTAAGGGGACCGGTGGCCGCAATTAAAAGAAATTGACACGGCACTCATCAATGGAAGGGGCGGGACCGGGTCTCAGCGACCCTGAACCTGGTCCCAACCTCCTTCAAAAATGAGTTTCTTCGATGGAAGAACACTGGTACAACGGGGGCTCAAGTTCACTTTGTGTTGTGAGCCCTCCCCCAAAAATGGAGCCAGGGTATAGTACAATAAGCTGTACAGCTGCAGTGCTCAGTCCCTGGTATCCATCCATCCACATCCATAGTAAATTCGTATCAGAATTTGATGGGATATTTTAAGAATTGAGGTTTCAGTGGTTTATCTTTTCTTAGGGGCCAAGATCTGTCCATTTTGAGAATGGCATCTTTTATTAGGAGGCTTCTCTCAACATCATACATTGAACAGCAAAAATATACAATTCCAGCCCTGAATCTCTGCTCCACAATTATTTTTTGGAGTAAACAGTCTTTCTTTCATTGTTTGGAAAATTCTTTTGTTTGATCGCCCTTGACTTCTTTCCACGTGTATTCTTAATTTTCAAATGTTTTCTTTTTAACGTAACTGATGGGAATTTTTGCATAGCAAACTTCTAATTCCTGGCATGGTGGCCAGCGTCCCCTTATCTACATTATTGTTGTTTTCCATCCATTCTCGTTTAGTATTGTTATATATTTTCTCATTTCTCAGGCCGTTTCATTTGGGTTTCTATTATTTCGTATGATTTCAGTGATGTTAAACCGTTAATATGGATTATTACTATTTTATTTCCAAAGGGTGTTTGGGGTAAAAGCCACTTTGCCAACCCTTTCGTTGTTCGAGCACCAATCTTCTAATTTAAAATGAAGACATAAGGTCCAACCTCATTTACCTTAAATTATAATACAACTGGAACCAACCATACCTTTTAGTACATGGCATCTTCTTCAAGTGGTATCTCTGAATTTTTTATTAAGTTTGCCACCAGGTGGGTACCAAGAAGGGTTCAGTTTTAATTGCAGAATATTCATCAACAATTTCTTCAATTTTTAAAAGATGATGGACAGTCGATGTGCTTTGTGGGAAATTGTCTTTAGCCATTCATAACTCTCATAAGAATTGAGCGCTAAACTGCTTTATTCGCTGTATTTTTTCCTTTCTTTTCGAAGGCTTCCTGCCACGCTTGGACCCCATACATCAGAATGGGTATTTTGTGTTCAACTATCCATTGTTTTACAAGAAAAGAGTGGGTGATCTGCAAATGTGAAAACTTCCATGTCTGCTGGATTATTTAACTTTTAGTATTGAATCAAATAGTATTGTCAATTTGTGTGTGTGTGTGTGTGTGTGTGTGTGTGTGTGTGTTGTGTGTGTGCGTGCGTGCGTGCGTGCGTGCGTGCGTGCGTGCGTGCGTGCGTGCGTGCGTGTGCGTGTGCGTGTGCGTGTGCGTGTGCGTGTGCGTGTGTGTGTGTGTGTGTGTGCAGAGGTGGTCCTACAGAAATTTGTAATCAGTACTAAGCCAAATTTAAACTTTTGAAGTTTTACGATTGAATTAAAATGTGAATTTTTTTTATTACAAGTTCTAATTGACTTTTTTTTTAGATTGTAGATCCTGAGGATCTTCCAAAACGAGCAAGGTGGACGATAATAATTACTGCCGGTTTCCTTCTTCTGACCTGTATGCTTCTTGTAGGAATTACTTTAAGAATGGCTCCAATTATAGACCAAATGGGTAATCAGCTAATAAACGTTTTATTTGTTTGAAATTAAACATAATTAAAATTTTAAATTGTGTTTCAGTTCATAACCAGAATGAAGAGCTTATAAATTCTCTAAATAGACAAGAAACTGATTACAACGAGACTATATTAATAGCATGATATTACGAGCAGTCCTTTTAAAAAGGTCCAATAGCATAATAAATTGTTAGGAACTTTTGTATAATTATTCTCTTTCTTTCCAGGGCAAAAAAAAATTCCATCAATTTCACCAGTTGGATGTAATAATCGGATGTGCCAAAGTTCTTATGAATTTTAAATTGTTGTCATAGTTGATATATGTTGTGATAGTTATAGTTTGTGCTTCCATATTGGAATTATGAGAACCTAAAGAGAATTGAGTAGATCACATAGAAAGGTGATTTTTTTTTATAAGAACCTGCTATTTTTAGAATTACAATTCTAATAGAAATGATACATGGTGGAGTGAGTACGTTATTCAATCTTTTTATATTTAAAGATTCCATAAGGCCGGTAAGCCATGAGTTTAAAATAATAAAGTTGTTCTTACAGCAATTAAAGAACAGGATACAATGTTGATTATTAGATTTTTTAACGTCTATGAATGTCAAATTATATACGTTTAATTAATTGAACTTTGAAATGTTACTGTAAATATTCTTGTACATAATATATTTAGGCATTAGGTAGAGGCAAGTGCTCACTGGCATATTGCACATTTTGTGTAATTACAATTTATAGAATTACCTATATGAGAGTGTGAAATATGATGTTTTTCGGGAGGAATTTGATCATATGAATTTATTCAGACAAATCTAAAGTGGACGTTCAAAAGGCGGTAGTTTTGGAAGGGAAAAAAGTGGAAATAGAAAAATGTTAAAAAAAAAAAATTGTCAACCGTTCTCTTGTAAATTAATCTATCTTGCCTCATTTTAACACTCTGATGATGACAGAACATGTTTTCATCCTTTGGTTTAGTAAATGAAGTCAACAGAGCCAAATGCTGCGGAATTGCAAAATAGAAAAACGGTTTTTAAAATGCTAAAAAAAAAATTTATATTATGAAAATTTGACTGGTTGATTGCATAGCATTTTGATTACATGTATGCATGTATAATCTAATGCTTCATAAGGCATTAAAAAAAGGTCAAAATTACTTCACAAATTTAAAATTTATCAATATAACGTTCCAATTTTTAGTATTTCTAACTTCAAACAAAACACAGGGGATTGAGATATGATCCACAGTTGCAAACTGAAAAATGAGTTCTTAATTAGAAGATTTAATTGACTCAGGCCCAGCGTAATTTCACAATTTCAAATAAAAAAGTATTTGCGTTTTACTAAACGTTTAAATTTATTTATTTATTTTTAAGGCATGCATTTAAAATGATCGAAGTGCTCAAATATGCAAAAAGAAATTAAAATTGTCAATCACCTGAAGGCAGAAGTGTGCAGAACTGCGTGAGCTAGTTAATAATACTAAAAATGAGATAAATCCGTTTTAAATAATTGGATTTGGACTTTGTTATTGCGTAAAGTGTTTGGTCCATCCATAATGATAAAAGTGTATATGTAAAAAAAAATTTTTTTTTTTTACACCAAGATCATTGCTCTAAATTCTAACCGAATACTGCATTCCAAAATGTCCATTTAACAAAATAAGGAAGTTCTTGGGAACTTAACAATTTAGTGCATTTAATTTTTGTAAATCCAGTCGAAATCAACTTAAATTGTTTATTCAAATGGGAAGGAATTAAATCACATTTTAAAATCCGATTTGATTTTTAAAAAAAGATTTGTAGAGAGAAAGCACACGATTCAATCATTAAATAAGACTTGCAGGGCTAAATCTAGATTAATTATATTGCTCAATGAAAATAATTATAGCCTACAGACGACCCATTTAAATAATTTAAACGTTCTTGTCATTCGGACAAGGGGTTACGTATTGAAAAGTATTTATATTTATGATGCCCAATTTGTATATTAAGTAGAAACTAGTGTGAAGAAATTGTTAAGACCGTTTTTGTAATTATAAGGTATTAAAATATGTCGATAGCATGTTACTGTTATTTTTCGTGTATCATGATGATAATTGATATTGTATTAAGCAGTGGTAAATTTACAATTAAATGTATTTTGTTATTTATTATACATTTTGAGAAGTGTAACTATTTGTAATAAATGTTAATTCTTAACAAATTAAAAATGCGAGATTTTTATTACCAGTACAGTCTATGAAATACAATAAACTAGCAACTATTTTTTAATATATTTGAGGAAATAGTTGTGACTATAAAAGAAAAAATTAAATATAATATCAGATAGAAAGTTTTTTTTTTCTTGTGGATAAAAGATTTTGGATTGATTGACCAAAAAGTGCAATTTACACTACAACACTAAGTAAATCTCGGCCTACGAAAGACAACCAACCAATTCGTTGACTGTGATTTAGTTAGTGTGCACGAGAGCAAATCAGAGCCAACAAAGTGGTTGGTCTTAGTCAAGGTTTGGACTACTGGCAGTAACATCAATTGCTGCGGTTCCACACATGGCCAAATCCCTTGGCCACAAACCATTGGTTTGATGAGAGTGAGCCAAGGATAGCCAATATGTTGGCAACCAAGATTCGGTTTGACCTTTTTATTTTTTTCTTTTATCATCTTTTATTTGTTTTATTGCAGACTAGCCTTATCCCTAAATTTTCTATGCAAATTATAACAATTATAATTTATATCAATTATATTGATGATCTTTCTGATTCTCATATCCTGGGCATAGGAATCTACCTAACCTAACCAATTCTAACCTAACCTAATCCTAAGCCGAGGTGGTTTTGGACAATGTTATTATGTAATAGATGGTTGTTTGTTCCACTACCAACTCGAAAATTCAGTGTGTGAAAACAAAATTTTCATATGTAAGCTTCCATCTTTTTTTCCTTGTGCAAACACCTCGAGGAAAAAATATTTCCTGGAGAGGATCTATTTACAGTGTGTTGTAAAACCATTCAGTTTGGTGTCCCTAATTTTAGAAGGTAGAGAGCTTCTATATCAATGCAACAGGGAGTAAAATAGACGTATGATATATGGCTCCGGGTCCGGTCTCGGGGCGTCAGTGCTTTGATGCACCTCACCATTCTTTGAATGACCTCTCCAGAAATTTTTTGTTCTTTTTGATTTTTTAGTTGCATTGTCTGGGTGGCGGGATGCAGAGACTTCTTGTGCTTTCTGGGCGAAATTTATCCCCGAGGTCCAAGCATACATTGACTTTTCTATGCTTCAGAAAAATCTGACCTAAGGGTGGAAGGGACTAACATATTTGTTAACTTTGTGAATAGTTAATAGTTTCAAAGTCCTAATGAAGTCCTCGAAAGCTTGACAAAGAAGTGTGTTATTCCAGTATATTCTAGTAATAAGCTACTTCTTTTGATTAAATTTTAAAAACTTGTTAAAAGCTAAGATCCCCTCCCTAAAGTTGGGGAATTAGCCTCTTAAAAACTACAACCAATATTGGCCTAAAGTTCAAAATTTTCAAGAAATAAATGTTTGATAGTAAACGAGTTGCTGAAATGCCGTGTGCTCGAAAAATTATTAGTAATGAAGGGAATGAATATTTCAAAAAAATCAAAAGTTATAAAGTTTGGTAATAATTATTTAGATTGACAATACATCAACTTCATATTACATAACCATACAAACCATTTTTTTTAAACGCTACTTCTAGGACAGGACAAATAGTCTTTGTATAATACAATCTCTCTTAAATATATTTTCCTCTTTCTTACACATCTTTTATAATTACTTAAATTTCTCTTGAATCTGTACATTATAATAATACAATAAACAGAAGAAAATAGTAATTTGATCAATTTGGAAACAGTTATTTAAATTTGACCAAAGTTTTATGAGCACTTTTTTTTATCGAAACAATATTCATATCATTCAAACTGTATCCAAATGGTCCACATAAATTCAAACTAAAGGGATATGTAAATAATCTCCGTTTTTTTTATACCAATTTTATATATATAATGAATACTTATCTAAAAACATTTTTCATTTTGGCAAACAAAAGAAAACTTAATGCAATAAGCTGTACATTTATGAGAAATCACTTATTGGCAATGCCTCTCTTTCGTATATACACATATTTGTATATATCAAAAAAAAAAAAAAAAGAATATACAATCATCAATCACAAGGCCATTTCCGAATAAAGGAAAATCTATAGGGGCTTTGAGAGTAGTCGTTTGTGTATATAACATCAACTCTGTTCTAAACTAACTACCCTAGCATTAAGTCAACTGAAATTAAACTATTTTCAATAAAACTTTAGGGAAAATACAAAAAAAAAAAGGACAGCACAACATTTTTGTTCTTCCTTTTTTTCCTTCTCTACAAAACCAGCAATTTTAAGCTGAATGAAATTAGCAATAAATAGGTACCTAAAATTTTACATCTAAAGTTTTATCATGCAGTTTTAGTTCGGCAAATATGAAAATGCCAAGCGATTTAGAATAAAAGCCTGTACAAAAGACAAAATTAAACACTTTTATACATGTCTCTGTAAATTTACTTTTTCTTCTCTTTTTTTTTACAAAATATACATATTTCAAAAAAATAACTCCTGTAATAAAATCATCTCAAGTTCTTATATTTTAATCCTTTTTATAGTTTTATTATTCTTTTAATCAAAGTCGGATTTGACAAATTACAACTTTTGACAAGATCACAGGCTTTTTTTGCCAGGGCTTTAGAAATTGGTTATCTCTTATAATACATTTTCTTTTATTGTATTCCTTAATTAAATATTTAGGCACTTAAATTCATCAAGTATCGTTTAAACTCTTCCTGATTTTTACACTGTCCTATACACATTACAAAATATAAAGTTGAATAAAAACAATCAGTACAAAAATAATTTAAAAGTTTTTTTTTTCTTTTTGGTCACAATTTATTGGAAAACAAGTTCTTTTAAAAACACTTTTTTATAAATGTAAAAAAAATTAACAAAACCACGTAAATAAATATAATTATCAATTACTGCCAAAAAAAGTTGTATTGTTAAAACCGACCTGATAATTATCACAACTATTGGTTTAATAAAACTGCACAACTGAAGAGGAAATAATAAAAAACAAAAACATGTTCAACCAAAACGTTCCGCAGGAACACCAGCAAAAAATAGGTATAACTTTACGAAGAATGGAAATTAAACAAATGAAGACTCATTCGAGGGAGAAAACAGAACAACAAACAACAGAGAAAAACAGTGGCCTCGCATGTCAATCGTCTAGTGGAAAACAGGTAACTTGCAAATTTGTCGTCTTCAAGTGAACTGCTCAGAACATCAAATAAGGATAAATTGGCAGATTCATGGTGAAGGGTAATGCTCCTGGCCACTATCTTTGAAGTGATTGGTTGAGGCATGGAGAAACCCTTGTCCCTAACTTGCCAGAGGCATTACTGGTAACGCAGATCGGAGTCGCCTTAACTCCTGCCACAGTCCTTGTAATCATAAGATAGAAATTGCAATATTTCTCGCCACCACTATCACTGAAAATTACTCATAGCAGCAATTGATTTCGAAAAAATTTACAGTTGAGAGACAGCTTGCTAAAAAGACGTCAAATGGTACCAAACGAGATTCCGATGTCATCCGGGGATGTCGCACTATGCACAAAGTATGGCTGATACAGTAATGACGTGGCAAGACAACTGGTCCACAATTGACTTTTGACGACTGAATTTTCACATAAAACGTGATACGACTAAGATTATCCTTAGCAGTTGTGAATGAAGGCCTCACAGGATATAAGACTATCCTGAAGACTAACAACACAACCCGACTTCTCCTGGAACACGCTACACAGCGGGAAGCCCAGGACATGCAGGTGAAATGGGAGTTCTTGAAGTGTTAAACAATCATAAGCAAAAACCGGATTGATTCAGAAAAGACTTGAATGATGTATTTGATGTACCTGGCCACTGCATGTGAAGAAATTTTGAGTGATAGGAGACAGAAATATTGGGGCTTGCGAAGGACTTCCCTCAGAATTCCAGCAATGCAATGGCTATACAGCAATTAACTGATCAGAAAGGAAAGCAAAATCGCATCTTATGAAACTAATCAAATAGCTCAAAGATTTGTAAGGACCATTTCAAATTCACCATTGTTTACAGAAACCAGAGGGATCAACCTGTTGCTGAAGTGCAAGGATGCTTAGTACCCAGGCAGGCTCAACGATCCAATTTGCCAATATTCCAGTGTCATTTTAATCATGTCGAAGCGACTAACCTGTATGATGAATCTGAGGCGCCAGTTACTTGCAGAGTTTAGACGAACTTTTGAGCAAAAATTAAAAATAACATTGAAGCTAGACCCCAAACGGAAATAATAGTTGAAACATAAGGACTCCTAAAGTAACACCATTTATTTAAAAAATAATAATAAACAATATATAAACATACATATTTTTATTTTAAAAAATAAAATGTTAGTGTCCACTCGGAAGAAATATTTCGGTTGAAATTCAGACTGGGCAAACATCAACTCTTTTTTTTATATTTTGCTTCTTTTTTTCTTTCTTTCTTTTTTTTTTTTTTTTTTGTGTGCGTGTAATAAAATATATTCATTTTTAAAAATGCTTTAAAACATTTTCTTCTTTCCAATAGTTGTGCATTTTTTTACCAAGTATGAACTTGCATTTTATGTTTTTTTTTACTTTTTCACATTTTTTACTGCAAAATCTTTATTTTTACCTTTATTAATAGAATAATGTTTTAAAGAATATCTCTTTTTGAATACTTAATCTACTTCCTCTTCGCCCTCGTGCTTTCTTTTCTTTCCCCTTGGAGTAGAATCTGAAAATTATATTAAGAAATTTCCCATTAGAAAACAAGCACCAAAAACATAATAAAATGCTATCCAAATATGAACATAAATCTTTTTTTAAAGAACTCATGGTAAATACGTGCATATTGCCCTCAGTCTGAAAGAAAAAAATTGAATTATGTAACCATCCCAATCCCTAATTCTACCCCTCACTTTAAGCCTGCCGCAAATTAACCCAGCCCAATGCCCAACAACACATCCCATGACAAGTTTTGTCGAGGTACCGCATATTGAACCCAGTACTGACCCAGCGTGTGACCATGTCCTCTTTCCGGCAAATACTTCTAGATTTAGAATCTGAGTCCGAAACTGAGAAATTTGTTTTATTGTGTTTGTTATAAAAATAAAAAATAAAATAAAAATGCCTACTTAGGTGCGTGAAGTATTCATGGAGAGTATTTGGTATCTGAGGAAATTCCAGAAAACATTTTTAGAAGTTGTTTCCAGCTGAACAGAACGCAGTTCGATGAAGTGCAAGAATTAATACAAAAATGACATTATGGGGATGCAATGTAATAAGTCTCAACAACCGATCAGGAGTGAAGAAAAATTGGCCGTATGCCTAAAGTAACAAAGTTTGTTATTAATCTTATACTAAGTAATATTACTAGTACTATTTTAGATTTACTTCCCAAATACCACCTAGTTGGTAGGTTTAAAATGATGGAATTTAAGTAAACATTTTCAAGGTTGCTTTGATTGTAAATTAGAAGAAGTCATAACTATTTGATTAATTGTTATTGCTTTACTAACCTTACATTATTATTAAAGAAGAATTACATAACTCAATTATTTATAGGGGCTGTAAAGATCCCAAGGGAAAAGTTTCTTGTAAATCGTCTTGACCCAATGCAACTGGCTGGATGAAAAAGCTTGGGTATTGTGACATCGCTGTAGCAGAGTTGGAAGAGATCTGTTTCATCTGAAAACGTTAAGGAAAACATTTTTCCTTTATTTTCAAAAGCTTGTTCTCTTCCTCTGCTCGAGTCACTGCCTGGGGTAAACCTTATTTCGGACTAGTCTTTGAAATTTTTTGTAAGCCCTTTTGTCGTGTTGTACATGGGCATAAAAAATTTATGAACCAATGCCGTACAATCGAACTCGATAGATGTAGACGACGAACTTACGACCAGTAACAATGATTCTATTTTAGTTCAAGATAATCGCATTAGAAGTTCAAGACAAGCTTTTTTTTAGAGAAAAAATATGTTTCAATAGTGAACAGATTCTGTCGAGTCGCAAAATAGCGCAGGCAGTTCAGAGAGGGCACTATTGATGATTCATTTTGACAGCACAGCTTAATCTAGCTTTGGTCGCAAAAGTTGTAATTTACTGCAAAGTGTGTTTTTCTGAACTTTAACAATGCGATGTGCATTGTAATGTGATGTAATGATTTAAGAAATAAAGATGTTACGATATAAACTTATCGTTCAAACCGAGCACCAATTTTTTCCCATAGATCATCTTTCACTTTCATCCTTATGTAATCAGGATGACTTGTATCATACAAAATGGGACTACCCCGCACACTTTCTATCAAACTTTCGTCAAGTGCCATTATTTCCTTAAACCCACGATGTGAAGGACACACGGAATCTGTGCGGCTGTCACAAACAAACCATGAGTGGTTGATGTCGAACTGGGCTGGCCATGGAGTGGGTACAATTTCCGTCACAATATCTGGAACTGCGTTTCACAGAAGAGCCCATGTGTGGGCTGGGTTCAATTTGCAGCAGGCTTTAACCCTGACATTAACACAAATTCAAACTCCAACCCTCTAACCACACTTAACCTAATTGGTACTTACTTAACCCACTTAACTTAACCTCTAACAAACCACAAACATCCACAATATTAAATCTAATCATATTTAACATAACCCATCCCTAATCTTAACATTACCAACTCTAACCCTACCTAATTTAATCCGTAATACATTTCAAACCCAACCCTCCCGTTCTGACATTCTCACAAACTCAAGCCCTAACATATTCTTAACCCTACCCTTAACATGACAACCCCCCCCCCTTAATACTAACCACACCTAATCTATACAATATATACAAAATAAAGTAAATTAACACATACAGCATGGTAAATAGTCTACTGAAAACCTAATCTGATTCATTTCGAACCGTAACTCCACTCTCTCCTAACCCTACCAGTAATATTACTTTTAACTCTAACCCTAACCTATAATCCATTTCAAACCCTAACCTGTCTCTTCCCCAACCTCTTAATGCTAACCTAAGCTAAATCGCTCCAACCCATGTACCTTTTTCCTGAATAACACGAAGATGGTTACACAAATTTCTTTATACAGTAAAACCCTTTTTAACCGAACTCTGTCTAATTTTCAAAACCTGGGTTAACAAAAATAATTTCAGTAAAAAATGGTGTATGAGATTGGCATGATGGCAAATGTGGTTGGTAATTGGGATTTCAACAGTGGGTAAAATTATACTTTAAAATCTAAACTTGAGAATACAGTTGTAAAGAGCGGAACTGCAGGATGATGAAGCAAGCTAATCTTGAAACAATTAACGAAGCTCTTTTTTTCTGGTTTACATTTTGGCTACAGCATACTGTGGTTCCCATTTTTATATAAAATGCAATGATTGTTCGGTTTCAAATTATTCTTTCCACCTTTTACCGCATGCCAGAAGCCTCAATGGATTAACCAAACAATTGGTATTATCCGTAACTGCTTTTCCTCCTTTAGTCCGGTTAAAAAGGGTTCTACTGCACAATCCAAAAACATTCAGATTAAAAGAAAAAAAGAAAAAAACAAATGTTTACAAAAAAGTTAGTTCACTAAAATATAATATTTTCATACTTTTAAATTCACACTTAAACTGAGACGAACTTACCTTCTTCGGTGTCTTGGTCAACCTGGAAGCTCTCTTCCTCTTCAATATCTTCATCTTCCTCTTCTTTTGAACCTTCACCATCGTAATCATCTCCTTCACTTTCTTCCTAAAAAATTAATTAACTAAAATTTTTTGTTCATTTGTGTTTTTTGTTTTAACAACCAACTTACGTCAAGGTTATCCTTGTATACAGCTTCCAAGCCGAGTTCCTCTTCTTCTAGATCTTCATCGACCTCTTCTTCTTCGAGATCTTCATCCTCTTCTTCTTCACTTTCTAAAAAAGTAGGGTTAATAAGAATAAGTTATGGTTTTCAAGATGGTAATTCTTTGGCTTACCACTGTCTTCTTCGATCCCATTTAAGGAATTTCCTTCCAGTTCACTATCTTCAGCTTCCTGTTCTCTAGCGTCAAAACTAATATGTACAATGATAAAAATTAGTTCACAACACTTTAAATCAAAACTTAAAAATTACAAAACTATACACTTACCCATCTAAATATTTAAGGCAAGGAAGGAGCTTGAAAAGCTGTTCACGGTAATTTTCTATAGTAGTGACATCGTTATTGAAAAGCACAAGACTTTTCAGATGTTCGAATTCTTTCTGTAAATGAAATAATATTAATAAACTGATTGGCATTATTGGAAATTTACTTTTTTATATAAATTGTTTATATTATTATAAATTTATATCATAAAAATAATCTGTTCACTTACGAGTGGTTCTAATGTTTCAAGATCTGTGATTTTGTTTCCACTCAGGTTCAAATATATGAGTTTAGGGCTCGTCTGAAGAAGGTTCAAACCGTTTGAAATACGGTTGTCACTCAACTCCAACTAGAAAAATCAATATTTTATTAAAATGCCGCTAACTTTTAACAATTACAATTTTATGTTCCACGGTACGAATATATTTTTCATGCATAAATATAAATAAATAAAACCCACCTTCTGCAAGTTTGGTAACTTTGGAAAACCTTTGAGACTAGTCAGCCCGACATTTATGAGACTGAGCGATTTCAAATTTGTGAATTCATCTGTAAGACCTTCAATCGTCAAACTTCGGCAATTATCCAAGTTCAGCTCGTAAATCTAAAAACATGAACAAATAAAATTAATTATATACATTAGAATAAACTTCCGTAAGCACTCGTTTGTAGATTTTAAAAAATGTATTTACAATTTCGACCATTATTTCCATATATAAAAAATACTGGTGTCTGTTGCAAAATTTATATCGCATACTTTTATCAATGGTATATAATTATTAGTATACCACAATAAAATAAAATTATGCAAATCCTAGACCTAAACTATTTTACGTGAATGAAGCCTTGTATTCACCCAATAGTATAAAGAAAATGTATTTCTAAACACCTCACACCAGATCGCATCTCATGATCTCTAAATATCGTTAATTAACGATCACTAACTACCGCACAAAAATAAATAAGCTTTATTTTATTTATTTTTATTTTTTAATGTAAAATGAACATCTTCCCCGACCTACATAGTAGTGCATAATATATTTCTGAATGCTGATGCGAGGACCGGAAGAAAAATACGTTTTTTGAAAATGCATTATGCATTAGCTACATTTTTTAAATATCAAATAAGTTCTAATAAATACATATGCATATAGTTTTTTTAAACACCTTCCCAGCCAAAATAAGTATATATAGTAGTACGTAAAAAACGGGAGGATTAAATGTGGAGGGAGTATAATTCGCTTTTTGTTAATGATAGTTTTACTCACAGAAATTCTGTGAGTATAACTATAATATTAAAAAGGTAGTATTTAATAGTAGATTTATGCAAGTTGATGAGAAGACCAGGCCTAGGCCCATTAGGACTTAAACATGCATTAATTAATGGTTGAAGTTCCAAAAAAAAAGAGAAATCAGAAAAAGAACCAAACAAGAAGAGAAAGAAAACAGGATATCATAGATACAATAAAAAAATATCTAGTCTATTGAGTGGATCAGTAGAGACTGATTGAAAAATCATTTAATAACCCAAGAAATATGAAGTACAGTAAGATCTAAGATTTATATTTTAGAAAGACGGTCGCGGAATAGAGTGAAGGGGCACCCTAATAGAGAAAGTAAACATGCCTGGCATATTTAGGGACAATACATTCCCCATGTTTAATCTAGGTAAAATTCTGTAAGTAAAAAATTTAGTAGTAGAATGATTTTTTTTCATAAATCAACTAGTTATGTTTCGACGATAAAAAATAATTAAAAAGTTTGAAGAAAAAAAAAACGAGGAAATAACGAAGCAGCAAAGATGGTCCGCTGCGAAAACGTTGCTTATGATTTTGTTGAGTTTACATCTTTTTTCTTCTCTTTCATGGCCGAGTTTTCGGTTCAAATCAAGTGGATTCTCCCAGGCTAAACGAAGTCCAGTTAAGCCGGCTGATTTTCAGAGGGGGCGAGGCGAAGCGAGAAGATTGAAGTTGATCCGCGCAAGTGCGCAGAGGAATAGAAATCGACCAAACGGCAAAGATGGCGCATTTCGGCCTCGCTACGAAACTCGTGACGAACCCCCTCAAAAAAGGGTTGAACGATTTAACCCAGAAAAATTTTTATTTTGAAAAAAAAAAAAAATAGAATTTTGGTATTTAAAGAATATATGTAATTTTTTGTTTTTTAATTGAGTAAAATGAATTTTTTAATAATCAATTTAGAATATTGATTTTTCTTTTTTTTTACGGAAATTATTGGTCACCACGAGGTTTGATTAAGAGCCGACCATTAGAACAAATTAACGCCTGGAAAATATCACGTATCCATTTTAAGCAAACCCCAAAATTCAAATAAAATGGTGGGAGGATGGCGTAACCCTAGGAATTTATTTTAGATTTGTTTAACGTTATTAATAACGATTTTTTTATTATTTAATAGATTTTATGGCCGGATTGTTTGAAAATGATACGGATCGTGACCGTGCGGGGTGTCCACCGCTTCACGTCCCGGCGAAGCGGCCGCCGTAAACAAACCGACCCACGTCCTCTGCCGCCCGGCAAAGACGGCAAACGTCCAAAACGCCACGCGAGGGCCAGTAAACGATTTATTAACGTCCAAAACTGATTGAAATTTAATAGGAACCGTACTCTGATAAATTGCGCGTTAACGTTGTTTCAGTAGGGAAAGGAAAAATAGATCGGGGCCCTTGTGCAATCCGCGATACGGCGTGGAAAACTCGCCCTAAATTAAGGTTAATGAAAGTAAGAACAGAACAATAATAAATACTTACTATTTAAAATTGATTAGACAGGAAGAAACTCCTTTGGTTATGAATAAAACGCGCTTTATCCGCACGTTTATTCAGAAGAGAAAGAAGTTTTAAATAATCAAAACAAAAAGATTAAATTTAAAAAACTACTTTAAAAAGGATAAAATTTGAAAAGGTGAGAAGAAAAATAACAAGACAACAAAACTCACTTGGTCCGGTTTCCTTCCCCGTTTTTCCAATTCGATCCTTTTCTCCATGTTTTAAGGTGTAGACGGGACGATAATTGAGAGAGGTCGGCGATGTCTCGTCTGGCGGAGGCGGCGGATCTCTCGGACGTCTGCGGAGGCTCGTACGGCTGTCGGCTGGCTCAAGCGCGGTGCTCGTTCACGTCAGGTTCCGGATCGACAATGGCGAATGGCGACGTACGTCGAGTCGGTGGCGAGGGTTTGTGCGACGGGCGCGGGAATCGCTGAACGTGAGCAGGCGGCGCCCCGTGCGGCCCCGGGCCCAATCAAATCGATCTCACTCCCACCACGCGATCGCCGCTCATCGCTCATCGTTCGTCCCCTTTCACAACCCCTTTCACTCTCCCTCACACCACCAACTTCACACCATTAAATAATTTTCTCAATTTTTCAAAAATATAAAAAGATTTCATTGTTTATGGAAAATCATTGCACAGAATTTTTCCTATCCATAAAAAGTTGAATATATCATAAATTTACTCAACTGAGCAGACAATTATGTTATATAAAGAATAAATATGATTTTATATAAATAAAAATATGTTATATAAAGAATTATAAGAACAAAAAAAATAATAGGCAAGGAATAAAAATTTTTGAGAGATTGAACAAATGAGAAATAATGATTGAGGGCGAAATAAAAAATATTGAAAAGTAAATAAAAAGAAATAGAATATGAACAAATCGAGATGTTTACAAGAAGATTTTATTAAAAAATAAACCTAAAAAATTCAAAAAAGGGGACATAGAAGATAATAAAAATTGCTAACAGTAGAGGAAAGGAAAATGAGCTTGCTTCAGCAATCAATCAGATTAAATAAAGAATTAAGCTGAAAAAAAGTATCTAAATAATCTTTATCAACTTTCAGCTCAGATAATGTAAATTATTAATGTTTATAAGTAAGAAATCTTCAAATTTGTGAAACTGTCAAAAATTGTGGTAAGCTGGTTCCTTTTTAAATGCGATCTGAACTGTACAATCTTGCCACATCATTCACCAATTCATTTGTCTAATCGAAACTATGAAAACATTGTTTTGTCATGTTTCTGATGTTGTCAAAACAATAATGTTCATCTATCTAATCCAAAACTATGGAAATAAAGCTTTTTAAAGTTCGCAATATTGTAAAATGAATAATATTCATTTACGTGTAGAGATTAGTGACAGTTAATGGATAATTATTCAGATATCGTGAGATGCGGTCTGGTGTGATGTAGGTATCAGAAAAATATTTTCTTTATCGCGCCAACGTTTCAACCTTTTATTGAGATCATCTTCAGGGCTCAATAAAAAAAAAAATGTTTTTCTGATACCTACATCATACCAGACACCATCTCACGACATCTGAATTCATTTACCTAATTCAAAATTTGGAAATATTATTTTTTAATGTTTGTAATGTTGGTACAAAAATAATGTTTATCTCTAATCTAAAACTATTGAAACATTGTCTTTAGTTTTTAATATTGGAAAAACAATAATATTCATTTAACTTATTTAAACCCATAGAAACATGTATGTTTACAGTGTTAATAAAACAATAATATTCATTTATCTAATTAAAGAAGCATTTTTCCAAT
>CM077108.1:28023304-28054654 GCA_039619505.1 Cimex hemipterus
TAAAATTCTGAAAAGATTGTTTTTGTATTGTTGGTAAAACAATAATAATCATTTATCTAAACCTAGACTAAGTAACATCTTTTTGATGTTTATAATCATAAAACAATAATAACAGTTTGTTTGAAACATTGTTTATTAATGTACACAATATTTAATAAACCAGTAATATTCACGTATGGGCGCGTTTAAATTTGATTACTTTCCCGCTTTTGTTATTTCTCAAATTGATTATTGAAATCAATGAATTACGTTCATCGGTAGTTTATTCAGCTAAATATTTGTCTGAAAGGATAATATTCCTTTATTTAAAGATAAGTTAATATTGTTATTCCTGTTTTTCATGAAGTGGAAAAAGAGAAAAGAGAAGGGAGTAAGGCACGACTTAGTTGATGTTGCAGGTTGTTCTTCTAATGGTTGATCAACACAACAAAATAGCAAATGTGTAGGTTTTGTCCTAAACATACAAACATTGCGTCTCAGTAAATTCGAATATAGGAAGGAAAGCACAAAACTGTTCGAATATGAACAATTTACTTACGCCTACAAACTGTGCTTTTGGACTTTTCCGTATTGTGAATGTATAAAAAATGTGCCCCAAGGTGAAATAAATAAGTTTAGACTTATTGAAATGTCACAAGCATCATCACTTCAGAAATAAAAAACCATAAAGCACGATGAATGATCAAAATTTTGTAGCAGCACTCCTCGAAGAGATTGCGCTTGAAGGGCTCGATGGAATAACCATTGAAGGTATTGATACTTACAGATTGAATTACTGATAAAATAGCTTTTATTTTATACATTTTTTTTTGTAGCATTATGGCTTCGTATCGATGACCGGCCTAGTTTTCCAATCAAGCCGATTGAAGATTGCACCAAAGTCTATCTGTGGAACTTTATCCGCAGGCTGGCCAATGTAGAGTTCTACGAACTGCCAGCCCCAAGGAGCCCTTTGGTCATCTTCCACAGATTGGACCATGTAGACTCGGCAGGAAATTATTATGAACCGGTATATTAAACACTGACTTATGAATTGTTTCTGATAGTCCTGGCCTGCTTGTTCTCTTTGTCTCACTGATGAGGTTTTTCGCCACCTTTAGTGGTCGATTTGAGTTTATAATTTTGTAAAACAACATAGGGATGTGGTACAAAATAACATGACCTACCACTGAAGAAGAAATATGATTAAAGAATTAATTAAATTAAACACATCAGACATACAAAACTAGAATGGGCAGACCAGGATGATGGTTGATCCTTACAGAACTACAGAATCACAATTACATAGACAATGAATACAAGGATTTTATAAAATTGTTGTCCAATTTATTAGTATATGTGAGAATATTTTTTAATTGTAACAATTTGTAAATCAATTTTGGGTTCAAAGAGGATTATCATTATGTATCTTGTAATCTTCCTTATTGGTCATTAATAAACTTTAAGTTTATACCGCCTCAGCGTTAATACAATGGCTCTGATGATCATCTTTGGAAGTCGCTCCAGGCAGGGAAAGTATGGAACCCCATGGATCTCTCCTTTTAAAATTTAGAACGTGAGCAGGGCTTTGTTGGCACCAAAAAGGTTGATGCCTAGTCACCCTCTCCAAGCTCACAAGAGATACTTTGATGTCAGTCGGTTTCAACAAACGGCTTTGGCTCAGCTTCCCGGTACATGAAGAATACTGATGTCAAAGCAGAGATTATCTTCCTGTATCACCAGGTGAAGTGGGCAGGATCACAAAAAACAAGAGGAAATAAAAAGCCTCTGAGCAGACTTGAATTTTCTTCCACATAAAGCTGTAATACTACTAACTCACATTTTCAATACACATTCTTGACTTAACAAACCAAAGACCTCAAAAATCATATTTTTCAACAAACCGGAAAACCCACATGGCACACTGTCAAAATAGATTCCGTAAATGTACATACATAAATTGTAGGAATATCACAGCATTTAATGGAGTATCTCAAATGTCAGAAAATCACAGCTCGGCCTTAAAGCAGAATGTTTTTTACGCACTGGTGCTTCAAGCGCTTATTAAGGTCGTAAGCTTCTATTATTCTGCATTGGACATCCCTGCTGCAGCACATCTGCTGAAGTGTTCTTTATTTCACCTCTATGGCAATAATCTTCATTTTGCTCATCTTGTGGAGGCGCTTGGTCCATCTATGACAGGAGATGGACAAATCTCAAAAACTTATTTTGGATCACTTGTAACATGTTTTGTCTGGGGGCACATGTACAGAAGCATGGGCTTAACAATGCTGCTGAAAGTGCTTTTTGTTAAAAGCACTCAACATGGAGTCCCATGATTGTAGAGGAAACAGAAGACTCATGGCAGTTTTACCACAGTCTATTCTAGTGCCTGGTGAATGTCAGGCTGCTATCCCCTAAGGCTAAGCCCAGATATTCTAAAAGAAGGTCTGAATGTTATTTCCTGACTTGGTCAATTACTGCAGGTCTTCTTTTGGTGAAGAGGATGGCTTCTGTTTTGATGCAGAGTTGATTTTAATTTTTTTTTGGCAGAAGCAAGCAACTTTTCCAATTTCGGAGCTGAGCCTTGTTGTTTCTGTGTTTGGCCTTCAAGAAAATATTTATGGAGCAAGGTTGTTAGCGTAGAGAGCCAAGTTGCAGGTCTTGGCAAGTATCAAGTTACATACTGACTGCTTACAAATCAGCAAAATATTTCAACATTTGCTACTAAGGCATGGAAGCTCATATTATAAAAAAAGGAACAATTTGGATTCCAACCTGGCACTTAGCAATAAAGGGACAGCTTACAACCATAGCGGGCAGCTTATCAGAGGGTTTAAATAATAAGATGGCTCTGTGCTATCTCAAAAAGGATTTTGTCACTCTTTGGCTATACATAAAATAACTATTACTTGTAACTAAAACACAGAAACTTTTGTGTGTCACATAACAACACTCTGGGCCCCATTTTATATTATTTTAAGGAGTTCATTATGAGCCTCTGTGCTAACGACTTAGCATGGTTCATAGCATTGTGGAGCCAATCAAGAGAGTAGCTTAGTTCCAATATTGGCAGAATTGCCCATTTTCATAATAGATGTAAGCTTACAATCAATTAATCTAAAACATCAAATCAACCTCTTCACCATGTGGTGACTGGAAATGTCATAGTAGCTGGTAACTGTATTCCCTGGTTGGAGTGCATTAAATACCTCGGCTTTTTCATAGACAGAACTTTTACCAGACATAGAGATGTCAAAGTTGCCAATGAAATTGCCATTCCAGTGTAACTAACTTTTAGATCCATTATTAATTAAGTAAGCCCTAGTGTATTTTGTTTATCAAGTTCAGCCATTGAAAGAAAGCCATAAGTCGAAAATCCTGGCTTGTTAGTATCACATTGTATGTCAGGACTAAAAGCACTTAGTCTCACAGTAAATGGTTCCAGAGTAAAAGGGATGGTTACGTCACCAAGGCTGGGGAATTTTGTAAGTTAAGCATTATACGGACGATCAAAAATAGTGTGTTGCAGTGTGAGATTAGCATAAAGGACAATCAATTACGATGTGGGATATAATGATAGGAGATGTGGACATGTCGGTTAAAGGTTCTTTTGAGAATGAAACGATCCACCTTAGAGGGTTTATATGTTCCTTCTTTTTGGGAAGGTCTGTTGAATTTTGTTTTATTTTTTAATCAAGGCGCTTGTTTTCTAAGCACCCTCTTTCATGCCTCTAGGCTTTCCAGAGCTGGATAAAGTGATGACAGAGTCACTGAAGGCTCGAACTAGAAAAGTGCCAGTTGTAGCTATTGTGATTCTATATGCCGTTTCCTTCTCAATTATGCCAGCCTGGCCACGAATCCATTTCTATGATTTGATATTTCTTTAATTTTATCAGAATATCATGGTCGTTTGGATTTAAGTTGTTCTTCGGTGTGATTAGAGTTGGAAAGGATGTCTGACAGCATTTCCACAGACAACAGTAGATCGTACAGTAATTCTTCAGGCAAAAATACGAATCTTTAGAGGCATTGATGGCCGCAATGATTTAAGCGTTTAGGCGCTCATAACTGTACCGTAAAGGTCCTGGGATCGAATCCGACGCCTCTCCATTTGAACCCGATTTACCTACAAATGGGCTTTGTTTAAAAAACACGGGCACTTCAAGGGTTCAAATAACTTGTAGTTAAAATACCCTCATTTCAAAAAAAAAAAAAAAAAAAAAAAAATTAAAGGAGAAAGGTTTCTCTTTAACATTCAATTTTCCTCTCAAAATTAGAATTGATTCAACAAGTAATAAATTTTAATTTTTTTACAAGTCAAAGGAAAAGTGGTAAATAGTTTTAATAAATAGTTAATAGATCAGTTTTAACCTAAAGTTTGTTGAATGTTTCATATTCATCATTCTTCAAATATTCCCATAGTTGACATGAGCGGTTCCTCATTACAAATTTATTTTTGATTGTAAGACTAATTATTTTTTGTATTTATTTGACGTCAAACTATGCTCTTCTAAATGATTAATTTTAACCATTTTTTTTATATTTTTTATTTAATCATTGTTTCATTTATTTTATAATTTTAGGAAAACATACCTCCATGTCCATATCCACATAAGCCAGTTATATACAATGGAATCAAAGGGTCTTGCAATACTTTTCATGAAAGGATCGACATTACATCGTCCGTTCGTAAAATGACTTATTCGGAAGTGACCACAAAGTAATTAATATTATTCTCATTGTGACATGCTATAGAGTGGTTTTAAACCTGTTATTATTTATTTTTTAAGGTGGGGAGAAAAATTAGTTATTGTAGCTGATCAGTGCACAAGAAAACAAGTTCTGTCGATTCCAGAATTAAATCCGCTCGTGGAACTCACAGATCTTCAATACTGCGTTTTAGAGAGAATCGGCAGATCGAGATATTCGGGTGAAATCACCCAGGGAAAATATGGACTTCAGGTTATAACTGAAGATCCCAAAATGCTTTTTTATTACAGAAAATTTCTCTATAAGCATAAATTAATAACAAAGCAGGTAAATATTTTTTCCTGTATCATTTAAAAAACCAAAATGACCAAACTAAAGGATATTTTATGAATAAAAATTTGTTTTTTAGGTTTTCCATTTGAAACTTGGTAAACATAATTGTACAGGATCTTTACTCCACATCCCTAAATTTTCTTCTAAAGTGAAGTCAAAGCAGAAATCAGACGTTGAAAAACTTTTTGAATACTTGAAGCAACAGCCGGGAAATTTTGCCTTGTATAAAACCATGTTGCAACACTTCGAAGCCAAGCTCGACATAAAGAAAATTTTACAAAAATATCCAAAAGTGTTTCAAAGCAAATTGGTGTCGTACAGGACGATTTATCCGAAAGCGCCGATGTATGAGTGGAAAATGAAATCGGGCGTTGCCGAAAAATCGTTACGGATATTAAAACTAATGAATCCGAATGAAAATTTCGATGGGGAAGAGGAAGATGAAGATGATGATGAAAATGGTAACTTTTATAAATACAAAAATGTGACTCAAATTTATTTTTAGGAATTGTAAACTACTCACTGCTCCATATCCCTATTGCTAAGCAAAACAAGCATTTTAGGTACATGCTTGTCTACTTTTTGTATAGTTAAAATAGTATAGTAAAGTACAGTTTAAAAAAAAAAAAAAAAAATGAATTGATGCAAGGTATCCATACATATTCAACTTATGATTACAAATCTCTCATGAAAACATTGTTACAGTCAGACAAGGAAAACTCAAGAGGCTATATACTGGTCTTTGACACCTGCGAAAACATCTACACTATATGCATATGCGACATTCGACCAATTTGTAGGTCATGCAAACTCATAGACCCCTTATTTTGGGTTTGAACCCTCCTTTTCTCTGGTTTTTGGTCTCTTCTTGCCTCTGGATTTTAGTCTCTTTGTTTCTCTGGTATTTGCTATTGCCTTTTTTCTGGTTTTTGGTCTCTTCTTTTCTTTGGTTTTTGATATCGCCTTTTTTCTTCCCCTTCCTTTCTCTGGTTTTTGGCCTCTCCTTTTCTTTGGATTTTGGACCCTCCTTATCAAATCTTTTCCTTTTGTATTGTCATAGAGTGGAGAGAAAAAGAAACAAATTTTTGAGGTCTGGTGGTCAAAGGCCTTCTATGACGGTTGATGGCCATCTATTTAATTAATACAAACAAATGCAACACCCCACAACTGGCAACTTCTATTATGCAACCACCTGAATAAATTGTCGCTGGTAGACCCTAGCTGGATGGCCCCTTTCACCACTGTACGAAGACTTCCCCTTAGCCCAAATTATTTTGTTATTTATTGAAGCTACTCGATTGTTGCATTTATACCCCCTTCAGATTTGAGAGACATACCATTGTTTCCTGCGGTTCTTCAGATTTGCACCCTAACATTAAAAAGTACCAAATTCCCTAAAAACTATTGTTTTATATTAAAAATCAGAGCTTTACTATTTAATCTAACTTGTATTAAGACCAGTTTACATAATGAAAAAGAAAACTTGCACTTTTTTTAAACAATGATTTATTATTTCTAGGTTTGCTTGATACGAGTTTTAGAAGATTAGATCGTTCGATGATCAGGCAGTGTTATTCCTTTGTGGAACAAGCCGGCCCTCGAGGATTGACGCAAGTTTCCATCGGATCATTGCTAGCAGCCCCTTCACTACAAGCCCGATGCCTTTGTAAATATCTCTTAAAACGTAACATTTGTGGCACTGCTATGATTGATTTAGGGCGACAACGTATAAACCAGTAGGCTTTTTAAAAATTTTACCCTTGAATGTTTTAATTCGTTTTTTAATTTTTTTTTTTTTTTTTTTTTTTTTTTTTTTTTTTTTTTTTTTTTTTTAATAGCTTTTATAGTAAAAAGTTTGATTCGTCTAAATACATGATGAAAAATGTGATGATGGCAGAGAAGAGTAAATTGATGGAAATGGTCACTCCACAAGATGAAGATGATGGTACTAACACCGGTAAAACGAAAAACAAAAGAGCAGCAAAAGGGAAACAGCCGGTTAAAAAAAAATTAAAAGTTGTCGAAGATAACGGGGTATTAATATAAATAATGAGCTGGAATAATTATATTTTATTCATTTTTTATTTTTATTTTTCAGCCTTCTTTCTTTAAAAATATATTGAAAGAACCATTGCCGACTTCAAGGCCCAGTCAAGAGGATATCGATGCAATAGAAACTAAAATTGTTGCTTCTACCATCAAACCAACATCGGACAAGTATGACTTTTAAACGTTTCTCTGCTTATCATGACAATCTTTTTTTTTTTTTTTTTTTTTAAGAAATTTTCCATCATTAACTGGTGACCCTTCTACATCTAAGATGAACAATTTGACGGTTAGGATTCTAAAAAGGGCCAATTTAATCATGCAAGCCGTTAACACGCATAAAGTGATCCACGACCCTCAAAAATTACAAAGGGTAATTATAAAAATAAAACTTTTATTGGATAGTTTATCTATATGCTAAGCTTTTTAGATGATCAACGAGGAGGAAAACTCAGAAGGTTCTATGTACACTGTTGATAGAAAAACTGTACAAAGATTGATTGAAAAATTAGAACTGGACGGGCATATTCGAACGATTAAGGTGACCCTAAAAGGCCACGGGAGGGAGAAGCATATGACATTCATCTGTCACCCTTCAGTCGATCAAGGTACTTGAAAAAAAAATTTTAATAGAAAGAATTCGAAAAAAATAAATTAATATATTTCAGACCATTCTGAAATCCAATCGGCCATTGAACAAGCAAAAATGAAGCTGCCGATTATAACGAAAGACTTGTTGAAAAATAAGAATGATAAAACTAACCAAGCGGCTAAATATGAAACTTTAACGTACAACCAAGTAAATTTGTTTTTATTTAAAAAAACTGGATGTTTTTCTAAAGATTCTATTTGGTTGGTTTTTCTTTAGAAAGCTGGACGAAAATACGGGTTCAAACCTAAATTTGTTCGGATGAAAATTCTTCATATGTACATGCACTACTTGCTCTACAGCTATGATGGAAGCCCCATCATGGACGAAGAGGTACTTAAGTCGGTTGTGGCAGAGGCAAAAGAAGACGAAAGTTTTATCAAAGAAATGTCAACACTGTACAGAACAACAATTGACTGGAGAATGTTCATTTCTCCGCTTCCATTTCATGAAGGTAAAATTTACTTTTAAGTGGTTACGATTTAAAATTACGCTTTTGTTTTGTAAAGGGTACAGCAAGGGTTGGTGCCTCATAAGCGATCTTCTTGTCCGACTGCCGCTTACGCTTTTCCTGGCTATAGTCAACGTTCCATACGACATTCCGAACATAATGGATTATTTGAACCACCCAATAAGGAAATACTTTTTGGTCAAACACCTCCCGCATGAAATTGCTAATCAGTTGACCATCAATCGGAAGTAAGTGCTCATCGAAACCACGATCAAAATATATTTTATTAGAATGATTTGTTTATAGGTATATATTTTCAATAAGCGACATTGTTTCACGCCTTGGCTATATTGGCCTATTGCAAATGGGACCACACAAATTAAAGGAGAAAGATCAGGTCGGTTTGACAATTTAAAACCTTGACTATCGTCTGACGTAATCATTTTATTCATTAATTTTAGGTGTTTGTTTATTTAAACAAGCATGCTGTGCTTCTTGACACGACAACATCCGAATCTGGGTACAATCACATTTCGACTTCTATGAAATACGAACAGATGAATTATAATTTTAAAACTATCAAAGATGTCGAACAATACTGGTACGATTTGTGCAATTTTGCCATGCACACAAATTTAGGTGAGGCGTTATTTCCATTAACACTTTATGAGAAAAAAAAATCTGTATATAATATAAATTAACTAATTTTGTGATCTGCTTAACCAATTAATATATTACAATTAATTAAGGTTTGTAGTTGAGATAAATAAAATCAATGGCACGAGCAGGATTCGAACCCACGATCTTTGGTTAGGTACACTGCTGCTCTATCACTACAGATATTGTGGTTTTTTTCTCTTTCCTTGTCCAATTGGTCAAGGGGACCACGAAATTAGCGAATTTAATTATTCAAAAATGACGTATACTTCACTAAAGCTCTCCTTGGCCATTTCATTTGTCGTCGAGAATCCAATCAGATTACACAACATTTGAAAAATGGCAAAAAGGAGGAAAATTCAGAAGGTACGATTGAGATTTGAAGTTGATGTTCGAGTGGATTGAGGTCATGATAGCTCGTGGTAGAGCAGCGGCATATCTAGCTGATGACTGTTGGTTCATCGCTCGTGCCCTTGACTTTATTATCCCAACTAAAATAAATATAATATAAAACATGATTATATCAGGATGTCGGACAAGCATGACAGGGCAACCCGTCGTCATCGAAAATGTAACAACAAAATTACAGCTTTTGGAGGCAATAAGTCCGAGACAGATTGATGAAGCAGTTGAGTTAGATATGGGCTACCTCCCTGGCGACAAACTCGGCGCAGGAGGTCTTGACAGCGATATGTTTGTGTAAGCTACTGATTCAAACAACAACTTTTTTTTTAATTGTACATTTGTTTTTATATATAAACTCAATTTTTATAGCCACTTGAAGCGTAATTGGTATTGGACAACTGAAGGCAAAATTGACCCCAGTCATCCAACTGTTAAAAATATCCTAGATCCCCCTCATATGAAAGGGGTAAGTACACTCCAAGACACCCACACATACAAAAAAAAAAAAAAAAACTGAAAACTTTTATTTACATTTTTATTAATTACTAATTGGAAAGATTCAAATTTGTCTTGAAACTGAAACACCATTTAATAATTTGTTTTTATTTTATTTTTTTTAATCTTATTTATTTATTCTTTAAATGAGGGTATTTCAAATTGAGGTTATATTCGAATCTAGGACCTTTACCTCACAGTAATGAGTGGTGTCAATGCCTAAAAATTTATTGACTTATGTTGACTCGATTGACTACTTCATTCATGATGTCAGTTGATCTGTCAGTTTCAGTGTTAGTTGATATGAGAATTACACTTAAACACAGCAACGAGTATTTGGAGTCCCCTGTTCCAATTTTCAGAACAAAAAAACTGGTTGTTTTATTGTATATAATAATGATAGATAGCTCCTTTTGTATACAATTTTTATTTGGTTGAATGTATATTGTGAGAGGGCCAACAGTGGAGTACCCCCTCAATTACTTTAGTGCTTACGGTGAGTCGTGTTTCAATGGTACAGTCGATGGGTGATGCCGGGGAAGAACTGAATCCTAGATCATCTCCACCCGATTAAGAATAGGCTGTGTGAGGTTGACACAATGACACTTTGGGCCATGAGATGTATCTGGTTTGGATGCATTTCATTTAACAGAAAGGCCACTCGTTTTGAAAATTAGGCTTAAGAACTGTAGTGAGGGTCCATTGAGCTTATAAGCAATATATAAGATTGACGATTGACATTTCAAAAATTATTTTTTGCTAGGTTCAGAGAAAGAATGTTGGGAAGAAAGCAAATAAAGCATGCATACCGAAAAAATCATCAGATAAAGAGAAAAGCAAGTCCAAGAAGAATGATAATGAACCTACTACAACGAGTGCAGTTAATAATGGTGAAAATGTCTCACCGGTTAGTAATGCAGAAGGCATCCAGGCATTGAAAGTCGATCAAAAGTCCAAGGATAAGTTGAAAAAGAGAGCCAAACACAGAAAAATAACACGCATAGTCAAACCGAAAAGCACCAGATTCGGTAGGAGGCCTTATTACGACCAAGTGGATAAAGAAGCATTGCGAAGAATGGTGAAGTTGAGAGTCGACTGGATGTCCGCTGAGGACAATCTACTGTTGATCTGTAAGGTCGCATCGCTTTACATGACAACAAACAACAAACGACACATAGCTAAAAATTTCTTCGTCATAAGAGAAATTCTCCACACAACTTACCCGGTAAGATTAACAAAATATTGCTTTAAAAAATCAAAATGAAACAACTATACATTTTTTTTAAAGGAAATTTCTAAAAACAAAACATCCAGAGCTTGCCAGAGGAGGATGCACTACATGATGCGCAATCCTTCGACATCGCACAGTGTGTACATGTGTTTAGAAGAAATCAAACAGGATCCAGAAATTAACGATAAGTTTAGCGTGAGTATTGAGAAAATCCGTCCAATTTGAAAATTATACCATCAAATAGTCCAACAATATAGTACAAATATGCATAAATTTAGAGCTCTGTTGAAAAACTCGATGCACTCATAAAAGCTAAAGGTGAGGGGCCAAAAGGATATCAGAAAGAATATGACAAAATATTCACAAGTTTGGTGTACAAATTGCTCGGCAAGTTAAAGACTATCACAAATAAGGATAACATATCCCTGGACAATATTTCAATTCCTGATACGCTGGACGAATTCAAGTGAATATATCCTTAATTAAATAAATACGTAAATTAGTTAAAACAAATTGAACAATGAGGCATTTTATGTTTATGACTGATTTTAGAAAACAGTATAAAACGGTCGTACCCAAAAACCTAAACATGAGGTATGGAACATTTAACGAAGTTCAGAATACAGTCGACATTCTTTGCTCTGTAGTCAACACAATCATACACGTAAATATGGCTAAAATATTATATTTTTTCTGTTTGTATTGTTCTTTTTTTATGGATGGTTTATTTGATTTTTTTTTTTTTTAATTTATAGGCTTTTTTGATTGAAGAAATTTTCAAATCTACAACGTTTTGGCATCCTATGCAGTTTTAAAAAGTCCAGAACTACTTGAAATTGGAACAAGATGTCAAAACACTATAGATTTTAAAATTTCTTTAACCACCTTAAAAAGAGGCCTAAATATTTAAATAAATAAATAAACCATCCGTATTATAATTTTTAAATCATCTCAATACCTCGAGTTTAAAATGTTTAGAGCTCACTTTGTTGTACTACGGACAAGACGTCATATTCGTACCAGTTGTTTTTCATCTACCAACAATACCCAGATAAGCTTCTAAGGTCTGTTATGACTAAGTGTAGGACGATGTCTATCGTTTCCTGCCGGAAGAGACACAAGAAATGGCGATCGGCTCACACCGGTTGCCTTCCTCTGTCTTCATCACCGTACCAGCTCTCAATAACGTAAAAGCCTGTTTTTATAATATTGCCGAGTCGATTTTTCATAAATTTTCCACAGGTACGTGAACATATTGCAAACAAGGTATCAATACCAGATTTACTCCGAAGCGCATAACTGTCTCACGAGTATTCTCGATTTGGAACAATCTGGTTCAAATATAATAACGGACGTGGAGCTCAACGTCACAAACGGAGGAGAGTGCGCAAGCATGGTCGAACTTTATTCAGCCGGTTTTGTTAGTAATCGATAAATAATTTTCTAAATTTCAGTTCTTATTTTAATTACAAGTTGCAATTTAAAAAATTCACAGGTTGAAATGGGAGTCACTTTTCCTGAGCATTTAATTGTACTCGATCCAAGGCTTTCTGAAACTGAGGAAAGTTACAACCTGATCATGAAGGTATAAAAGGAAATTTGCTTATTTAAAACATATATATGAAAATAAATTATTTTCAGAGGTTCAAAGAAATGCTTTCGGTTGTTTCATCATCGAATAAAAAACTCGACAAAACTGAGACTCAGACTGATGAAGATGATGATGAAGAAGACGTACAGACAGGTCAGAAAACATCACAACCCAGTGAAACAACCTCACAAGAGAAAGAGCCGTAAGTATATTTTTATTTAATTATTATTAAATATTATTTTTTTTAACAATTAATTGATTTTTGTAGTAATTTTGGTGAAGAATTTAATTTATCTAATAAATCTGGTGTGGCAAATACTGCCTCAAGATTGGCCTTGTACATGATGAGGGATGAACCTTCAGAGTATTTGGATAAAGGTTTACAGCATGCTCATGATTATTTTGTTTTAAAACCATGCAAAGTGGGTATTTAATTTATTTATCCATTAAAATAAATAAATCACCTTTTTTTTTTTTTTTTTTTTTTTTTTTTTTTTTTTTTTTTTTTTTTTTAAGATAACTGTGACTTTAAATAAAGAAAATGTGCACGGAGCAATTTATGATAAGGTCATTAAAAGCACAATAGAAGCAGAAATAAAGAGGTAAGCTTTTGAACGAAAGATCGGCAATTTTTTTACTAATTTTAAATTTCCTAGATTGGCCATTTTTCCTGAGACACACACAAATTCTCCTATTATTATCGATACTTTGAAACAAGACCATGATGAGGCGAATCTTGCAAAATTGGTAACATTTTTGGAGTGCAAAAAAGAACTTGGAGCAACGTACATTGATATTGAGGTAAATAAGAAAGAATAGTTCAAACAATAATCATTTAAAATTAATTTCAACTTGTAGCAATTAGAAATGTCAGTTGGAGAGGAAACTTTTTAGTCGGAAAAATAAAGTGCCTTATATTTTCCAATTTAATTAAATTAGTATTAATGGTCAGTTATTGTCTACTCACAGTCCAAACTCTATGGCAATTTCACTGTAGTTTAAGTGCACTTTTTTTTCCCCATCGTATGACGGACCACGTTTGTTACCAGGCTTGTCTATAATGAAAGTATGTGTGTACATATACTGGATATTGGTCCGGTGTCCACTTACTGCCACATGTGCATCTGGTGTAAGAAAGTGCAGGTCAACAGCACCTATGTATTGATGTGTGTAGATGCTACCAGACATAATGCCTGTTTTCTTGGCATCCCCAAAGACAGTATTTTATAATTCAAGAATATTTTATTTTTGTTGAACTCAAAACCAACCCTCTGGGTGGTCTCCGGGAGTTTTAGGGTAATTTGAGACCATTAATTGGTTTTCCTCTCTTCTCCTCTGCTGGGGTGTATAATAATTATTTTTTATTATCCATTTTTTGGTCCCTTTTTGTATATTTTTGTTATTCTTTTTGTTAACAGTAGTTTGACTGGTCTCTAACTTTTTTTCTATGTTCAACTAGGTTTTTTAACACTCCTATCAACAATTTAGGCTGTATCAAGCTTTTTTGTTTTGTTTTACTGATCACTTATAAATTATTGCTGGTTTATAGCTAATATAATTTTTTTCTAATCTGCACTAACCGGAACTGATGCCATTTTGGATTAGCAAATTTAACCATTAGCAGGATTTATACTGTGATTTTTTTTCAATATTCCTCCATCGACCTGCCTAGAATAACAAATGAATCATAGGGATGTTATTCCACCATCGTATTCACTCTAATAAATACAGTCACTCATATAAAACATAGAAACACAAAACACATATTTGGATGGCTATGTACAACAACAAAAATTCCTAATTTACTTAAAAAGCAGAACAATGGAACCTGAAACTCGCTACCATGCCCAAGAAGTATTCTTATATCCGGTGCCTACATGCTCTTTATATGGAACCAAGGCATGATACGGCTATGTTACATGGGACACACTTGAGCATTCTTTCCTTGCATAAAAACCATGTGTGAGCTTTGGCCCAACAGCTGGTGCCCATGTGTCAACCGTGTATGGCCAATCCTTACCAGTTGGGTTACGACGATCCCTTGTCTCCTGCTCAGGTACTCTTTGACGACCACTGATGCTGCCATCTTTCTTTTATCATGTTTTTCACTGCCTGCTTAGCATCAGGAACCCAGACAACAATCACCATTACTATTAAATATTTGTTCCTGTACACATTAAATATAAACTTTAAATATTTTTTAAAATTGTTCTAATAAATAGCGATATATTTCAGCAAAATGTTGGAGGTACGAAAGAAATTGCTGACATCTTAAATTCATTGGTGTCAAGACAGTATGTGTTAAAAACCGGATGTGTCAATGTTCGATTTGTCCACAACATGTTCACAAAGCATTGGCTCGTGAAATCTTACTATATACCACGCAGCAAAAGGGAAAGTTTGGAAGACACGAGCAACGTTTCCTTCCATGTAAACTTAGGTGAACAAGACGATGAACCGGTGACAAAGAAAACCAAGCTGTGTGAAGACGACAACACAGCTAAGGGGAGTATGGATATGGATGAGGAAGAGCCGAAATCCCCTCCCGAATCGGAAGATAAAAATGACCCAAATTCAGTTTCACCACCCGAAGGGAAGATTTTTCCCAAAACGATCAGCTATCAGAAAAAGAGGAAATGGGTCAATCTTCCAAGAGAAAATAGATTTCAAGAAATGGATTTTTCGTAAGTTTTCATGTTATTTGAAACGATAAATAATTAAAACTTTCATATGTAATTTGATCAATCTTAGATCAATGGAACCAGTACATATTTCAATCCGGCCTTGGATCCGAATCGATGGAACGTTAAACCACAGAGTTCTAGATCGGCTTTTAGGTTCTATACTAGGTCATTGTATGAATTTTCCAGGCACATCTTTGAAAAGCATCTCGGAACGTTTTACACCGGCGCTTCAGCCTGTGCACACCTTTGATCTTCTTGATGTAAGTGAAATAAAGTTTGTAGATATTTATCACAAAATCACTCTTAACGAACTTGATTGTTTCAGATATTGGTAAAAATAGGCTGTATAACTATACACACTGTCAGACAATTGAATAAAGTGACTTTATGCTCAAAGAGATCCCCTATTATTATAGGTATGTTATATTTATTAAGTTACATTTATCATAACACAAAAAGCTTATTTTTGAATTTTCAGAGGACTTTTGTGGCTTTGGAGGCCCTTCCACACAAATCGTGGAGCCTGATAGTCTAGCGATATCGAGATTGGGCCATTTCATAGGGAAAACATCATACAAGAGAGACTATGTGGATGCATTGACTTATGCCAAAATTTTTGATAGATTATAAAACTGTAAAATTTTACTTGTATTAACGTATGAATTTATTTAATGATTTTATTATTATCACCCCTGCATAGCCGTGACATTGTGAAAATAAATAATTTTATTTTTTGTTAAATATTTTTTTTTTTTATATTTCCAATGCAAAGATATAAAGAATACAGAAATATTTGTTATTTGCAATATCAGAATTTTATGAATATCCTCTCTTGACAATTTTTTTCTACATTTTTGACAAATTTCAATGCCACCACACTTATGAAGTTTTGGTGTTTTATCTTTTTTTTTAAAGATTTGCATAGATTGTCGATGAACTTTGCCTAGCGAATCATCGTTGAAGGTTAAAGTGAGTTGATCTGTTGAGAACCTAACACACCACAACCAGTCTTTCTCTGTTGTGCAATATCCGTTATCTAGAACTTTTCGTTAAGCTTAAGGTTTTTAAAAGATCCCAAAACTTTATCAAGGACTTCCATATTTAAACTTTTAGGTTTTGCCTTTCCCAGGTGTAGAGATCTCATTGTGCATACAACTACACCAACAGAAGACATGTTACGCTGTTCCCTTCGGGTTTTTCTGGTACTGCAATTCTGCACATATGTGTATGGAGAGCAGTCAAAATTACTATTATCATTCTAGACCTAGTTGCTTAGAAGTTCTACTGGAAGTTCCTGATGGTCCTTGGACGAACATTTTTTCACTGTCCTAGATGCATTCCAATTAAACTGAGGAATTTTTTCTTAATTCATTGTTTGATAGAAGAAGGGTATAGTTAAACTAACATACCTATTTAATTCTGCAATAAGACAAATATGTTCTCAGCATCTGGAAATTCACAGAAGTCATTATGATAAAAAAAACCTGTGAACGAGATCAAATCATATAAACCAATATCGCTACTACCAACAGTGTCTAAACTCTTTGAAAAGTTATTATTAAAATGAAAAAAACACATAGGTAAAAAATCATTCCTGACCATCAATTTGGATTCCGAACAAGACCTTCAACAATAGACCAAATTCACCGAGTAATGGATGTAATAGAAAAATCTTGAAGAAAAACAAATTTGTTCTGCTATCTTCCTTGATGTCTCGCAACCTTTTGACAAGGTCTGGCGCAAAGGACTCATCAATAAACTAAAAGTTATGCTACCAAAGCAGTATGTTGATATTATCAGTTCTACCTGACAGGCTGTTTAGACTCAAACAATCAATATTCAAAATAAATGTAGGAGTGCCACAGGGTAGCATATTAGGTCCACTGCTTTACTTGTTATATACCAATGGTTTTCCGAAAATAGATGGACTAAAAATTGCAACGTTTGCAGATGACACAGCGGTGATATCAATAGGACCGACTATCACCCATTCAACCAAAATCCTCCAAAATGCATGTAATAGGATAATGAATGGCAGAAAAAAAAAATGGAAAATTAGCATAAATCAGTTCATCTAATCTTTACAAACAAAATGGCGGACTATGCTCCATCGCTCACAATAGATAGAACTACTATACCATACAGCGATACAGCTAACTATCTGGGAATGACCTTAGATCCAAAGCCGAGATGGAAAGAACACGTGAAGAAAAAAAGGACAGTCTTGGTACACAAAATAAAATATTACATAAACAATTCATAAAGCCTAAGTGGACATATCGTATTCAACTATGAATTACTAATATTTTTTCATTTCAACCAAAAACCTTAGATAAAAAGAATAATTAATTGGAATAATTAACCTGGTCAATTATGACCACTAAACAAATATGGATTAATAAGAATTATACAGGGTCTTCGGCTACTTGTGTTACAAAGTTTGTCAGTAGATTTTACATTCAAAATGGAACCTAAAAGTCCTAATTAACTATGGTCCAAATCTCAACAGTTTCTGAGTATTCCACTTTTTTTATTTTTTTTTTATTTTTATTTTTATTTTTTTTTTTTAAGATTTTATGACCTTGCTTCAAATTAAGAATGACAGCTCCAAACCTAATAGATTTTAGATTGATACCATTGAAAACTTCATTAAATTTCCGATAAGATGTGATCAATAGTAAATTTGTAAACATTGGTGAAATAAGTGTTTCATAACTGGAACATTGATTTTTTTTTTAAAGTGAAAAATAGAATGATTCTAAACAACTTTTTACAAACCTTGAGACGAACAAATTTTAGAAAACATTCTCCGTTTAATTTCCTTTTCAATGGTGTAATTGATTTTTAATTACTTTTTTCAAAGATGAAAGTAAGTGAAGAAAGTAATTGAAAAAGCAATTACACAACTGAAACACATATTAAATGGAGTAGGTTTTCTGAGATTTGCTAGTTTCTAGATTTGGAAATAGAAGTTTAGAGCCACAATAATAATTTTTTTAACTTTTAAAAAAGAATATTATTTTTCAAAGTTCTGGCTACTAAAATATTAATTTAACCAAAGATTGTAAGTTTAGTATCGATCACATCTTGTTGAAAATTGAATGTAGTTTTCGATGGGATCAAAGGATTTAACCAAAACCTTTTAGTTTTGGAGTTATTGTTGTTTATTTCATGCAAGGTCGTGAAATCTTAAAGAATCAGAACTAGGGGAATAACTATGAAACTGTTGAGATTTGGACCATAGTTAATTAGGGTTTTTAGGTTCCAATTTGAATGCAAAATTTACTGGCAAAGTTCGTAACACAAGTAGCCAAAGGCCCTGTTTCGAATATATAGATTATACTATATAGATTTAGATTATATAGGTTTAGATTAAATCATTAATATTATATAGATTTGGATTATATGGAATAAAGAATCAAGAAGGATTTTTGAATTATTATAATTCTAGATCGGTTATTTTTTTAATTAAATATTTATGTTCTGTAGTGAATCAATATATTATCTCTCCTAAGTATGTTTGTAATTACTGTCCAATTTTAATAGGTTTCGTCTGTAAAATAAATAAGTAAATTATGATTAAATGTTCAAAATAGTTTGAAAAAGGCAGTTTTGAAAATTTCGATTTATGCCCATCGATAATTGTCCAATTGATGTAGTTCAAAGTTGGATCGATGCCTTTGAAAAACCGTTAACGTCAGATTGCCAGTTGAGTCTTGAACTTGAACTCTTGAATTTTGTCCGCGGATCGGGTCTTCAGTAGAGCCGGCTTAAAAACTATCAAAATAGATATGTAAGTAAATAAACGAGTAATTTATTATAAGCGTTATAATATGTTAATTTTGCCACGTTAGTTTGAAAAAAGTCTATATTATACCTTGCTAGTATCGCCCTATTTATTATTCACCCAACACTATCCAAAGCATTTGAGAAGATTTTATTTAAATAAGAATCCTTATTTTTTGACTCCTAACCCCTTTTCAATCTGGCTTTCGAAAATTTCATGCTTGTGTGAAAGCCCTTTTCAAAATCTTAGATCAGATTCGTCTAGGCATTGTACGATTTTTCCATTGCATTTGGTTTCGTAAATCATAATTAACTTATTTCGAAACTGGCGTATCGTTTTGGTTTTTCTTCTACTGCTGCTCATTTCCTCCTGTCTGACAGAACTGGGAGAGTTAAAACTTCAAATTCTCTCAACTTCAGCTTGTGTGCCCCAAGGCTCTATTATTGGACTTTTACTCTTTTCCATGTAAATGATTTTCCATTAGTTCTTAATTTCTCCCAATTTAATATTTATGCTGATGTCACCCAGCTTTACATTCATTGATTATTTGAAGATCTTGTGATGAGGTCTGGTCTGATGTAGGTTTAAGAAAAACCCTTTCTTTATCGTGCCAACGTTTTGATCTTTATTGAGATCACCTTTAGGGCTCAAAGTGTTTGTTTTCTGTGTAGATGTGTCACTATTGTGTGTCATGTTGAGAGTGCCCACAAATCCCAAATAATCATGAAATAATGATCACTGAACACCACACAATTTTACAGGGCAATTATTTGTATCTCACGTCATGATGAGTTATTCTTTGGGCAAATGGAAAGTACATGAGAAAGAGCTTCTGTACCTGCCCCACATGCCAGCCCAGTACATTTGGCTGGCAAGTTTGCGTCTGCCCTCTACATCGCCACCCCCATACCGATCAAATTGGTTTTATGATGGTGGATAGTGATATACCTGGACTTATGATGAGGGAGCCATTGATTGCCAACCGTGTTGGTGACAAAGATCATCACCACTTAACAAATCGCAACCAAGGCCATTCTTTCAACAATTCTCCAGTTCCCTCTGGTGTAATCTGTTTGCTACCATTCGCAGTTCTCCAAGTCCTCCGTAGTTAGTGGGCCACTCCACCAAACCAAGGCATTTGGTGGTCTTACTTAAGCATGTCCCCTTAAGCTTCCATACATTTTGTTAGGCCAAACTCATATTAACAGTTGTTCCTCCTGCTGATCTGGTTATGGTATTGTCTATTATTATGATTGCTCTGACACTGCATTGACATCCCTGGATAATCAATGAAGCTTCTAAAAAAAATTATTTTATTCGCATATAGTAAATTATGATTTGTTTTTCCTATTGTTAAATGTTACAGGAATCAAAGAGTGAGAAAAAATTTAAGAGCCGCCAGAGCTGTTAAAGAACCAGTCCAGGTGTTTTGCCGAGTACGACCTTTGGCATGCCCTGAACTGAGTATTTTAAAAATAATCCCTCCTAACTACATTCAGTTGACACCTCCTTCATCTGCAAACCTACGTAATGGAGTAGTAAGTCCATATTTATTATTTCTATTTATTTATTATGCTTTAGTTTGAAAGCATATTTAATACTGAATGATTTTTTAGTGCCGTGGTCTGCAGTTCAGTTTTAAGGAAGTGTTCAACGAGACAGTTGACCAAAAGAAAGTCTTCGATACTGTAGCCTTGCCATCTATTGAAAACGTCCTTTGCGGAAGGAATGCCCTCATCTTTACATATGGGGTGACAAGCAGCGGAAAGTCATATACGATGACTGGCTCTCCACAAAACGGTGGAATAATGCCGAGGTCTCTTGATGTCATTTTTAACAGCATAAGGAAGTACCAGGCGAAAAAATTTATCTTCAAGCCGGACAAACTCAACGGTTTTGATATCCAAAGTGAATCCGATGCAAAAATTGACAGGGATCAGGATTTAATGATAAAACTGTCATCTGCTAATAAAAAAGTGAAAGAGTAAGTATTCTATAACTATAACCTTTTATTTATCGGTGGTTCAAGTGTTTTAAAGATTTTTTTAAATTTGGGCTTTATTGTACCAAAATGGTAACGTCTTTTTTAGCCACTACTGTTCCCATATTTTTAGGAGCATACAAATTCCATGTTGAAAGAATGACTGACCGGTCTTTTGAGGCATTCATAGAATTGACCCATCATTTGCATTCCTTGTTTGAACGGAAATGCTGCTCCTACAGCCTAACTGGCCATAAGTTGTTGATAGAAATAAGCAATAATCTGAAAGAACAGTTGTCTCAAGAGTACGACGGGTGGGGTAGGATATCTCATTTGAGGGTTTCCAAGTAGTTTTAACTCTCAGATTTCTCCTTCAATGCATCAGTTGTAGTCAGTAGCGATCACCAGTGATGGTTTCATTATTTGGTTGTATCAGCTCATAGTATAATTCACCAAGTTAATCCCACGTAATGCAGAACATGTACTTTGATCTATGAATGGATATTTCACTTCGCCATTGATGTTGATGCATGACCAGGCTTTTCCCATGATTTTTTACACCTTGGATTGTCGTAATAAATCCGTAATAAATAATAACCGAATCCCAATCAATCATATATTGAATGCTGGTTGAACATGAAGTTTGTTAGGCTATGGTTCAATGCACTCCCTTGTAATTCTTTTGAAATTTACTTGTACCACCAATGATTGTTTATAAATAGTGAAAGTTTTGTTTTAATTACACAACATTTTCACAGTGATAAAAGAGAATTTGAAGCAGACATTGCATCAAGAATCCGAGAGGATACAAAAATAATGACACTAGATGAAGACAATTGTTACAGTGTATTTATAACGTATGTTGAAATTTACAACAATTCTGTTTATGATCTACTAGAAGATCTTGATGACTATACATATCCTCAGTATGTATAAATTTTATATAAGTTACAGACAGAAATAATAATTAAAAAATTCTCTCTTTCCAGACCATTACAGCAAAAGATAGTGCGAGAAGATGCAAATCACAATATGTTTGTTCATGGTGTAAATGAAATCGAGGTGTCAACAGCGGATGAGGCATTTGAACTTTGTTACAAGGGTCAGAAGAGGAGGAGGATGTCCCAAACAAAGCTCAACTCCGAGTCTAGTAGGAGCCATTCTGTCTTCACTATCCGGATTGTACAAGTACTTATAATTGTTCATGAACGAATCATTTTTGTACTTTGTTTTATTAAATTAATCCTTGAAAATATAAGTGTAAAAAATTTTCTGTATAGGCGCCTCTTGAAGAAAACGGCAAAGAGATATGCAGTGATAAATCGTCAATGATTGTCAGCCAGCTGTCGTTAGTGGACCTCGCTGGAAGTGAAAGGACAAATCGGACCAAAAATACAGGCCAACGCCTACGTGAAGCAGGTATTTTTGTTAAACAAAAATTTGTTCTATTACTTGTCAAATATTTTTAAATTGATGCCATAATTTGTAAAATTGCTTAACACTTATATAGCAATCAGTAAAAAAGTAACATGATCTGCTCAGGTGGGTCTTTTAGACCCATTTTTTTCATTTTTCACTATATCTTTATTTAATATGTACATATATGACATAAATACAAATTTTAATTTGGATGTTAACATTTTATTTAAATTTTATAATAGACAAAGAATAAGGAAGGGATTAAGGTGTGAGTAGTAGTTTCTTATATAATCATTTTTTAACTGGAAAAGTAGATAATTTTTTCCCAAATATTTACCTAGTATATGTAGGTGACATAAATAAAAATTTTAATTTGTATGTAAACATTTTATTTAAATTTTATAATAGGATGGAGGATAAGGGATTAGTATGCGAGTAGTAGTTTTAGTATAATAATTTTGTTTACTGAAAAAGTAGGCAATTTTTTTTCAAATATTTATTTAGTATGTACATTGGTGTTGTACAATATTTGAAAGGTCCTGTGATTGGGGAGAATCCTTATCCACAAGAATACATATTTCATGTTCTGACTCAGGCTTTGCAATAATCATTAAAATATTATACTAATGAACAATATCTTCCTCAAAATGTGGGAAATTGGGACATAGTTTTCAGCTATATCTGTATAAATTGTTCCAAGCTTGTTCTGAGCACATGGAATTGTTGATCAAGAGTTAAATCAGTCATCTTGAAGAAGTTAATGAAAATTAATTTAGATAAAAAAAAAAATTGTTTGACAACCAAACATGAGAAGGAAAATCTGGCCCGGAGGGCTAAATGTGAAAATCAGGGCCACAATATTTAAGGTTATCCCAACTAATATATTGTTACTGGTTTTCCATGAATAACCCCCTCGCACTGATGAGGTGGTATGATATCGTCAAACAAACCAATTTCTGAAGTGTATTAATATAAATACTATAAAAATTTGCTAATAACAAGAACAGATTTCATTTATAAAATGAGGTATAATGCCAATACAAGTTGTAATTAAAATATGTAAACGTATATGTAAAGAACAAATATGAAAAAATCACATGAAACATCTAGTATTGTAGTAAAATTAATAATGTCAAACTAAACAAAGATTTAATATGATTGATAAATACATAAAATAAAAAAAAGAACAATCTGATTGAGAGTTAGTTATTGTCCAAGATGATCTAGGCTGACGAGACAAGTTGATGATTGACACTCAGTTCGTAGATAGTAAATGAATACAAGAAATAATTCATGAAATGAGCTAGCACAGATGTGCAATGTGGTTACAGATTCAAGGAAACAATGGAGAGTAGATGCCAAAAAATAAGCAGAAAGAAAGGTACGCTTTCGCAGGCTTCGTGGCCACTCGTCACACTGATTGGCACTTTCCCCTCTGTACTGATATCTCAAAACCAAGCAATTAAGCCTATAGCCAGTCACACCTTTGCACCATGGTTATACTTGGCTTAATATTATTATATACAGACTATAAAACCTATGCATTTTATTTAATATAATAAATTAAGGGGTTAGGGTGCGACTAGTACTGCTAAATCAACCCTATTTCTTGTTTGAGTGATCAAAGTGTCTTTTCTTATTGTATTAAAAAATACCGGGAAAAAATTGTACTTAAAAAAATCACAATGTGGGCTGCAATTGGTGGGTCCAAGTAGACGCAGGCATCTTTTTATGTACAAAATGAGTAATAACATGCATTTTTCTTCGAAATTTTAAAATAAAATTACTTTCCTTCAGGAAAGACATAATAGAAGGAAAACATTGATGATTTAAATAATAATTAGGCAACACAAGGAAAAAATACATTCTTTGGGTCTTAAAAGTCAAAATTTTGATAAATGTTAAATATAAAATTAATAATAATATTTGGGGTTTTAATGGACAATGACCAGATTTAAATATTCATTTTCAAAGTCTATAGCAGTTTTCAGGTCTAGACTCATGAAGAATGATCATCTCTGATAAAACCATAAATGTAAATATTTTTCAGGTAATATAAACAACTCTCTGCTGACTCTTCGGACTTGTTTGGAATTGTTGAGAGAGAACCAGAATGGTGCGAACAAAATGATTCCATACCGAGATTCAAAGTTGACCCACCTTTTTAAGACGTTTTTGGATGGGGATGGCCAAGTTACTATGGTCATTTGCGTCAGCCCACGCATTGACGAGTTTGACGAAACAATGGTAAATAAATGTTTCGATTATTTCTTTATTGTCTGTTGTAACTTTTTTTTTATATTGTAATTTAAGCATGTGATGAAATTCGCTGAAATGAGCCAGGAGGTACAAATTGATGTTTCCGTTCCGATAAAAACCGCATGCTTCACCCCTGGTCGCAGGAAGGCTTATCACGTAAGCTACAATCACTTTTATTTATTTTTTACTTAACAATTTTTATTTATTTCTTTTTTAATCTGTCAAGGCGTATCAGCAGATTATGAAAGAGTCAGAAAACAAGGCAAGTGAAGGTGGTGATAAAAAAGATTCCGATGACAAATATTACTCTTCACATTGGTAAGTTATTATATGATTTTTTCCTCCTATTAGGACATTAATATAAGAGGCAAAAATACAAGTTGAACCTAAAAGCACAAGTTAAATTGTAAATTTCATTTTATTTGTTTATTTTAAATAAGGGGACGAGTAAGGAAGCGTGATGAAACTTTTTTTTTCTTCCCTGTGGTTAGGACAAAAAATATGCACTTGACAAAGCATTCTTGCAAAGAGCCATAAGAGCCTAGGATGATAAAATAGATATATTAAATGAAATTAGATAATTAAAAAGTTACAAAAAAACAAGAGATGCTTTCATTTGGCCAAGTTTAGTTTTGTTTTAACTATTCTTTAAAACCTGTAAATACAAATTTTTATAGCATTTCAAAATTGAGATATTTTGAGGGTGAATTTGGAGGCAGATTCTTTTATGTTGATGTCTGATGTTACAAGAAAAAATTCTTAAACTCTCTGGACTCTATCCAAATTCAATGTTATTACGACTGTTGGATAGTTGAATGAAATGAACCAAAAACCTTAGATTTAAAAAATAATAATTGGAATAATTAATATGGATATTCATAACCAATAAACAAATCTGGAATTATTTGTAGTAAAGTTTCCTTTAGAACTGATGATTTTAATAATTATACTTTTAATCCAAAGTTTTGGTTGAAATGAAAAAGCAAGATCTTAGATTACAAAACAGAGATTAAAAATAAAACACAAAATTCATTTGACCAGCCTTGTAATGAACACATAATTACATCTACGTTTTAGTGGAGTTGAGGAGAGGATAAATAAACTGTAACAGAGAGATTTCAGGTACACCTCTCAACATTAGAAAGAAGAATCTGATCTTGGTTATGTTGTAAAATCTCCCTTAGAAAGACTGCATAGCTTTTTCATTTCACACATTAAGGAAGAATAAATAGGAAGGGGTTTATTTCCTGTTTGGTCACTACGGATAAGAAGTGGATCATTTATGTTAAATGACATTTATGTTAAATATGTTAAATGACGAAGGGCCATTTGCAAGATGAATAAAACACCACCACCGACACCAAGCTCAGGCTTGTCATAAAGTCCTACTGTCTGTTTAGTGGGATTGAAGAATAATTTATTTGGAACTGTTACCACGCAACCAAATCCTTGTGTCATGGTGTAAATAACTGTGCATGCTTAGAGCATCTTGGGGTCACTGTTTATGAAAAAATGTCCAACTCTGGTGAATAGAAGCAACATCAGGCTTCACGTAGCTGCACTCGCTCAGAGTAAAATCGCCGAGTTGACTGGCAACAAATGTCCTCCGTCAGTATTCTCCAGATGTGATTTTTACTTATTCTGCCTCTAGACAACCACTTAAAACGTATGAGATTATTGAGAGAAAACGCTTGAAGGCCACAAAGGTTTAAGTGTAGACGGTCATCACTTTGGGCTTGCATTTGAATCGTACAAATGAGTTTTCTTTTTTTAAACATCTACACTCCAAGGGTTCATATAACCTCATAACTGAAATAACCTTTTTTTTAATTAATTAATTTAATTAAAAACTGCTCTGAAAATTAGACTTTTTTAAAGATTTTTTTCTTATCTGTCAGATTTTATATTTTAAAAAAAAGAGAGGGTATTTCTGCTACCAGAATGCTAATGATATGTTGTAGAAAACAGGAAATTTGTGTTTTTTAGTGACTGGTTGTTATAATTTTGTTGAAGACATAAGGAGCGGTCAGTAATTCCTCATGACATCAACAAATTAAAACAAAGGAAACTATTAGAAATGATAAATGGTGGTGTGAGTGTGGTGTTCAATGCTTTCTAAAAAGATAGTTCCTACTCACAGTAAGCTGCTTTTTAGAAAGAAAGGAAACTACTGTTTGATCATTTTGGTCTGAAATACATTTTTTTAGTTTGAAAGTTTGATTTTAGTTACTTAAAACCAAATACTTATGCACACACCCAATATTTCTATTCATGCTAAGGCTGGCTGTAAAATTTAAATCAATGTTTATTTGTCCCATCATCCTACAATCAAAAACCTGGGCAATAAAGACATATGCACCATATCAGTTACTTTATTTAAAAATACTTCACTGAAGAAAGGTAATTTCTGAAACACATCTGAGCAACCAACCAGACAATGATAGGCTGACTCGAACAATCGGTAATAACCGAAATATAGATTTATTATTTCACATACCACAGAAGGAAATCTCAAGACCTAATCAAATGAAACAAAAAAATTAAAACAACACGGTATCAATTATAAAGGCATAATTATTCACGATGGCATTATTTTTAGTTTTAGCAATCTTCCAGATGTGCGTTTCATCGACACTTGTGATGACAACATTCTGCCGAATCTGATCAAAAATCTTGAAGAGGGTTTGGATTACATATCTAATGTGAAATCATCGATTAAAGAAAATTGTAAGTCACCTTAACACAATGTAGAGGAAAATTATTTTTAATTGTTTTATTTTTCCTCAAGGTTCAGAGGGCAGGAAAAAAATCCTAGTCGTCCAAAGGGAGGCCATTATGACATCACAAGAGCTTAACACCCTCAAGAATCTTTTCGATTCTGAAAAGGAAAAGGTGATCAACTTGGAGAACAAAGCAATAAATAGTGACACGCAGTTGTTGAAAATGAAAAGAAAATTAGATGATTATGAAGTTAATGTCAAGCGGCTCAAGAGAGAGGTAAGGTGAGATTCATTTGTAATATTGAGTACCTATTCATGTTGGATTTCTTTTCAAAGCTCTCGGAAAAGGATTTGCTCATAAATAAAAAAAAGATGGAAACAGAAAAAACCAAACAGGACTTTGCACAAAAAATAGCCCAGACGCAAGAAAGGTTGAATCTAGACCTGGAACGTAAATTGAGAAGCCAAAGGTCTGCCTTGCAGGTAAAAAACTGCTTAAATAAATGTTATTTCAATTAATTAATTTATATTATATCAATTAACATTTAAAACCATTCAGTATGAAATGAGGAATAAAGAGAAAAAGCTGAAAGCTGTTAAGAAAATCCTTGCAAGCGATGATGTTTCGAATTTTAGTCAGTTCGCTAAGCCAAGACTCCCCGAGAGCAGATCAGCCGAATCGCTCATTCCAAAAACTCCTCAAACTCCTGCCCATTCTGCTCGCGCTGCTACAAATAATGCAACACCAAGTAGCACCACGCCTTCCTCAAGGGATTTTCGAAAGGTTTGATTTTTTTCTTAATTTATTTTATCTTATTACAAAAAAATATTTTTATATAATAGATGGGTGTACCTGTGGCGAACAGAAGGCATCGAAGGTCGCGATCTGCTGGCGACGATTTCTGGCTTGACCACCGCCCAGGTGCTCAAATCCCTCTGGGTACGATTATGCAGCCAACAATGACAAGGAGAAAATCAGTAACAAAATTAACAGATGCCAAAGATGTGACTGAAGTCGCAAGCAAATACTGTCTATTGACACATGGTCAAGACAGTGACGGTGATATCGAAACAAGATTGTACAAGGTACAAAACTGACTATATTTTGTATGTACATTGAATATAATATAACAATTTAAATTAACAGGGCGATGTAATACCGACATCCGGAGGTGGCGCCCAAGTCATGTTCAATGATATCGAAGTCCTTCGCCAGGTTTCGCCTACTAACACTTCTCCATCAAAAAGGCCTGGTGAGAACTGCCAAGAAAATTACTTCTCAGCAGTCAATTCTAGACGTCGTCATCATTAACTACTGTACCTTAGCTTATAATTTTATCATTTCAATATTATATGATTAATTTGTTAATACTTCTGCATGTGCATTCAATTTTGTTAATATTATTCATAACTTATAGAATTAATTGTGATATGTATATTACAGAACCAAAAATATGTCTATGTTCAGCAATTTTATTTTTATTTATTATTATTTTGTTTTGTTAAATGCTTGAATGTTCACATGAAAGATTTTAACCCATTAATTAAAATTAGGGATAAAACTAATTTTACCTACTTTAAAGCAATAATTTTAACATCTCTGTATAAATTATTAATAAATTAAAATATCTCTATACTCTTGAGTTATTACTAAAAATAATCCATTTTCTCTACTGCAAATTTATTGTGATATTTTTTTTTTTTTTTTCAAAAACAAAATTAACATCAATATGTTGAGGTACTGTTTTAGTCAATTCTGTTAGTCATTTTTAAAGACCGGATTTTCATGCATTAAAAACCTCAAAATGTGCAGAAATATCCAATGAAGGTAAAATAAACTCCCTTTAACTTAATTATTGTTATCAATATTTGTTTAGCGTTCATAATTGACCTATTTAATTATTTCAATTAGTTATACTTTTTATCTAAAGTCTCGGTTGAGAAGAAAAAAGCGATAAAAGCAGGATTTGAACCCACGAACTTCGGCTACTCTGACCACTTGACATTAAAATTACAATAGCTCTGATAGAAAGAAAGAAAGAATATATATATATATATATATATATATATATACTTGGCAAACTTAAAAGTTTTGTTCATTGGATCACATCTCTGATCCACATCTACAATTAACTGTCAGTCGATGTATTTTATTTTTACACTCTGAACATCACACTAACCCCAGAGTACTTGAGGGTACACTTGGAGCGGGGTTAAACAACCCCTTCATAACACGCTAAAAACTTACATTCATTCCAATAAATTAACATAAACTATCCATTTAAATATCCCTATAACAGTGATCTGTGCCAGCTTCCGTACTGCAAAATATCATTTCTTTTCATAGGATGAAAGTTTGACAAACTTATAAAAGTTTTGTTTGTTGAACCACATCCCTGATTAATTTCTAAAATTAACAAATTTTGGTCGATTGGGACATCCTTTCTGACCATAATTTAATTAGTATTTATCACCCCCTGAATAACAATTAATAATTTTGATAAATTTCTGAATAAATTTGAGTCCAGGGCTTTTGTTTAAGTCATCAAGAACAAATATCCAAAAAGCAGTTTGAGCAGAGTGTCAGGCGTTCACAATTATATGATGGTAATAATAATAATAAATCTTTTTTGCAAAAATTAGCAAGGCCCTCACATTTTGGGGGTGGCACTTTTGGAAAGCGAATGGGGCACATTAGAAGCTCAGTTGGGGAAGGTTGAAGGAGGGGAGATTTTGGAGTTGAACTAGAAAAAAGATCAGGTGTGTTCCAGACTTGATAACGGTTGCTCGAACCTAAAATAAATTTTACCATAATTTCGTTACCACAGGGTGAATTGAGCGATTGTGCTGTATCGTTCTGTGTTTGCAGATTGGAATTGGGGAGAAGAGTTAAACTTTGCCAAAATGTTATAATTTTGGCTTAGCTTGTTTACATACGTCTTATAAATATAGTTTGTCTGCAGTTGGTTTATTTTCAGCAAGTGTGCTTTCATTTGTTTTATTTTACTTTTCCTCTACCCTTTACTATCCCAAGTTTTAGAAGAGTTAGACTCTTATTTGACATGCTATCAAATGATCAACGTCACACTGTACATTACATATAAATTTATAAAAAATAATATTCCCTGCCTGCTATCAAAAACCAAAGCTCGTACGAGACAGGAGTTTTTTAGAGATCCTTAGAGAAGGAAACAAAATATATCTTTACAAAAAAGTAATACAAAATTTTTTTATATAAAAAATAAATATTGGCTTTAAAATATCTTCACAATTTAAAATTTTTGAAATTGTCCATTTTTACTTTTTTTCTGTAGTTTTTGAAATTTTGAAAATGATGCTCTCTTTATTTAAAAAAAAAATTATATATACATAATATATTATTATTTATTCATTAATGTATCTAGTTGCAAGATTATTTATCTTTCACTGTATAATTTTTCAGAGTCTTGTATTAAGGGTTCAATTTTCATTTATAAAAGGCCTTTCTCAGATGGGAGACTAAAGATTGATTGTGTAAATTAAAAATCAAATTTGAATCCGATGTCACGCCAAAATATCCAAAATTGGAAACAAAAATGGATAGGTAAGCGAGAACACTCATTATTATTACAAGTAATATAAAGACTAGCCTTCACCCGCAACTATGTCCATGTAGGACTCTGGTTTAATGTACCTTTCTAATGCGATGCGATGTAGTATGGCATTCTAATATAATGCCTCTTTCTCAATTTTTTCACTTCTTCAGTTCACTTCGGTCTACGTATGGTCAAATAAATTGTCCATATCCTTAGGGTCGGAATTTAAAAACAAAATTTTTAGTGGCTATCCATGTCATAGGAATGTACTGTCAAAATTTCAGCCGTTGAGATCCAGCAGATTGGTCTGTCAGTCAGTCATAAACTCTGTGTGTGTGTGTGTGTGTGTGTGTGTGTGTGTGTGTGTGTGTGTGT
>CM077108.1:28054664-28091974 GCA_039619505.1 Cimex hemipterus
GTGTGTGTGTGTGTGTGTGTGTGTGTGTGTGTGTGTGTGTGTGTGTGCATGTGTATATATAGCAGTATATAACTATATATTGAATATACATATAGGGATGGAATTTAAAAAAAAAATTTTCTTAGCAGCTATCCCTGTCGTTATAGTGATGCACCATTGAAAGTTCAGCCCCTTTGGATGCAGGGGTTTGGCTTGTGCGCTGTCTGTCAGTCAGTCATGGAACTGTTTTATATATATACATATAAGAAAGAAAAGGAATTGGAAAAAAATTCTTTCTATCTATGTCAAAGGTATGGTATAGTAAGGCATAGTGATAATGATACAAGGAAGCAGGGTTTGTGCTCTCCAGGCTCTGTACTCTTCTGGCATATGTAACTTCCTAGCTCCTTAGTTCAGTGCAATAGTCTCAATCCTTCTTCTTAGAAGTATCAGGTCATTGACTGAGGCTGCTACAATTTCATTCCCTAAGTGTTTTTGTATGGTAGGTTAAATCTCAATTGGGCTGTTGCTTCACATCCGAAGGTGATATGGCTGGCTGTTTCCTCCTACTCAATACATATCCATGTCATAGGAAAGCACTGTCAAAATTGCAGCCCTTTAGATCAAGGTGTTTGGTCTATGTAATGACTCTCAGTCAGTCATGGACACATTACATATTCCATCATCAGCATAGTAACGGTGTCTGCACTATTTAAGAGCTATTCCCCCTCCCCTTGTTCTCTGCCTAAAGCACACTGGTGAGTCTATTTCATCAAGGAACATTATTAATAGGCCCGTTTCAGTGGTTGAATCTTTTCTATCTTAAAGCAGTTCCTCCTGTGTGCAAGTATAGCACCACAGTTTGTTAGTAGGTGTGTTGGTATCTCCTCTGCCTCTTTGCAGAATCTGCCGTCTTGGATTATTCCATTCTTCTTTAAGTGTCTTGTTAAGAATTCTGTTGGGATTCATAGTTTATTCCTGCTTCCTTTGACATATTCTGTAACTTTTTTCCTTCTGAATTCGTTAGATTTTTGGATTTTTTGTGTCCAATGAGTGAATAACATTGTTCCTTCATTTTCTTTTTGTCCTTTTGTCTGAGGTTCTCATTAATAGAGTGGATTCCTATGCCATAGAAGGGTTCGCGGGTCCTATCAGCAGTGTAGAAGCCCTTTTCCTTGCTATAGTGTCTGCTTCTCATTGCATTCTACCTCCCTTGTGTCCTGGGACACAGTAGAGGCTGACTTAGTTCTGCATGCCTAATACATATAATTTGGTTTTGCAGTTCAGCACCATCAGGGGTTAGTCTGCACATTGTCTGTCAATCATGGAACTGTTTTATATATTTATACATCTAAGATAAGAACGTAGCTTAAAAATTCAAATAATTCTTAGTGGCTATCCACATCATAGGAAAGCACTGTCAGCTCCAGGAGTTTGGTCTGTGCGTTTTCTGTCAGTCATGGAACTGTTTTATCAATATTTATGTAGTTGACTGCCATAACCTACTACTTGCGGTAAATTTAAGTTCTTAGAGTGAATTCGTTTATATTTATTTTTTTACCGAAACTTTTCAGAGATTATTTTTAACAATTTGATACAGTTGAATAATGTTCTATTTGAAAATAGGCGCTTCCATAATCTTAGAAACTCCGTTGAGCTTTTGGATTTTTTTTTCATAACTTCAACAATTTTCGTGTTCGTTTATTGAATTCTATTAAAACCTCGTGGCGAAAAAAGTCTCAGGATTTAAATTTTTATTTTTTTATTTTTATATATATATATTTTTAATAGGTTGTACTTTCAAGGCCGAATTCCGTTGGTAAAACCCCCTTTACTGTTTATTCACTCACTTTCAGTTCACTTTATGGCCGACGACACTTGAGTCGATTTTACTTTTAAATTGTTTAAGTTTTTTTAAGTTTCTTTGAGTTTTGTATTTATTTATTTTTTAAAATTTTAACCCATCCGATATACGTTAGTTTTTGCGTGCTTTATGTAATAAAAAGTGGTAAAGAAAATGAATAAAAAGTGTGCCAGATGTGAGAAAACAGTGTACCCGATAGAAGAGCTTAAGTGTTTAGACAAAGTAAGTGTTAGTAACAATTGTTTTAAGGAGAAAACAAATCGTTTAATTTCAAAAGCCAAAAAAAAGTCCGCCAAGTTGGGAAGTTAAAAAAAAGGAAAAAATTCTAAGTCCGGGTTTTTATTACAGATATGGCACAAGCAATGTTTCAAATGTCAAGTCTGCAATATGACATTAAACATGAGGAATTACAAAGGGTTCAACAAAGATCCCTACTGCGAGGCGTAAGTTATTTTTTAATTATATTTATTTTAAAAAAGAATATTCAATCAAATTACCGGCCGTGTCATTCCAAAACAAATCTCTAATATAAAGCTTAATTTTTTATAATTTCAATCAAATTGCAAGATTTTCAATGTATAAAACATCCAAAAGCAATTTTATTTTCTAATTTTCTTGTATTTATAAGTATTTTAAATTCATATGCTTTATATTGCAAATCATCTTTGTGTCCGGTAAAAAAAAAAATTCAAATTGGAAAACTTTTGGACAAGGATTTTGAGCCAAGTTTGACACATTGACATATGACAAGTTTTGTGACGCTGATAAGCTTACCAAATGTAAAATACATTCTAAAAATAAGTAAATAATAATAATTTGAAAATTTTAGATCATTATTTTATTCTACACAAGATAAATTTTATATTAGAAAACATTTTAAAAAAGTGCAGATTTGTTGATATCATGGTTAATTTTAAGATATGACCATTGTCATCTTAGCTTTGAGATAGTTACATTTTCATATATTCCTTAAAAAAACAAAAAAAAAAATTGATGCTAGCCATTTAATGCAAATGATAAATGACTAATTGAAACGAATTAGGCTTAATTGTCCCTTTTCTCTTTTTTCCCCCTGTTTAGAAATTAAAGACAGGGATGAGTCAGTCCATTTCCCTTCCCCTCATTGAAATTTGTGCCTTGAATGGCCGGTATTGTATGCCCCTTAACTGGGTCAGTCTAGTCTGACTTTCTTCAACCTCCAAATTCCTTTTAAGGGCAAACATTTTGTAAGAGGCTTAGTCAGCCGCCTTTGTGTCATAGGTAGAACTTCGTTAATATCAATCACATTGATGCTGTAGTATTCGACATAATTTGTGAAGTTTATAAATGCATGTTAGATCAGATGAAGAGAGAAGCATGGGTGCTCCAGACCTCTGAGGGAATCCTGAGACTGAATTGACTTTAAAATTGTTGTAATTTTTCTGTCTGATTTTCTTTGACATTCAGATGGCATTTATGCCTGGTAAAAGCAAAAAGCATAGTATGGAATCCCTGGTAGAGAAGTCAGTGACACCAATAACCTGACCCTGGCTTGGGATGTTTTGTAATAAAAGCAATGACAAAAAGCCAATATGAATTCTCTAGTCCTCGAACCCTAATGTTGCCTAGTACCCTGCAAAAAAAAGATCCAGAAATGGACCCTTAATAGGTTCCAAACCAGGTGGAGCAACGCTCCAAGAATGAGGGGTGCAAAGAGATTTGTAGAAGATGGAGATGCCATCTGTAAGAATTATAAATAAATCACTGAAGGTAATTGCAACAGAGCCAGAATTCTGGTTGGACTCCTGACAGGGCACTGCTGCTTATGCACTGGATAAGAGTACGAACAGAAGAAATACTGAGCATATACTGCCAGGAAGAAGTGGAGACTGCAGAACACATATTTTTTTTGTGGCTGATGTAAGGTGTGATTCTTGGTTGGACGTTTTAACCACTCGATCAAGCGGGACCCAACCATAAATTAATATTATCTATTAAAATTAGACGTATTTCTAGACTGTCAAAACTGTTTTCTTAAAAATTACACATTTCAAGGTATGGACTCACCATTTGCCTTTGTTTCACATGTGTTCTCTCATGTGTAATATAAATTTTGGTCAGTAATGATTACATTACAAGCATATAAGTGTGCTTGTGTATATATACATATATATACGTTTTTTTAAATATTAAATAATTATTGCTATTGGTGGATGAACTTTGTGATTCATAGAATTACATATGTTCAATGAAAGAGATAAATTTATAAACAAACAGACAGAGCCTTAATTTATTTCCTTTTCTATAAATAATTTTTACATATTACGCCATAGGGTCAAATCAACTGATAAACTAGTGTAAACACCAAATCTGTCGAGTGTATTTGTTTAAATCATGTATTTCATATTGCATTTATTAATTTTGTTTTTTAAATTATATCTTTACTTTTGCCAAGTATGTTATCTTCCTTTAATGAATTTCTTGTTTTTAACAAAATTACATGTTCAAATTAGTAATTTTTATAGTAAATAGGCGCATTTATAGGTATAAGCAAGCATTTTTTATATTCTTCATTGGTATATATATTTTTTTATATTAATTTTTTTTGTGCTTTCATGTTTGTATCCATTATATTGAGGACACAGGCAACATTTTTCTATAGCTCTTCTGATACTAAAACATAATTAATCGTGTATTTAAATATACACTTTACCAAATTCTTATACAATAAAATATGAAAGGTATAATGAGACCCTTGTTAATTTTCGCTACTGTACTGTGCAAACAGATATTTTAAAAGTGAACACATTTAAAACTTTAAAGCATAATCAGCAAGGAAATAGTATTAAGATAAGACTTTTGCGTCTTAATAAACATTTATATTTATCGCACCATTTTGCCAAAATATCAGATGGTGTCCATTTAAAGGAAGGATTTTTAAAAATAGTAGGAGTGGTTTATGGGAGTGTTTCTGACTCACAATCAGTGCATTGTCCCCGGACAGGCAATGTCTCGAACTTCAGCCCACCAGGTGACCAACATCCTGTTTATTGACTGAATCAATAGTCAAACATTAATGGAAAATATATTAATAAACATTAATTTTATTACTTTTTATTTTATGCAAATTTAATGCAAAAGTAATATTAAATGCATTCGGAGAAGGTGTTTTAATGCTTTTAATTTTCATTCACACATTTCTTAAACTACTAATTGAAAAAATTAATGGAAAAAAAAACTTGGTTTATTAGCAATTTTCATTTGCTCGTATAACTCAAACAAAGCACAGTTCGTTTACAGTATGGGCTAGAAAATGTCTACTGGAGAGGTGGCTGAAGGATCTCTAGTGCACTCTTTGAAAATCTGAAAGAATGGAACACTGCAAAAAAAAATTCTCTTGCAGAAGAGCATTTGAGCATCACTCAGTAGAATCATCTTCAGAAGGAAGTCTATGAGGAAGAAAAATATTTGATATTACACGGACAGAAGTAAAAAGGACTGATGTCTCAGATGCTTCATTGTTGTCTTTGAAAAAAAGGGGATATCGACTATTTTGAAATACAGATTGGACGAAATTTGCTCAAATGATCAGAGTAAATTGTTTGGAATTTTAAACATGCTATGATGGATGGTGACAACTATGAATACCTTGGCAAAAAAAATTCATATTATAACCAACAGTCAGGTGTCTCTTAGCATTCTAAAAAATTGATCGATGAGAACATAGCTTGCCAAAGATAGTAGAAAAGTACTACACAAGCTTCAGAAAGACGTTTTGGACAGTTTGACTCAATTGGACTAAAGCACATGTTGTTGCCATCATCAACAAACTTGCAAATCAAATGGCGATGGAAACAGCGAATGATGACCTCTGCGTTAGTTACTGAAAAAGCCATCATCATTTTTGAAACAAATTCAGCTAAAAAGGTTGGAAGTATGGACCAATGAATGGGACAGTATAATTAATAGCCAATGGGCAAAATAATTCTTCCCGACAGTTTATGAACACAAAAAACATTATCATTTGTCACACTATACGAACTGACTTAGATCTCACTGACCATGGAAGCAATAGATGCTTTAGCAACCCCCCCCCCCCACCGTTTAAGAATTATACCAAATTGCTGTTGTCAGGAAGCACTTCCCCAAAAGTGAAACTATCTTATGGATGTAGTTATCAAGACAGATAGAAATTTAGTTTAATTTGCAATGCAACATCGAGCGACTATGCCTGGCTGGCAACTGGAAGTAATTTCTAAAGAACTATTTGAGTTTTCTCATGTATGTTAAAATGGCAAATTTGGTTTAACATATAATTTTTATTGCAAATTCTTGTAATTGTGAAATTATCATTTAAAAGTTCTTATAAAAGGTTTTTCCTTCTCTTTTTCTCCACTTTCAGCACCTTGTAAACTTAATGTAAAATATGTAATTCAATTTTTGATAAGTTTGAAGAAACATTTATTTCAGAGGACAAGTTTAGATTATTACTGGTCAATTCAAAAAATGCCTGAAATGGAGGTTCAAAAGTCAATTATTTAGAGAAACATTTTTCACTGTCTCAAGTCAATATTAAAATTACTAATGAATTGAGAACTTTAAATTAGTACAAAAGTAGCGTTTATAAAAAATTATCAATAAACCTTAATTGACTCTGCCTTTAATAAAGTAGTTTCAATTTTGTTGACCTCACCTATTTCCTGATTTCGCATACAAAGACAAGGAAATGAGTAGACTGTTGATATCCGACAGAGCTTTTTACATATCCGTTTTGAGGAATTTTGTTGTTATTTCCATTTTAAAAGCATAATTTATTTCAAATGTTACTGAATAGTAATTAGGATCATAAAATTTTGTAAAGAAAAACAGCATGAATGCTGTTGAAATTTTAATTTTTACTAACTGAAAATTAAACATTTCAAGCTTCAAAGTTATTATGTTTTAAGAATAATAACTAAAATATTTAAACATTTCTGCCATTTCATTATTAACTATTTATTTATTATAATTTTGACTATTTAAATTTAATCTCTGATTGTTTAAAAAAGTATTTGAAATAGAAATAATCAAGTTAGATTTTAATTTGAATTACTTTTCTGATTTGTATTTTATTTTTTTGTTTTCTAATGCTTTTAATATTATTGCAACTCAAAAAAGTATTAAAATAAAATTAACCAACAATAGTATATTTCAGTTGTAAGAACAATTGCAGATTCACCACATTAATTTACCACAAGAACATTTTGTTAAAGAAATTGATTATTATGAAATAAAATTATAATAAAGCTCATAAAGCTATTTCTCAATAGTTAACTAGTTGGGCATTTTTTGTATCACCTTCGACCACATCTGCTACAATTCCTGTTCCCATGTGTAACAGCCGAAGGATTATTTTTAGCATGTACAAAGCTTTTTTTCTATTTTTATATCTAACATTAAATTCCTTGTTTAAAAAAAAAATGTTAAGTCTGAAATTGTTTTGCAGGCATATTCCAAAAGCCAAGGCCACAACAGTTGCAGACACTCCGGAGATGAAGAGAATCGCTGAAAATACAAAACTACAGTCTAATGTAAATTTTTATCAGTTATTTTTTATTTTTGTCAATCATCATCTGAGGTGAAATATTAATTTAAATTTGTACCTTTCAGGTTAAATATCATGCAGAGTTCGAAAAGACAAAAGGCAAATTAACACAAGTCGCTGACGATCCAGAAACATTAAGGATAAAACAGAATTCTAGAATTATAAGGTAAATATGCATAAATATTGATGAGAGTAATTGTACATTATTGTACTAATTGATCAAGTAAAAAATTAAATGCTATGGATTATGTTTATGTTTTTTGTGAATTGTCAATGAGTTTTGATGAGGATAGACTTGAAAATTTACAACGCCAAGGCAATGGAAAACTTGATTTTCAAGTTTGGCTATTAAATTTTAGGTATTGGATACACTTAACTTAACCAGATTTGCTGGGTTTTTTTTATCACTTCTAGTTTTTATTTTTTTATTTTTTTTATATATATATTTTTTTTATGCAACAAATAGGAACTTAAGGAGGTTTAAACTCTTAAAGGCAAGCTTTTTCGCTTGTTTTTCCCTCCTCGATTATTTGTTGGATACTGCCAATCTACCTTTCAGATCGGCTAATTCAACAGGGCTTATCAACCAATATTATTTATGCAATTAGTTTATATGTAAATTTTACTTGAATAAATCCTGTTCAAATTTAAAATTATCATTTTCTTTTAACAGTAATGTTGCATATCACGGCGACCTGGAGAAAAAAGCTGCAATGGAACAAAAGAGAAATATCAATGGAGAGCCTGTCGATACTGGACCATCTGGTAATTTGTTAAATTATGCCAAAACGTTTTGTAAAATAATTTTGTATTTAAAAAAAGTCATCCCATGGGTTTAATAAAAGCTTTTCAACAGGTGATGACAACCCCACGGCATTTTAATTGTAGAAAAGAAACAAATGCAATAGAAGATGCAAGACAATATTTTTGTGAAAAGTTAAATTGTCTGTTGAATAAAACTTATTTAATAATTTTTCTTATCTCTATTGAGTTAAGGGCTTAATAAAATAATAACAATTATTACACAAGAATTGAAACCAAAAGTTCCAAGAAAAGCATTTAAAATATTTATAATAATATTTATATCATCATTTTTGTTCAGAAATCACATTGGCCATTTATGTTAAATATCTAAAAATATGTCTTAACTAGTTACAGTTTATATTACTTTAATTGTTAATCTTAGCCATAAAGAGAAGTTAAGTAGTGGCTAAGGAATGTGAAAAATATTTGAAGAAAAGTGCTTTTTTTTTTTAATTTTTAATTCAGACAATCACAGTTGTTTTAACTATTTAGTTTTTAGTTCATTTAAATTTGGGGGAAAAGTAAAACTGTTGGGTCAACCATCTCTTGGGTTCTGCCAGTATTCCAGAAATGCTAGCTTAGAGTAGGCCTAACCACTTGGCCACCATGGCCCATTTTTGAATAATTTTAAGTTAAAAATTTCGTCTTACAATGTTTAACATCCAACTTCACATTGGGTGAACCACAGGCGAATGGTCAGACCACTTTACAATACATTTTTTAAACTGTTATAAATTAAAAATCCATGGGCTCTGCCAATTCGAACCTAGGACTGCTAGCCTGTCAAATATGAATGAATAATTTGAATGAAAAAGTAAAGTAAATTCTTGTCTCACATGAAGGATATATACACATAAGGTATATATATTGTCACAGTGGCCGAGTGGTTAGTTTCTAAAATGATACTTTATTATTCAAAGTATTGTGTCAAAATTAATTCATCAATTTTTCTTCCTGATTTATTGATTGTTTGTATATTTAATGATCACTTTAAAGGTAAAGTTACTTTTCTGTATAGTAGGCGATGCTGAAAATATGAATCTAAAACAAAACCAAGAATACAACGTCCGGCCACCAACTCATCATCACCAGCAGCCCGTAAACAGGGATTACATCCACGCAGAAATGAACAATAAAGTCCAAAACTCGCCATATTCGGCACGACAGACTTCGACGGTTATATACACTTCAGAAAGGGGACCAGGTATTATTAATTTAACACTTTCTCATTTATTTGCTATGATACCATTTCTTGGACACAAATAAAAGATGACTACATGCATCAACGGACTTGATATATTGACAGGCATACAATTTTATTGGACGTAACGATATGTGCTTAGCAACTGTAATTGGCCTGCAATTTTTTAAAATTATTATTAGATCCCTTGTGTGTGTGTGTGGGTAGGGGGGGGGTTAAGGATTCACAACTTCATAGACAGCATCGTTCGTTGGGTCCCTAACCAACAGGATGCAAATTGAGAGAAAAAAAAAATAAAAGTATAAGGAATCGCGAAAGCTTAAAAGCTTGGATAAAGGATGATGCTGTTCGCAGCGTCAACTTGAAGCCTCCTGTGAGCCACAGTAGTGCTTACCTCAGGCCAACATCCGCCTCCCTAACCATCCCTAAACATCCGCCTCCCATGCATCAGAGCTGCTAGGGATTAAAGTCGGCCAGTTGCCATTGGGAAGGAAGTAAAACAGCTATAATTGGGAGGGGGTTTCCCTAAAGCAGGCCAGGCCCATAAACCCTGGAGAAATTTTAACCCTTGGTGGGCGAAAAATTTTACAACCTATATCAGGAGTAAATGAAAATAAATCATGTGTTGTCAACAAAACAATGTAAAATTTAATTCTCCTTAAATTTAAGGTTGAAAAACATATTACCCCCTGAATTCTAAAATGAAAATGAAATAATATGGGGTATCAAATTAAAATTAACTTTCTCCGCAAGTAAATCAAACTGTGTTAGGGTTGAAGGGTACTTGATGGGCCAGTGTGTTTGTATGTGAGAGCCACTTGTGAAGTCCCTAAAATATATACATTTTATTTAATTTATATATACCCATTTAAATATATTAATTGTTTATTTTATTTTTTTTTTAATGGCCATCAGTCGTAATTAAATTGGGAAATTACAGTGGTGAACATAAAAAGAAGAAAGATTCGGGCAGCATTTAACACACACGTAACACAATATATATAAAAATACATTTAAACATATAGTGTATATAAAAATAAAATAATTAGGTCACATAAGTCTGTCAGAGTACTTTTGATTGATTGGCCTAGAATTATTTATCACTATTATTCCAAACCCCTTAAAAAAAATTAATTAGAAATGCTTTGTAATTTACTATAAATTAAGTTTACTTGTTATCTAATGCGACCAAAATATTTTTGTTGAAATTATTATTTTTTTCTGCATGCAGATTATTTGCACAACGTTGGAGCTATTTAATATCATTTTGAAGTGCTGTAGTGCACAATGTATTTGCTCATGTGTTTTTTTTTTTTTTTTTTTTTTTTTTTTAGTTAACAGTCCTGTTGGAAGGCAAATTGGTTCTATAGCTGATTTAGATCCCGTAAACAATTACTACGGATCGCTCAGCTCTCATAATACAAACCATCAGATGGTACATCACCAACAACAACAGCCACAACAACAACCTCCACCACATCGTGCCTCTGGTGTAAGTTATTTTTGAAAAATTGATGTTGATTGACTATAGGTCATCATCTTTCAGTACAGATATTGTGGGTTCTTGAAACACAAATTTTTCATCTCAACCTTTTTGCATAAAATAATATAATAAATTGTTCAAGATAATATATTAATTTTTTTTTCCAGAGAGTTTACAGAGCCATGTACGACTATGAAGCCCAAGATCGTGATGAAGTGTCTTTCATAGATGGTGATATAATAGTTGATTGTACTGCTGTCGACGCGGGCTGGATGACGGGCCTTGTTCAAAGGACTGGGCAGATGGGAATGCTCCCGGCAAATTATGTTGAACCAGCCATTTAAATTAAAACCACGTTCACATCACATAGACCGGTGTATCGTCAACTGATACATTCCCCGCTTGAGCATTTAAAATGTCTTTTTATTTTTAATTTTTTAAAAATCCAATTTTTTCATTCCATTGTATTGAAATATAATTGGCCATTCCATTAATGCATTTTTTATTTTTATGTAAACTGTAATTTATGCTTAAATATTTATTTCTGCTCTATTTTAATTACAATTTTTTGTTAACCATTGAGAGAACGTAACACTGTTTTATCAGAGCTGAACCTGATTTGAAATTGTGCCTTTAAATAAAAAATGTATTTTAATTTTTTTCCATTTAACTTTAAAAACACAACTCTTTTATTTAATCGATCAAGTTACCATTCAGACAAAAGTATTTTTTTCCTAACTGTAAAAGCTATTACTTAACTATCGTAAAATAATATTTTTAAAAGTAAATCCTCCAACAAATGCGGAATGAACAATTAATTCCTACTTTCGTTTCAAAGAAATTTCACTTGTGATTTTTATTGAATTTTCAAGTTAGTCTCATTACTTTGAACATTTAAATTATTTCGTCGCGAACAAACACTTAATTGTGTTTCAATTCCACCCATAAAAGTGCCTTAAAATTTAAAATAAAATTGTTTTTATTCGCCTAATTGTGGATTTATTATTTTTGTTTTATTTAGATTTATGTATCTTGTAAGTTGAATTTTTTGATAAATATATTTGATAAAAAGGTATATGGATTAACTTAAATAAGTTTATTGAACTTAACAAATCTCCCTGTGTATATGAAAAATAAATGCTTTACTTCAAAAGAACAATTTTATTGAATTATTTACCATTTGCATAGAATACAAAAATATGTATGATAAAACTTTTTTTACATTTCAAAAATAAATTCCATTGAATAGTTAACGAGATCACTTTTTTTAAGGATTGTTCAATTATTATCGTACAATTAAGGCAATTGCAACATGATTTGACATAGACAACCAAATAAAAATAAGCAGAATTTTGAATAAATGCACTTTTTAATCCTGCCACAAAAACTTACTTCTGTTAGCACACTTGTTTATTAAAGTATGCAAATAATACAAAAACAAACATATGTTCAATAATTGTACGTTGTACATAATGATGAAGAGTTATAAATATTGAACATATTTGGCCTTAATGTGAAATGGTCAAATTATCAAAACAAACTAGGAAAATTTGGCCATTGTGTAATCACAGGAGGCCATACAAAACGTCCAGCATTTGGCTTTATTGTGCACTGATATCTTTCTTTTTCTTCTCAGGTATTTATTTTTATTTTATTTTATTTTTTTTTAATTATACAATAAGTAAGACAAAACAATTTCATTTTTTTGCTAATGTCAGGCAACAGTAACATGTTTTAAATAATAGTTATAAAGTAAAAACGTTTATTAACATTTGCTTTGATTTGTTAAATTGTTTACTTTATTATTGTTAAAAAAGCCATATGAAAATGTCTGGCATTAACAAACAAATTTAAGAATAAGACGGATTAGTCTTAATAATACATGTTTAAAACAAAACTTTAAATTAATTGTTTTAATATATAATATTAACCTTTTTCAGGTTTTGCAATCCTTCCATAAAAACGGAAAACAAGTGTTGTGATAAAACAATCCAAGTATGCAAAAATAATATTTAATCATATAAAAATATTTGTTAAAAAAATATATTTACATCCTGCATCCACGATTATATGTTGTGAAAAGACCGTTCAAGCAAATAGAAAAAGCAGAACTTTGTTTTACCTGTCACTTCATAAATATGTTAAATAAAAAATAATAAATACATTTGTCACGTTGTACATTATAACATATTACAAAAGCAATGATATTAATTATTACAGAGTTATACTCTTTTTTCCCTTTTCACCTCTACTACAGATATAAATTATTTACTATAAAAATAATTTGAAGTTATACTTAAGTGCCAGTCATTATAATGCCCACTTGGCTTAAAAATTATCAATGCAAGCCAAGGAAAATAGGTCATTTTACACAACACACTTTAACAGTCACGTATAATGTTTACTCAAAAGATTGATCATTATGCACAAAAACTCACTTTTAACTATCATTTTGTATCATTTCTATCCAGAAGATCGGTCGTTATGCGTAAAACACTTTTTTCAGTAATTATTTTTTATGTCCTCCCAGAAGATTTATCATTTCGCAAAATATTAGCCCTCTTGCAAGCAAGTTTAGTTTTCAGTAAACACTTTCAAGAATAAACCATATTACAGCAACAAATATAATGAAAACAACACAACAATTGTTGGGAACATTCCTGTAACGTGATTAATTATAAAAAATAAAGATAACTGTTGATGACAAAATGGAAATATCTCATCTAAAAAAGTATCAACAGGTAATAAAATAAAAACTTCAACATAACAACATAATTAATTTGCTTTCTATTCTGAGCACTAACAAGAAATAGTTTTAAATTAAAATTTACTTTGCTTTTTTTTTTTTAAATAATCAGTCCAGTACAGCCTTATTTCAATGTTCTGCAGTAATGTAACATACGAAAATAGCAGCGTTGAGCATAAGTAAGACTAATATAGTGAAAAATGTCAGATCATTCAATACTATGTCAACATTGACACCTTGCCTGTCAGGTTTGTTTAAAAATGAGCAACTGAAAATTCGTTTGGACAAGTCTGGGAAATATGAACTGTTCAGTATCACCATTAGAACAAGGGCCAACTGAAAAAATATACTAAACGACAGCATAATCAGTACTTTTAGATTGTTCGATCGACCAAGCAGTTCTTGTAGGAAATCCAAATGTGAACAGAATAATATGACATTTATCAACAAAAGAGACATGTCTTTTTTGAAAAAATGCACCTTTTTTTCGGGCTTCACTTCTTCCTCTTCTTCTGGAGGATTTTCCTATAAAATAATTTAAATATTTAAAAGTCCCTTATATAGATAAAAATACTTGCTGCATTAGTTTGTATGAAAATAAATAAAATAATTACAGGTGACCCTTTCCTGTTGACAGGAATCCACTTTGGTGGGTATTGTTTTCCATTGTCCTCAAGCACTTCAACCTCTCCTGGCTCTGGATCTGAAGAAAATTAAAAAAATGATTAAAATATTTGTAAAATATGTTCAACATACAAATATAGTTTTCTTTAAATTAATAATGAATACACAAATGAAGGAAATATTTTAGAAACTTCGCTAGAGTGTAGGAAGTGTAATTTAGTATAGGCATTAGAGTACCCCTTCAGCCATTATGAAAAACTATTTTCTGTCTAACTGGCAACAAGGATTCTTCAAGGCAACTCGCAAGGTCTTTACTTGATTTAACCCAAACCCAATATTTTCGACCAAAATATACTGAAAAAAGCTTACTCTTCAATGCCTTTCACTTGTGTCATGTCAAAATAAGCAGTTTTGTCTTTCATAACATGAGAACTTTGCTGAAACCTTAATTTTAAGTAAAATGCTTATTCTAACCTGTCCTTTCTTTGTAAAGGGTGGATTAAAAATTCACCAGCTGATTAAACTGCGACACTGAAAATAGATCGATCATAAATTAACTTGTTTGCCGCAGAAAATAACAAATCTTCAAAAACATTTCAGACATTCACCCAGTAATTATATCCACCTTGGATGACATTATGAGAAGGGCAAGAACAACCGAAGCTGTTGTCAAGGTGACGTTCTGTCATTGCTATTGTGGTAAGTTTTGGTTGGTGATATCAAACTGCTACCTGATGAGGGCTTTAATTTACTGGGCCCTGCAGATGCATTTCAAAGGTCATCACAGAGAGGATGCAGTACACAATCAACAATGATAACTCCAATAAAAACCGTTAACAAGGCTTAAGCCAGCTAAATGATGCTGTTATTCTCTAAAGAAGTGAAAGGTGTCATCTTAAACAAAGACTTCTTAAATTGAAGAATACATAAAATCTCAGGGAGAGTGAGAAGAGCCATTGGTAGATGTAAACGCCTTTGTGGGAAAAGCTGGGGACTAAACCCAAAGATGTCCTTATGGTTATGAGCAATAGTTAAACCCATGACAGTCTACAGATGGTTTAACGGAGGAAGAACATTACAGCTAAGGGCAGTTCGGATCATCAGTACTTCTTGAGCATTACTAGAGCAACGATGATGATCCATACGCTGCCCTGGAAGTCCTCCTGAATCAATCACTACATATATTTATCAAGGGAGATGCAAATCACAATTTTCTGATATAGGGACAGCCTAAGTGAGAAAGAGATACCAATTATATTGGGTATCGTGCATAATGACATCTACACAGAAAACAAACACCTTGATTGAGTACAAATATTTGGCTTGATTCTAAAATTTCTAACATTGTATAAATTCATATTTTTTACATCCTACATGTTTTTGTATAATTTAAACAATGTTTATAAATCACAGGCCCTGAAGATGATCTCAATAAAGGTCGAAATGTTGGCACGATAAAGAAAATGCTTTTTTAAACCAGATTGTATCTGCAAATAATCATTAACTTGCAGTCACTAAACACATTTCTACATCATTAAGTTTGTAATAGATGGAATGAGTCCATCTTGAAAGAACATTGAAACATCTAGTAAAACTTAATTATGATTTTTAAACATCTTTATGATTGTTTTCCCTATGATGACCTTAACATAAGAAAGCTTTTGGCAGAAAACAGTTGAATGTGTTTTTCATACAGGCCATACCGTGATTCATATTATTTATGAGTAAAAAAGTGGTCATTACATCTAAAACTTTAAGCAGAAAGAGTTAATTTGCCAAGGAGTCAAAAGGTTAGGTATTAACACCAAAAGAATAACCATCTCCAAAGTCCAGAGCATTGGGATGTTTCAAGACTTGTTAGATATTGGCTATAAAAAATATTACTCTTGTTTGGGCTCCAGGGCACAATAGGCAAAGCTGTAACAAAGAAGATGATAAACTTGGCAAGAATAGTTCAACGAGGACACTTATTTGACCGGAACATTGATTTTATGGTCTACTAAACTGACTACCATAAACAAGGTTCCATCTGTTACTCGATTAAAAATAAATCTGTCAAACAGGGACTTGATAAAAAGCTTTAGGTTAAAGAAGAGCCCATATAACAATGGAGATTGCCTGATAGACCGATATCGTTCATGGTGCATTATTTGTAAAGGACCGCAGGACTTTTTGTTACAATAAAATGTAGTTAATTCATGGAAAACATGATGTATATTAGTTTGTTATTAATATTATTAAACACAATAAAAGTGTAATGTTCAAAACAAAAATAACGTTAACAATTTTAAAAAACCAAACTTGTTTCTAAGCAAAAAAGTGCTTTGTCCATCCCTTATGTTAAATCCCTTGTATCCCCCTTATGTGCATCCCTTGTATTTGGTTAAATTTAAATAGGCAGGCTTAATTTTAAATAATTTGTAAATTGCCTAGAGAAAAAGTAAAAACAATGATTGAATTTACCAAGTACTAACCCTGCATTTTACACCAGTTTGTAACAAAAAAAAGCGAAAAAGGTCACTTGTCACCCAAGGAAGCCTGGTTTTCAAACGATGATAATTTAAATGAGGTACCTAGCCTTTATTTTTTTCCACGTTTACCGTCTATAATTAAATGATAACGGCCAGCTCAGTAGGGTTTACAATTGTTTGCGGTCGGTGAAAAAATATCAAAAGGAAAACAAAACAAACGTCAACAATTCAAAAACATAATAAAAACTTTTATCTTGTCTCTTTTATTTTGGGGTTTTATTTTATTGACTGACAACGAGAGAATCGGTTCGTTCGGCTAACTATTCATGAACGAACGATCAGTCAGCGAAGTCAATTGAAAAAATAAATTACAGAATACGTGAATACGAAAAAAGTAATGTAAATAGTACATAATGCAAATAGATAACATGACATAGTTAAATTTTTAAATAGAAAATGTTGATTCATTTTCTTATAACTAATTAAAATACCAATTAAATAATAAAATATTAAACAAATAAAACCAACAATCCCAAATTATATCTGTATTATTTCTATTATATAAACTAAATTACATGTAAAATTACAGAGGAGTTGACGTTGATTAATACATAGATGATAATGATCTACAATCCATTAGTTTATATATTTTCCTTATTCGTTATAACTGGTGATTAAAGTCTACCTTTCTTCCACTGGGACATAAAAATCCTTTCTTTATTTCCAAAGCAAACTGCACTACACTTAAGGTGATTTGCTTGAGAGCTTAAATAGGAATAAAAACATTTCAATTCAGTAGTTAAATCATTGGCTAATTGTCTCTGAAACCACACATTTCAATAGTTAAAGTTTAATAATAGTAATGCCAAGCTAAAGAGTGAAACCCAGCTCTATTAAACTTTTGATGCAAGAGTTTACCTTCAATATTGGACTAAACTTAGCTGCATGAGTGCCTTCGAAAAAAGTCTAATTTTAGCTCCTATAACAAAAGCTTTTCCGGACTAAATGTACCTCTTCATACTTCTATCTTTATACTGGACAGCGTTCACACACCCAATACCAGACTAAATTCAGCTCCTGATACTAGTGGTAGTTAGCTCCTGATAACTATCAATACCAGGTTATACTTAACTTTTTGCACAAGAACTCTTATGCCTCCAATATCAGGCAAGATTTAAGTCCTTATACAAGAACTCTTATGCCTCCAATATCAGGCACGATTTAAGTCCTTATACAAGAACCCTTATGCCTCTAATGCCACAGTAAATTTACCTCCTGATGCAAGTGATTATACACCTCCAATACCAGTATAAAATCAGTTCCAGGTACTAGTGTTCTTACACCTTCAATAGCAGGATGAACTTTACTTCTTAAATATACATCTATATTCTTATATATATATCCCTTCAATACCAGGCAAGATTTAAATCCTTGTATAAGAGCTCTTATATCTCAAATACCTCTTTATACTACAACTCTATACCTCCAATATCAGGCTGAATTCACCTCCTGGTAGAAGAGCTCATATACCTCCAATATATTATACCAGACTAAACTTAGCTTCTGTAGGCTCCTGATTTCAGAGCTCTTACATATACATTCTCAGAAACTGGTTTTGCAGTAGTTCTCATTTTGAGCATTCATCAACCAGAGCCAGTTGTTATGCCAGTATAGCAAATATTCTCTGTTGATACACAAATCATTGATTCATTATCAACCTTTGATAAAGAAAAAAAAAATTTATATTGAGAATATTTTTAAAAAAATCTTGATTATAATAGTTTGAATGAAGAAAACTATTTAAAATGCTACTTTTTGCCCATTTTTACTAGAGAAGCAATTTTAATTGTGTATCTATGAGGATAAACTGCCAAGTCTACGGAAACAAAGAATCCTCTGTGACACAAATCATGCTTTCACTCACTATATAATAAAGTAACTTCAGCATTAAATCACTTTTACACCTTGAAGATTCAAATAATTTTTATTCACAATTAATAGAAAATACTATCAAAATTTAAAACAATTAAATAGTCACTTTCATACTCAATCCCCTATCTTTCAAATCAGAGTAAACTCGGTTTCTGCTTCAACTGATCTGAGCTTTTATTCCTCCAATATCAGGCTGAACTTAACTCCTGATAAAGAGATTTTACATTTTAAATACCAGAATAACTCCAGCCCCTGTTACAAGAGCTCTTACATGCACTCACCAACTGGTTTTGTAGAAATTCTGATTTTTGGCATCATCAGACTGCAATTTATTCAATTTGTTGATGCACTTTTACTTTTTAACTTGCATAATGTTTTGTGGTGTGTAGAAATTGTTTTGATCATCAATCCATCAGATCAACACAGCAAGGACCTCACCTGGATGAGAACGATCAAATTAAATAATTTTGTTGGTAACTTGGCTTTAACTAATAATAATAAAAATAAAACTTGGTTTTAAAATATATATATATATAAAAGCTTTACTTTAATAATGAAATAGCTTTATTGAACTATTTTCCATTTACATCAAACAAAAATACAAAATATATTGTATGTACAGTGCGCACCTATTTTCTTCTGACAGTTGGAAAATAGTATTATTTTAATTTAGTTAATAAAATTTTATTATTTTCCATTTAATAAAATAATAATCAATCAATAATAATCAATCTTAAGGCCACATGCAAACAATGAAATTACATTTTATTAAAATTTATTTTTTTAATGACAAATATATATACTTTTTTTTGTTATATCAATTTTATTATCACACACTAATTATGAGAATCACAGACAGTGAATTTACATTGTACAAAATTTTATTAAGCATATACAAATAAGCATTTTTGTTTTTAAAATAGATACACAATATGTTTAAAGATGATACAAAATATTTGTGTTATTACATTAATTAAATAAAGCAAAAAAATGTTACAAAATTGCTAGATGATTGGATATTATACATAATGGTGAGTCATATGTAGAAACATGTACAATGGCCAAAATTACCAATATGTCATAAGTATAATGTCCATCTAGATCAGTCATTATACGAAATGTCCAATGCTTGGTCATTATGCGAAATATCAGATTAAAAATAAGCAATATTGACTTTTATTGCACACGGGCATTTCAATTCTTTAATTAAAGACACATTTAAAGCTTAGTAAAAGATCACAGTTATGTTTTTTACAATACAACGGCAAAAATATTAATATATTAGGAACTTAGTAAGAGAGAATTTTCTTTATTATTCGTATGTACTAATAATCTATAGAGATAACAAAATATTTTTGTGTAATTATCTTTATGTTATAAATGCTATGTAATGTTTTTTTTTGTCAATCAAAAAACAGAATAGAACAAAGTTAACTTTTACCCATTCAAAGCTGGCTAATTTTTACTCTGAACATATTCAGTAGTATTTTCTCTCCAGTCATTTTCTTTTTTGTTTCAATTCTTTAAAAAAAATTTATTTCTGAAATATAATACACCCAAATGGTAGTGTTGATTATTAGTAAGACCACTATTGTTGAAAGGCTCAGATTATTTAAAATGTTGGAATTAAGATGTTTGAAATATTTTTCAAAGAGCGAACTGTTCAAAACCATTATCAGAACAAGCACAGCCTGGAAAAAAGAAAAATGAACAACTTCTAGTTGAGTGAATGTGCGGATTTGTTTACCTGTACAGCAATGTTCACAGACAGCATTATTATTGAATCCGTCCTTATCGAATCGACCAATGACATTTCTTCATGCAATATGTCCAGATTTATGCAGAAAAGTACAAGATTACAAAGCAAGAGTGACATGTCCTGTTTGAAATAGTACAATTCATGATTGGGCTTTTCTTCATCTTCAGGAATGTTTTCCTAGAATCAATTTAAAATTGACTGAGTACAATTCAAATACGAAAGACATGGACTTGAAGCAAATGACAAAAATTACAGGCGGTTCTTTCCTGTGGACAGGAATCCATATTGGTGGGTGTTGTTTTCCATTGTCCTCAAGCACTTCGACCTCTCCTGGTCCTGGTTTTGAAAAAAAAAAAAAATTACTTGCATGTCAGACAGTACCAATGATTTATAAATTTAATATTACTTTATCATTTATAGTTTTACTTATGATTTATAATTTATCCAATCACATTTCTCTGCCTATTGTTTATCAGATATGCTGGTCAGATATTTTTCAGTATTTTCAGTGGGTAAGGTCTGTTTTAAATCACCATGAAAGTAGCGAATTACTGGTGTCAGGAATAGAATTTATTGTGGTAATGAAAGCATAAGAGATTTTGTGACAAAAGCTGAATTTAGTCTGAAATTGAAGGTATTAGTTCTTAAATCAGGAGCCAACAAGAGTTGAGATTTGCCTGGTATTTGAGGCGTAAAAGCTCTTGTATCAGTTATTGAATTTACTCTGGTATAGGAGGTCTTTCTTCTTTCCCAACTGCTGCAGAGTATCTTTTACCTCGCCTTTATCTTTCTTTTATTAAAATTCATAGTGGAATACAGGCAGTACGAGCATTGCTAGAGAGCAGCTTCACCGAAATGAAACGCATGGCCACTTGGCAAGGTTTCCTTCTTTCCCCAGGGACTCTTGAAGCAGTCAGTTTTGGCTCCTCTATCTTTTTTTTATGAAAAAAATAATTCTTCCTGTGCTTTGGCTGAACTACAAACTTCAATTGGCACTGCCAACCGTTTATTGTGGCAACTGTTCTATTGCTGCTTTTCCTTCCATATTTAACTGGCAGAGTTAATTATTAATTTTGTTAACGTAAAAGAAGGTTTTTCTTTCCTTGTCTGTTTTATTATTACTAATTTATTTTTAATTGCTGGCATAATAATTATTAATTTAATTTTCCCCAAAAGAAAGAATGTAAGTTGTATTTTGTATCGTTGATAGTGCTTCAATTATATTGTGCAAACTTAATTTTATTTTTATCAGTTCTGTTAATTTTTAACTTTCCTGGTTTCACCCTTATAACTCAATATAGGCTCTTGGATCTGGAGCTAAGTTTTATCTGTCTTGCACTCTTGCATCAGGAAACAACAGGATCCAAGTTTAGCCTGGTACTGGAGGTAAACAAATTCTTGTATCAGGAGTTAATTTTAGCCTGGTGGTATTGGAGATACGAACTAAGTTTTGTCTGGAAATGGTAGTATAAAAGTTCTTATATCAGGAAGTTTAGCCTGGCAATGGAGGTGCATTTAGCATTTTTTTTGGTACAAAAGGATAATATATATAACCTTATATTTAATCTCATATCAGGAATATTTATTTAGTCAGGTATAAGGGCACATTTATCAGAAGCTAAGTTAATTTGATATTAGAGGCATAAGAGCTCTGGTGGTTCAGGACTTGTTGATAAATGGGTGACAGATGTACAACAAATAAATTTTCTCTGAATTATCATTGAAGTTGTGACTCTCTCTTTTCCTTCAGTATGTCATCAGTTTAGGATTCCAATTAGTGAACTCATATGACACAAATTTGTTCTCTTTTGACGCTATGACATGGGGGAGTAGGAGAATGGTTCGGATAAAGAGTTATGTGAAGTTAGTAAAACCCGAATAGTGCTTTAAAATGCTACAAAGATATTTCTGATACCTACCCTATATTGATCATTGATGTTTTTCAAATCAATTTATTTGAACATCTTTCAACTTGTTCACAAATAAACCAATTTAAAACTAGTCTACAAGAAGAATAGTTTTTGACTAATAGAAGTCCAACAGGCCACCAGAATTACTTTTTTAAGGTAAGACGCCTTCAGAAAATGGCGCAAAATGTATTAATCAAGAACAAGCTTGAATAATTGCTTGCTCCATATTTTATTATTCCTGTTAATATTGATCAAACAAATTTATAATCTGACATTCTTGGGACAGATGACAGATGGGTTTAAGTTTTTTATTTTATTGACAAACTTTGCGTTGTTATTACACCGGCTAGTTTTGATGTTTAAACTGTAATTTATTTTGTAAGAAATGTATAATTGTTGTTAAAACGGCACATACTAACCCTGCATGTCACGTATGTCGAGCCACTTTCTATAATCATTAGCCTGCTTAATTAATTAACAGCGAATTAATCCTCGCCTTTATTTTTTCTCGTTTATCGCCTGGACTGTTAGAAAATACGCTAGCTAACTTGTTTTCCTTCTAATCACTTGATTGTTTAGGAATGGTTTTTTATTGCTTTATTTTACGAGGGCGTCAGTTTGAATCGTTCACTTAATCGAACGATTCTTTTAGCGTAGGGCAGTTTGTATACGCTCGTTCAAAAGAGTTTATCTGAGAAATGAGAACCTTCCATAGTTCCATAGACTTATGACTTTTGTGCAGAACTTTCTCATTCCCTGATTGTATAAAACCGTTTTCTTTTGCTGTTAAAAATTCGTTTTTTCACTTTTAAAATGATTAATAAACAGAAATTGACATTTGTTTCATCAGATGGATAAATAAAATTTACCAATTATACTGAAACTGGCTGACCAGAGGCAGACTTGTCCATTATTCATAAATACTTTGAATAATTGCAGCTCACCTTTACTAAAACCTTTTCTTGTTCTTTTATTATGTAATAAAACGTTTTTTTTCACAATAAATTAATTTTTTTATAATTGAAAAGATAGAAAATTAGTCTGTTTATCAGGCTGATAAATTAAATCTAACAATTAAACAAACCGACTGACCACAGCCAGTTATTACACCTTCTTACTCATTTTATCTAAGTTCTGTTGATTTCACCCGTTGATCCATGAATTAATCTTTGAGAAAAATATTAAAAAGTTACATTTTTATTATTTGTTATAAACTTACTTATTGATTCAGGATAGTAACTTTTTGCAAAGAAAAAATTGTCAAATTGAGTTTTACATCTCTACTACCACACTAACTTAAAGCTCGTGATGTAAGAACTTTTATACCAGCAATAACAGGCAAAACAGCTCTTATATCTCCATTCAGGTTGAATTTAACTCTTGACACAAGAACTTTTCATCTCCGATACCAAGTGCCAAGCTAAACTCGACCCATATATAGGCATATACACAAGAGTTCTTAAACTTCTAGTATCAGACAAAACTCAGCTACTTATCCAAGCTTTTACACTTCCTATACCAGGCTGAACCCAGTTCCTGATACAAAAGCTCATATATATATATATTCACAAACTGGTTTTGACATAATTCTGGTGATAATCCTTTCATTTTGTAAAATTTATTGCTAAATTCACAGTAATTATTTTTTTAATTATTTATTTATGTTGTTCTTGATAAGTTTTTTTCTATTAATTTTGCACGTTTTTTAGCAGAAATATTTGAAAATACATTTTAAAACAAAACGTATATTGAAATACAATCATAATTCAGATTGTAGACTCCAAATTACGGTTTGAACCTAGTGTTGGTTTTAATTATTTTGGCTAAAGTTATCTTGAGTTTGTGAGTAGAACTATCCTTTTCATTTAAGTCTTATCTCTGTTCTACTCCTATTGCTTTGACACAAAAACTTTCTTGGACTTGGCGAAGTATCCCAAGAAATAAATCCATGAAAATGTTCAACATATTTAAAAAAACCTTTCTTTTAGAGGAATACATATAATAATGGTTAAAACATTTTATTTACCCATTTTTTTAGCTGTTGAACAGGCTAAAGCTGCTGATGTATTGTTAAATAAAAATGCACAATGAAGACTCGACATTTTTTAACAGAACATATCTGACCAGACCACCAAGCACAGGCAGATCAAAATGATTGATAACGACCAAAGTAGTTTTGTTACCCTGGATCATATGGAGAAATTTACCAACGAACCATACTCTTGAACTTGATACACAACTTACTCTGTTGCATGCATCAAAAACAATTATTTTAACACAATAAAATGAAAACAAAAACTATGTACATTTATAAATTTATTAAGACACTTCGATTTCTCATATAAACATAAATGTTATCCATTATGTTTGACTTTAATAAGTTTCAGTTGGTTTTTAAAAAAATCATCCTGTTTTTTTAGACGGATTAACTTTCCCATTACACCACGGCCGTGTCTTGTTTCTCTGAAAATTAAATTTACACATTTTTACTTAGTTGATATAATTTAAACTGTACACAAATATTACTTATGTGCCATTCGACCTCCGCAAGCCTTAAACAATGCATCATCTTCAATTAAATGACTCAATGTATTATCTTCATCACTTTCAGACAGGGATTCCGCACCGTCATCTATTTTATCTTCTGCCGATGATTCCTTAAAACAATTCCATATATTTGTAAAATGCGTAAAAATAAAATATATGAGCAACGTACTTCATTGCAATTGGAAAAATATTCTTGCACTTTCTCCTTTTTTCTTTTCCCACCAGTTTTTCCATCTGACTTAAGTTTTCTTTTCTTTGTACGTTTTTTATTTTCTTCCTGAAAACAGACAAATGGACATTAGAAAAAGAAACAAAATGTCAACTTATTTAAAATAATATCACCTTATCTCCTATATTTATTTTGGACGCAGTTTCATTGAAAACTTTATCCCACCAGTTATTTGTGTACTCTTCCCCTGCACAAAATCCAAAGCCTTCTTTGTTTAATTTGCGCTTCAGTTTGATTGCTGTTGTAATTCCAGTCTTGTTCTTTCCAAGCCCACTGCCTTAAAAAAAAGTCATATAACATATGTAAAATGTACAAAAAGCCTTCGTTTCCAAAACTTCACTATCTATGAATTTTTACAAATATATTGTACAAAAGGTTTTCTCTGTAACATATGGACACTACAGGTTAAGTCTAACATATTGACAATATATCTTAGCTTCTTGATCAGGAGAGTCATGAGGCAAGCCCAGAAAAAAAGGGGGCAGTCAAGTCGAATAAAGTTGACTATGAGGGGAGTCACAAGGCAAGTCCAGTTAAAAACAATGGAAGAAGTTGAGTCAAATCAAGTCAACCGATGAGGAGAGCACTGAGATGAGTCCGTCAAAACACAAATGAGGTAGTCGAGTCAAATAAAGTCGATTGATGAGGAGAGTCAGAAAGCAAGCTCAGTCAAGAAACAATGGAGGCAGTCGAGTCGAGTAAAGTCAACTGATGAGTACAATCACTAGGGAATCACTGGACTTCCAAAGAAACAATAGAAGCAGTTGATTTGAATAAAGTCGAGTCAAATGAAGATGACTAATGTGTAGAACCATGAGCCAAGCCCAGTCAAGAAACAATGGAAGTAGTCGTGCCAAAGTCAACTGCTGACGATAATCATGAAGCATATATTTCTTAGAAAGAACAACTTTAGACCCACTGCTTCATAACTAATGACTTTGTACATTACAAGCCATTGGTCTTTAGTGTTTAGAAAGTCGTTTGCCCTGTTTGGTTAAAAAGCTCGTCTATACCCCCAAGGTACTGATGTTGCAACATCCATTCCAAAATTAATGTTAATTCTGCTCATGATCACTTTTGTAAATAATAAAGCCTGTCATTGCGTATTTAGTTTTTTTAATATTAATCATCGTGATCTTGAATCTAGAACGATTTAATAAAAAGACACAATACACTTTTCCAGTTTGTAGAGACAATTAGGCCATACAGTTTTAACTTTATAAGATTACATTCAAATACAAAAAAATAAGCCCACCTTCTTTCCATCCATATTTTAAAAGCTGCTTCTTTGCAAAATCCATCATACATATAAACTGTAAGTCTTACTATCTTTTTGACGAAAATCCTATTGTCAGAGAGCCACTGATTTAATTATTAAAGCGGTATTTCGCATAAAAACGACCCCTCGACGTCTACAATAAAACAACATTTTGTTCTCCTTTTAAACGTTTTTACACGTTTGTAGTTTTATACCCATGCTTTTCCATACAGATTACAGATTACAGAATACAACCCACTCCTTATCGTTTGTAAAATCGATGTTTAAGCTCTTTTGATCAATCGAGACCTGCAACCTCGTTGAATCGTAGCTCGTGTAGTTCTTGAACGGAAATCTTGTTGACCAATCCCTCTTGACGGTTTGCAATTTTAATATTAAATTATTTTATAAATATTATTTTTTATGATGACAAGTAAACTTTATAACGTATTTTTTCTGTAATTTAATTAATAAAAAGTCTATTTTAATTCATGTTAAATACTTGTGTTATGTTTGCTTGTCTGATATGCTGTAAACTTCTAAGGGCTTATTATAATTTAAATGTTATTTACTAACTAAATTGTTTTACTTAAGTATAGCTTTATACAACATTTATTTGTAGACATGAACACACTGAATTAAAGTTTTGAAGAAAAAGGCACATTTAGTTATAGCTGCCAAGCTTTCGACTTATTTTAAGTCCATCATCAGCCCATGCACATGATCCCGTTAGGAGAGCTAAAACGACAATAGTTCAGCGATAACATCACATTCATTATAGTGCTCATCCCTCTGCATTAGTGGATGTTTTAAGACAGCTATGACCCTTTATGCATTAAAAACATTCATCATCAGGGCAAAACAACCGTAAATAAGTCTACAGATTGATACGTTTAAGTTTTTTACAGGCTTTCTCAAATTTCCTTGATGTCAGACTGTCTCACGTTGCCAAGGACTGTAACAGTACTTATTTGTAGATGTAGGGTCAGGGATGAGGTCGATAATAGTACATAGCAGTTTCTGAAAAATAATGTGCGGCTATTGTTTTTGAAAATAACAACAGAACGGTAGATCCAAATTAAAAACCCAAGTAGCCAGTTGAATTCAGCTTCAAAAAATATTCATTGATGTATACCATGCTGTTTTAGATAGCTCCTATTCATCCTATCTTGTGTTAGATAAACCCCATTTAAAAAACTAAAACTAAAATAAAAATAATGTATTACATCTATAGATACATACATATAGGGAAACAGAAGTTAAAACTTAAAATATTGTTGTTATAAAGAACAAGGGATAAGTTGAATTTGACAGAAATAAAAACACTCAGTTCCTTCAAAAAGCTTACAAGAAATTTATCCCCATCGTCAAAACTTACTTATAATCTTACGATAATATGTTACGATGAAATGAAATGTACAATAATAGTTGCAATTTATTGTAGTGTAGAATGAACGGGTGAAAAATCTTCACTCTACTAAGCAAAAGTTATAAATTAAATCTTTACAGATTGTTTAACTCATATAACAATAGATTTATTTCAGGCATATGGATAAGCCACAAACGTCGATTGACGTCAACGACCCAAATTTCAGACACTCGGAGCACCATTTGGACGAGTATATTCAAACGGTTAAAATACAATACGAAAAACTCGAAAAGGAGTATCACCGGTTGTTGAAACTGCGGAATGATTTGGGTCAAAGGCTAAAAGAGCAGAAGCAGATTGAGAAAAATAAGCAGAGCGATGTTGTGTTGAAAATGGAGTGTTTATGAAAACAAGAAGAAAAAAGGATTGTGTCAACATTGCGATTATTTCATTAAATTTTCAGTAAGTTCAGCTATTAGTCCAATTAATAGAATACAGTAATAAAATATTTATAAAAAATTTTGATTGTTTTTTTTTTTTAAATACACTAATCTGGATTGAAGAGTTTGTATATAATAATTTTATTGTGTAATGTACATTGGCATTTCTGGAAATGAAAGAGTTGATCAACAGGCAAGGAACGCTGCAAATGATCCACAAAGAACAGATGAATTTTCTCTGTTCAGAAGACATAGTTGTTTATGTTAAAAACATTATCAACGAAAGTGGGCGGGAAGATGGAATGCCTGTAGAGATAGTTTGAAAGAAATTAAGCCAGTTGTGAGCCATTCAAGAGAAAAGAATTTTTCATTCTCTCCTTATTGTGAATAGGTCACATCAGACTAGTTCATAATAGTTTTTTGGTAGGCAACAACCTTCCAACTTGACCTCGACGTATTTGAAGTGGAGAACTTATCATTCTGATTGTAAAACGTATTTTGGTCGACTGTCACACTTTGCAGCCCTTTAGGCGAAGGCTCAACTTTTCAAGTGATTTAAAGGAGTTGCTTGGTCTCCAGTGGTTTTTTTCGAAGAACTTTTTTCAGCTTTAATTTACTGTAACTTATAATGAGATTTAGACATTTTCCAAAATTTTTATAACTTTGAATGATTGTTAATATTTGAATGCGAGTACTGCGTGCAAGATTTCTTTTTTTTTTCAGGAATTTTTGAGGCTGCCAGATTGGAAAAATGAAATAAAAGAAAATATAAATTGTGGGGCAATAAACTATAATACCAAAAATCGTAATTTAAATAAGGAAAAACAGTGTATTTATAGTATTTTAACAGAAGAATGAAGGATAACATGAGCCTATACTTATGCTGAGACTGTTGCTGGTCTGACTCCATTATTATTATTATTTCTATTGGCCATGCAAGCCTTTGGTAAATGTTTAAATTATGGAACAGAAATTCAGTTTTAATTAAATAAATAGGAATGAATTTTATAATATAATTTTTTTCATATTTTGGCCTTTCAAATTAAGTATTTTAAAAGGATAAATTAAAGCTATGGGAATAGGAGAGATTAATCTATGGGTGAATGCTTAGAGTCAGAGCTTTATAGCAGAACAGATATAGCTAACCTAAGGTAGAAGCCCATTAGATATCAGAGTGCGATTGGCAAAATAAATTATTTCAATTAATTAATCTTTAGTAAAAATGACAAAAAAAGGGAGGGGATTTGAAAGGCTGGGTTGAGATGGGAAGTTACTAGTTAGTATCCGAGTGACAAGTCATGAAAGCTCAAGTACATCAGCGGCGTTTTTAGTGAATGGTCGTGGGGTTCGAATTCCGCTTATGATGCTGACTTTTTTATCTCAACCAACACCTTACATAAAGATTAATTAATTCTAAAATAGAAGGTTTACATGTTAGGTCATTCAATGACCTTAGCCGTTAAAATGCCCTTAAAAGTTAATAGTAATAATAGAGATCGCCTGAGTATAAAACTTGTACGAATCCCGATTCTTATTTATTTTTATAACAAGGGTTTTTCAACAATGAGGTTGTATGAATTCATGGAATACTGGTGTTTTTTGAAAAAAGCCCATCAGTAAGTAAGTCCAGGGATGAATCCGAGATCTTTACCTTACAGTGATGAGCACCTTGTCAATGCCTAAACTGTTGACCATCGACACCTTATACAAATATATTATTAATATTTTGTATTTATTAAATATTAATATTTCTTAATTATTATATGTAATTTAATCATTATTTACAATATAATTTGTGAGTTAAGAATAATTCCTGGTGTTACTTAGGTTTTCGAAAAAATTTTCTTTATCATGCCAACGTTCAATCTTTATTGAGATCATCTTCAGGGCTCAAAGTGTTTTTTCTGTGGACACTCACAATAATACATCTACACAGAAATCAAACACAAGATCGAAACATTATGAAAATGTTTTTCTAAAACCATCAGACCACATCTCATGATCTCCAAATAATCAATAAATCTTGGGTTCATCGGGTCTGTATTTAGGACAAGAGCATGTGAAAAATTTCAAAGGATCATCTCAGAAGCCAACAGCAGAATTAATATGTGCTAACCCAAGATGCAACAGAATTATCGTAGGACTGCAGGGAATGGAGGGATAGTCACGACAAACCTGTGCAGATATTGCGGAGCAGAGGGACATTTGCTCTGTTCAAATGGCTTCATAGGCCGACATCATTGTAGAGGAAAAGCTAGGCTTGAAGAATACACACGATAGACCTTAACAAAGGCTTTGAGACGTTGGTGACTTCAAACGGTTTAGGTGTTGACAGAGCGCTCATTACTGTAAGGTAAAAGGCCCATGTTCAAATCCAGTGACCCTGGATGTATTTACTAATAAATTTTTCCCCCCAAAATCCCCGAGGATTCACATAACCTTGTGATTAGTTCAATTTACATCAATTTATATATTTATTTTATTTGTTTTAGAAAGTAAGGGTGAAAGAAGTATTACAGAAATTGTAATTTCTACATGCATCAAAATGGCGAAGAATAAGAAGAAAGAAAAGAAAATTGTCATGAGTAAAAAAAGTAAAACTCCCAAAGTAAATAAGCCAAAAGTGTTGAGGTGTAAGGATTGCATACAGTTTGTTACATCTATGAAACACAATTTAGATGTAATGTGTACTGCATTCAAGTCGATTGTCACAGCTCTAAATGAGACAAATTGCACTGAAGAAACGGAACTTCCTGAAAGCGACAACCCAGAGGAAGAATTGTGTCCTCCATCAAATTCGACTTCAAACAATCACTACCAGATACCAGTTGTACACGATAAAAGTCGAGGTTTCAAGTCTTATTTTAATATTCAAAGTGCTGCCAATGAGCAGAAAAATTATCAAACGTTTCATGAAGACATTCCCAATAGTAGTAGTCCGAAGAAACTCGAACTTTCGGAGGCAAAATCAGACTTTCAACATCTTGTTGGTGTGGAAGAGACAAATGAAGAAATTGGAAATTATTCTGTTGACAGTTTGTTTAACAACTCCTGTGATGTTTTGACAAGTTCACTTTGTGCATACAATAATGAAAATAGTCCTTTATCTATTCAGAATGAAAATTTTAAAGAAGAAAGTTACAAACCAGCAATATTACCAATGGCTTCTAGTTCTATTCTCTTCCAAGGCGGTCTTTTCAAAGTTAAAATATCAAATCTCAAATCAAGGTGAGTTTTTAAAATTTACTCTCGTGTTTATAAAATCATTTAATTCTTCTCCTCCCGTAGCGTTAAGTATGAGGACATTAACGGTATTTTATCAGAAATTGGGGTTGATAATAACACCGTTGAGGACATAATGCTGGTCAATCATATTCAGAAAACTTTTGCTGTCATTTCATTTAATGACAATGCAAATATGATGGTATGTTTTTCCCTTAACCAAGTGATTATAATCTTGTAGTAAAAATGTGAATTTCTTTTCAGAAAGCTTTGTCGTCGAGTAGGAAAATAAATCATCAAGGAAGGGTTATAACAATAAAACCAGTATCGCACAGATAATGACAAGAAAATAAAGATGTCAACATATGAATGACTTTCTTTTCTCAAGAATCGAATTTGTATTAAAAATTAGTTTAGAAGTTTAGAAGTCACATCATGTAAATATCACAATGTTCCGTTAGTACTGGTTACAAATATTTCAAGATCCCAGTTAAATTACATAATGTAAAAAAATGTTCAAGTTGTAAAATAAACTTTTCTAAATAAATGTCATACAATTAAATGTTTGTTAATTTGTATTTATGACAGTGATCATAACTATATGTAAAATTCTTGGTGAGACACTGGAATTTGATTTTTGCATAGTTCGGAAATAAAAAAGTAATTCACACAATAACTATAAAATAATTCAGATAATTACAAGCAAAGTCTGAATTTTTATGCAGATTTCGTCTGCCACCACATTTGACCGAGGAAATCAATTATCTATCTGAATCGTTCATCATGGCTTTTGTAGAGCATATTTTTGCATATTCAATTAATATTGTATATTTGAAGTATTTGTACATAAAGTCGAATTTATCGCGCAAAATATTTATAATACCATATCGGTTTTCGGAGGAAGATTAATAAAGTTCTGTTAAAAAAAAAAATTAAAAAAAAAAAAGTACTGAGTGGAGGAAAAGTGGTTTAATGTAAGGTAAACTGTAACAGGCTGCAACAACAGGAAAAGAAGATTCTAGAAATACCGACCAAAGCATATAAAATCCCTTCTTTGGTCTTATTTCAATATTAAATATTCTCACAAATTTTAAGTGGGACTGAAGAAAATTTAGAGAAGTACTAGTTTATTAACATTAATTATACTTAATTAGTATAAAATTATAATGTAATTATGTGACAAAATATTGTTAAATGTAAATAAACTCGAGGGGGTGTTGGTAACATTTCATCCTTTTAATATTGCATATTTCAGGACTTTCAACTGCATATTTTGGCAATTTTTACTACATAAAAATCATGCATTGTTTTACAAGATTTACACGATTTTTGTTTTTAGATAAAAAATATGAACTTAAAAGAGTGTAGGCTAGGTATATACAAGAAAACCATGTACCTTCAGGCTTGAAAAAGTAGTTTACAAAATCTTATCTGAACAGTTGCTAATATTGGAGCTCAGGAATATGGTTTCAGCAGTATGGTTTTGGAAAGAAAATGATATATCTGAATAATTATTGTTTAACTGTCTAACCTCTACACATTCTAGTATACATTTGCCACAACGCAAAATATATTAGATTTAATTATATATTAATATTAATTGTATCAAATGATTGAATTTTTAGAGAGAAGAGTAATAATAGTAATACTAATGAAAACAGTAAGATCCAAATAGGAATCCCTCTCCTGTTGTTTGTACGTCTGGGGCAAGACATTTTTTCATTTGTCGATTGGATAAGAAAGATAATGGCGGGCTTCATTCAGTATCGCCAATTAAGGTATGTAGAGTATTAAATCGTGAAGTAGGGAAAGTAGTAAACGTCAAAAATGGCCTTGACGGCTTAATTTATATTGAAGCATTCAATGATGAACTAGGAGATAAAATAATGAAAATTAAAAGAATAGAAAATATACCGGTAAAAGTCGAAATAAATGTTAAATTGAACACCTCAAAAGGAGTAATTTCTTGCTGGGACTTGAAAAAATGTCCCGATGAAGAACTTCTTGAAGAATTAAAAGGTTCTAATGTTATAAACATGCAGCAATCAAAAAGAAAAGATGGTGGGATATCTTCTTCATGGATTGTAACTTTCAATACCCTGTGTCCTCCAAAAGAATTACATGTTGCTTATATGAAGATAGCCGTAAGGCCATTTGTTCCTGCTCCTCTTCGATGTTTTAAATGTCTAGATTTTGGACATACTATTTCTTCGTGTAAGAAGAAGGTCTTTATGTGTGGATGTGGATTGGAAAGGCACGAAAAGACTGTTCCTTGTCAGTCTCCAGTGTCCATGAACTGTCAAGGCCCACATAACACTTTGGCGCGTTATTGCCCAAAATATAAATATGAAATTTTGGAACTGAAAGTAAAAAATAAAATAACGTTCAATCAAGCAAAGTCCCTAATAGGCTCTGGCCTTATTCAAAAAGGGATTACCTTTGCCGAAAAAGTAAAACTGGGCACGAAAGAAATAGGTTGCCAGACGGAGTCAGGGAACAACTCACTGACTGTGATCCAAAATCCGTCTTCTTTGTGCTCAGTGTAATTGTATATAATTTATTGATTTTTTTTTTTTTTTTTTTTTTTACATTTCTTGGAAATAAATAATAATAAACATTATTTTTAAAAACTCAACAAAAATCACATATTGATACATATGAATCACCCATCAATCAGACAATTACACCTGTTATAAGAATAAATGAAACGTGAGCTATTAAAATTGAGTTATTAACTAATGCTTGATTTATATAAGCACAAATTAACTGATGGGTGTGCACATTACCCACATGTGCAGAGTTGGGCCTATCACATCTCAGAGTCCACCAACCCTCTGACGGATTGCTGTTGGGTCCTGACAATCCCCTACCCTTAGGTTATGCTCTGTGTACTAACTATAGCTAGGTATTTTTAGTGCGCTGAAATGAAATAGCTGTTGTTAGCACACGATGCAATCAGTAACATTCATACTCTCATACTTAAATACAATCATTCCTATTTACATGCCTTACATTCACCATTGATTCAGTTGGAGTGGTTGAGTACTCAATATTCTTCAATCACCCTTAATATATATATATAAGCATATATATTCTAACTAAATGTGATCTCGTACATAATCTAACCTTAATTCTAAATTTATGCAATGTATATGTTCCAATCTAAATAGTGTACCAACTTATGCACCTTGATAATTTTAGGCATTATTTACTCTAAAACATGTCTTTTTTGATTGATAAATAACATTTTTGCAATTTTGGTGATGTCAGATGGGATATTTTTTTGAGTGTATAGCTAACCCCCTTTATAGAAGATCCTGTACTGGGAACAGAGATTGCAGTAATACACAATCTGTTCAATGCTAGATTGTACAAATTAGGAAATTTACGTTTTCTCCATTCCACCAAAAAATAGGGTCAGTGCAGCAGACCACTAGAAATTCTGCTATATACTACTACTCAACTTCAAGAATAGCAGAAGCTTTTGTATCTTGGACCGGTCTCATAATGAAAACTAATTCATTAATTTCTTGCCAAATTTTGGAATTTGATGTGCTTGGGTAATTAAAGAAATTCCAGCTGGAGAACTATCAGCCTCTTTGTGAGCAGAAACTGGGATTCTTCTTGTTCTTTGAACTGGAGGTCAAGAACAATTGATTGACTTATTGTATCATTCCTTTCCTGGTTTCCAAATAGATAACTTAAGTATTCAAGTGTATTTGTCCCCCAACAGTTTAACCGATTCACTTAAGCCTACTGAAGTACGAAATAATAAATAAAAAAGGAAAATAAAGTGACAATAAAAAAAGGACATTTGCTTTGAGTTCACAGTTTGCAAGGTACTCACTTGAGAATGACTCACGAGAAATTAAGCTTAATGTAGAATTAAAATATAAAAGTCCTAAGAAGGTAGATAAATATTTTGGTTTCATGTCAAGCAATAACTGATTCAAAACAGACTTTAATGAACTTTTGACTTCAAAGCGGACAAAAAGAAAACTTAACTTGGTGCTTGTTGAAAATGGTGAAGGTGAACAAATTTACTTTCTTCCTTTGGACCATGCGATTCCCTGATTCATTCATTAATCCCTCTACTATACTATGTACCTGACAGAGTTGGAAAATCAGTACTTACAAGTACAAAGTACGAGTACAGTACTTGAAAAATAGTTGCAAGTACAAATACAGTACTTGGAATTGAAATAGAGTGAATAAGTTCAAGTACAAGTACAAGTATAAGTAGTTGTACTTGTTTTTGCACGGTGCAGTTACATCAGAATCATACTTATTAAGGTCAATTACTCAAGTACTTGTACTTGTGGTCAGTAACGGTACTTTAAGTACAAGTACTTTCTTTTGTTTGGAACTTTAACAATGTAAAGGATTTGTAGATACTGCACAAAAACTGTTTTTTATATTAGTCATATTTTGTTTGGATTATTTTGAAAGCCATAAACTGCCCAATGTTAAACCCGTACTTAGCAATCTGTGACTTTAATAGCTTGATTTGAATTTGCATTCCCATTTGAACCGATCAACCATACGGAATATTTATAAAGTAGAGATTAGGATTTGCAATGTTCAAAGGGAGAAAAAAACCTATGAAAAAGTTATAATGGAGAAGAGGGAATCGTCTGAAATTTTTATCTTTGAACATTTTACTAATGATAATTGTATTTGTTTGTGTACAAGACTATCTTACCGTAAGAGTTCAAATTTTATTTCATTCGTCTCATTTAATAGGTAGGATTTAATTATTTATTACTAATGTATTTAAAGAATGTTTAAACTTATATTTTTAATCTATAATATAATTTTAGTTCTAAACTAGAAAACCATCTCTATGAGATCTCTTAAGACTTTAAATTTATAAGACTCATATATTGATATATTGCGATAATAATAATTTACAATGACTACAGTTTCAACTAAAACTACTTGTAAACGGAAGTACAAGTACAAGTAATTGTACTCAGGAACACGCACGTACAGGTACAAGTACTTTTACTTGTACTTTTCTCGCTAGAAGTTAAATTGCAAGTACATGTAAAAGTTACAAAGTACGTGTAAAAGTGCAATTACTTTTGAACAGCTAGAGAGTTTTAAATAACTGTGTTGTCCCGCCCTTCCTTCCACTGATGTTCCTGAAATTAATCATTCACACATTTACTCAAATACTTGAAGGAAGTACTTAAGTACAATTGTACTTAGGTTCTCACAACTCTAATACCTAAGTGAGCAGAGCTTAATACCTATTTTTTAGTTAAACTACCATAACAATGGCAAACAATTTTTTAAAATAAATTCTAACAAAATCAATGCATTGATATTTTGAGATGGGAAATGAATAATAATAATAAGGTCAATTATGACAGTTAAACATGTAAGGAAAAAGATAATAATTAATTCACTATTTTCGTGGTCCGCTTGACCAGTTAATATACTACATTTAATTAAGGTTTTTAATTGAGATGAAAAAAGTCAATGGCACAAGCGGGATTCAAACCCACGATCTTCGGCTAGATATGCTGCTGCTCTACCACTTGAGCTATCGTGACCTCGATCCACTTGGACATCAACTTCCCATAACCTCACCTTATGAGTTTTCCCTCCTTTTGCCATTTTTCATATATCATGTAATCGGTTTGGATTCTTGATGACAACTGAAATGATGATGAATGCTCAAGCGGTAGAGCAGCGGTGTATCTAGCCGAAGATCGTGGGTTCGAATCCCACTTGTGTCAGTGATTTTTTTCCATCTCAACTAAAAACGTTAATTAAATGTAATATTAACAATAATAATTATTATTACATAATAATAACTATTATTATTTTATTTTTATATTATTTAATGAGAGAGAGAGAGAGAGAGAGAGAGAGAGAGAGTGAGTCGTTATACACATCTTAGG
>CM077108.1:28092374-28165725 GCA_039619505.1 Cimex hemipterus
TCTGCGATCAGTGGTGGAAGAAAACCCCAAAACAACTGTTCGAGAACTTGCAGAGCAACTCAAAGTCAGTAAAACGACCGTCGCTGACCACCTCAAGGCGATTGGAAAAGTGAAATCGGAAAGGGCCCATTTTGTTGCATGACAACGCTCGACCACATGTGTCATGTGTAACGTCACAAAAATTATTGGAGCTTGGCTATGAAACTTTGCCTCACCCACCCTACTCTCCGGACCTCTCGCCTACTGACTACCATTTTTTTAGACACCTGGACCACTACTTACAACATATAATATTCAAAAATCAAACGGAACTGGAAAATGCATTTATTGACTTTATCAATTCTAAAAATTCTGAATTCTACTCAGACGGAATTAATAAGTTACAAACACGTTGGGAGAAATGTATTGAGAGTATGGGAAATTATTTTCATTAAAGAACATTGCTTTAAAGTAACTAGTTTCTTTTTTTTTGTTTAATACCAAAATCCTGCATTATTTTCCGGACAACCCAATACAAATACAGCTGTGATAAACTGGACCCTAGGGGGATGCCAAATGTAAACTTCGCACAACAATTCGTTTATCTTTTTATACACTTATTTTGCTCCTCTAAAAGCCCACTGTAATCAATGCAGCTGTAATTGAAGATGAGATAGGAAGCCAGGAGATAGATACACAAGGAAAACAGTTGGAGGAGGTAATTGCATCAAGAAAATAGTAGTTTTGCCCTTGCAGCATACAATTTATTTACATACTGAAACATTTCATAAAAGAAAAGGTTTCTGAAGTGAGTAAACTAAAATATTTTTATAAATGGTAATAATTACAGTGTTACGTAAAGCAATAAAGAAAATGATGCCTTGAATTTTCCAGTAGGACCAATACCATGCACCTGATAATAAAATTATACCAGGTTTCAAATTGCACCAAGAAAAGTCATGTATTGACTTGTAATATTCACAAAATTTATTTATATACTTTAAAATTTCATAACGGAAAAGGTTTTTGATGTGGGACAACTACGATAATTTTATAAGTGGTACACTACATAGACGTGTATAAACTCACAATCAGAAAATGAGAAGACTGGCTTTTCAGGCAGTTTAGTGCCCAAATTTGCACACGTACAGAGTTGATCCTATCACTTTTTCAATAAATTACTATGACAATATTATTAAAACTCTGGTAATGTTAATAAGTTCTTCAATGCTAATGGTGCAATGCCAAAACATGTTTGAATAACTCAAAAACTCTTGAGTGGAGATAGACGGACTAAGTGACCAAGGGCTGAGTCAACAATGAGTTCACAGATTTGCAGGCCAAAACCCATCACCAAAACTAGAATTGCCTTATCTTGTCTGGGTTTGTCCTTAAATTACAAGGTTTTTTTATATCAGATTCATGTGGGAAAAAATGATTTTTTGATGTAGAACTTATGTAAATTTGGCCTAAATGACAAAAAGCTGACATAATTTTCCTTTAATTAAATGAACATTATTGGGTATTCAGGATGATAAGAACTTTTGTATGCCATGGTGGCCACTGGTGTTAATTGTATCTTTATTTAATTATTTCTATCCACTTTTCCATTATTTTAGAGTATTTATACCTAAATAGGTAAAATTAAATTAAAATAACCAGTATGCTTAGAGGAGAAGGTATAGAAATCAACAATTCAATGGAAACATCGATTCAATAATTACAGTACATCTTGCACCACTGTCAAACCTTTTTTTTTTTATTATGAGAAAATTTAGTGAGTTGGTGGTTGGTTGGTTCCCATAAAATAAACAGAATTTTGGGAGAAAAAATAATCGGTATGAGATAATTTTATTCATCACAAAAAAGATATTCATTAATAAAATAAAGATTGGATTCCAGTGTAACACAGCCTTGCAATAAAATTTTTCACAGTTGTAGATAAAAGTCTAGAAAGTAAGAGAAGTTTCACAGTCAAATCTTTACAGAAAACCTTTCAAATTCCTTAACAGGAAGCAATATTTCATTATTAACATTTGACAAATGATAGTAAACAAGTGTAATGTGACTAATTTTGTGAAATAAATTATTATATTTATGGAGAAAGCTATGTAAGTAAATGGTAAAAACAATTTTATTGACTTATTAAAAATAATTATTATTCGTAACTGTAAAATAAAAATTCAATAATTTGATTTGATGAAATAATAATAATATAAAAACTTACAATCAAAAGCAACGAGATCAATCTTGGTGATGATAACAATCTTAAATTGATAGATGATTTGAACGGTTAACAATCTCATTTAAGCTCATCTCATCTTCTAAGAATACAAACATTTAAATAAATAATTTATAAATTTATTAAAAAGAAAAACACAAACCTGAGGATGAATCATTTTCGGAAATGTCCCTTGGAGACAGTCGACAGCCTTTCGACAGAAAGTTAGAAAGCTTGCCTGTGGCTGCAAGTATGAGTCCAAGGAACGGTGGTGATGGGTGCAAAGGTCTTGAAAGATATTCAGGGTGGAACTGAGTTGCAATAAAATACGGGTGGTCTTCTAATTCAACAATTTCCATACGTTTGCCTTCTATACATGTACCTACAGGGGGAGTGGGAAGTGTTATGTCTTGTGGGTTGTAAATAATAGTTATATAATAAAGCTTACCAACAAAATTGAACCCTGCTTTTTCAAACTGATCAACATAGTCCAGGTTCACCTCGTACCTGTGCCTATGCCTTTCCTCTATCATTTCTTTATTTTCATAAAGCTGTCCTAGATAGAGTAAAATATGTTTTAATATACCTTCAGTACACACACAGGCATGCGCCCCCCCACACACACACTCACGTTTTCAAACTAACCAACCTTGTGAATACTTACTTAAAACGGAGGACGTGTTGTTTTTAAAGACCGTTGTTCTTCTGCCTAATCTCATGGTCCCTCCAAGTTTTCCCGGGTTATGTTCAGGCATCTCAATCACAACAGGAGAAGAAGTTTTTTCATCAATTTCAGTTGTATTCGCATCATGAAGTTTGAGAACATTCCTGTCATACGATAAATTTAAATTGATTAAAATTCAAACAAATATTGCAATAAACACACCTACCTCGCAAATTCAATCACAGCAGTTTGTAGTCCAAGGCAGATTCCCAAAAAGGGTTTTTTTGTTTCCCGGCACCAACGGCATGCTTCAATTTTCCCTTCAACTCCTCGGGTGCCAAAACCGCCAGGCACGATAACTCCACTGTGAAGAAAATGACCAATTTAAACAATTGTAAGACAGTTTAACAAATATAACTTTTTTCCCCATAACTTACTCGCTTTTACAAAGTTGCTTCCAAGCTTCATGATACGAAACTGGATTTGACAACTCATTGCTCTTTTCCAAATTTACAGACTCAATGTACTAAAAAAACATTTAGATGTTATAAATTTGAAATTTCAATATTAGTTCTTCTAAGGTTTGGTTTACCATAATGTTAACTTTATAACCGATGAAGATACCTGCATGCTGGAGCGCTTTAGAAACTGAAGCATAAGCATCTTCCAATGTTGTATATTTTCCTACTAGAGCAATATTCAATTCTTTTCTCAGTGTATCAAACCTGTTTGTAAATCATCAGATAATGATAAATATAATGTACAACAGAAATTGAATTGCAAACTTGTCATAAAATTACCTGTCTGCAATTGTCTTCCACTTGCTCATGAATTTTCTCGGCTTTGGCAAAGGAATGTTCAATTTTAATCTTGTGTTGAAAAATTCAACGATTCCTTGTTTATCCATCAACAGAGGCACTCGGTATATAGAAGAAACATCATGGATACAAAGTACCTGGAGAAAAATTAACATTTACAATATTTGCTGTTTGTTTAATATATTCATAACAAATAAATAAAGCCATTATTATTTTCATTTCTTATATACAAATATAAAAAATTCTTGCTAAAATGCTTTCCATTTTTTCACAAGCAATGTTATTCTTTATCTGTCCACAATTCGTGTCATTATATTATAGTATGTTGAGGGAGTGAATATATTTGTAAGAATGATTGTGTTAAAGGGTCAATAATTGCAGAATATTAAGTTTTCGGAATTTTTTGGTAGGATAGTTGGCCTTAATTGGGTTAATTAATTACTTTGAGGGCCCACATAGCCAAGTGGTTAACGAATGAGACCCTCAGTTGTGGGTTCAATCCCTACCGTCACCTCTGGACTTTTTCTGAAGCCTAAGGAGCAATTGAAAGAAATTGACACGGCAATCATCAATACCTTCCAAAAGGATAGTTCCTACTCACAGTAAGTTGTTCTGCAACGATCCGGATTTCGAGCCTCTTAGCTCATCATCAGGTTGAAGGACTTCTACAACCTGATGATGAGCTAAGAGGCTCGAAATCCGGATCGTTGCAGAACAACTTACTGTGAGTAGGCACTATCCTTTTGGAAGGTATTGAACACCACACTCACCCCATCATTTAACATTTCTATTAATTTGCAATCATCAATGGAAGGGGCTTTTGGACCCAAACCCCCTTCAAAAATGAGCTTCTTCGATACTGTAATGCTCAGGAGGGAACTCTGGTATCCATTGGGGGGAGGGAGATTATAACCTTCATGATTTAGGGCAAAACTGATCAAGCTATTGATAGCATTGACAAAGGCAATGGAACTGGATGCCAAAGTCTATCCCAACAATTTTTTTGGCCATCAACATTTTATTTAAATTGTTTTCATTAGCCAGAGTACTTGTGTGCTGTATATTTTTTTGGAGAAAGGGAAAAAGTTAAAAAATTCCAGGGATGATGGTTTGAATCAAACTCACAACCATGGGGGGGGGGTCACGAGTCTGACAAACTGATCACTGGTCTATTAGTCTACTAAAATTAAAATAATTAATCACAATTTTAAAATATGCTAGTATCATGCAGTAAAATGTTTATATCAACTTGTTTTCTGTAATATTTGGTTTATGTTTAACACTCAATTGCTTTTTTAAACCTCATTTTTATAATTGCGATCATTAAACTTACTTGCTCTGGTGGAACATGGCAGAACATGGATATTTTAGATTTGACATTTTCTGTAATAGGGAATTCGCTACGGCAAACGATGAGGTCTGGCGAAAGACCAAGTCCTCTCAATTCCCTCACACTAGCCTGGGTTGGTTTTGTTTTTGATTCTCCAGCAGATTTTGGCTAAATATTATCATTATTATAACAAAATTATAATTTAAAAAAATTAATAATCCAGAAAACAAACCTGAGGCACAAGTGATACATGTGCACAGCAGAAATTTTCCCGTTTCACTCTGAATTGAAATTGCCTAAAAGCCTCAACAAATGGCATTCCTTCGATGTCTCCGATTGTTCCACCCAGTTCAACGATGCAAACATCAGGTTTTTCGCTGTCTTCACTCACCGAACGGTTTGCCACTTTTTCAACCCATTCTTGGATCATATCAGTCACATGAGGAACAACTGAAAAAAAAGAAAAGAAATTAACCTGAGATACTATGACCGACCAACAAATCTCACCTTGTACAGTTTTCCCTAGGTAGTCGCCTCTTCGCTCTTTAGATATCACATGTTGATATATCTTCCCTGTTGTTATATTGTTATCGCTGTGTAAAGTCACATCCAAAAATCTTTCATAATTGCCTAAATCCAAGTCCACTTCCCCTCCATCATCAAGAACGTATGTTTCACCTGCAAACCATGGAAGCTTATCATTATTTTATCTGTATGTTGCACCAAACACAATGGAGGGGAAAAAAAGAAAAACACTGAAACCACAAAACAATGTATACTACAATAGGTTGGTTAAGAACCGTACTACTGTGTCTGAATACCGACATAAAATCGAATGACCTGTATAATAGTAGACTGGCAAATTTCCTGCTTTTGGATCTGTAAGTCAAATGGCCAAACATTGCGTAGTATTGCATTTATTTGTTTATTTTAACAAGCAGATGCTGAACAGCTCATTAAACGGGTCCCACTGTTGGATCTAATTGTTGAAATGATTTTCAGATACGTTTGGCGGGCAACGTGCTTCCTTCTGTGTAATATTTAGTGACTGTATGTAATGATTATTTAGAGATCGAGTGATGCTGCCTGGTGTGATGTAGGTTTATAAAAACATTTCATTTATTATGCCAGTGTTCCTTTCTTTTTTGAGATGATCTTCAGACCATCAACAATCCAAAAATATAAACGCAGAATAAAATAAACATAAGCCTAACTTTTACAGAACTGAGACATGTAAATTCAGCTGTAGCTACAGTAATATCATAAATCAATTCAATATCAATAACATACAAATAACACACAAAACATATAAAACAATTATTATACTCCACACACCAAACAATTCTGTTTAGTCTAAATCTCCAGCAATTTATCTCTTCTTTCCTCCTGTCTATCCTGAAAGGCTAACCAGGGCCGAATGACAAATCATTGCGCCTTTCAAAAATGGCAACTCGTCACAGAAAAATGAATTTCAATCCCCACTCCTTCAAAATCAAACATATACATATAAACAAAAAACATTTATATCTCACTAACACCTTCAACACGACATATGTACACAGGAAATACACTTTGAGTGAGTACAAATACTTAAACCAAAATTTCTATAATTTAAACAATGTTCATAAACCCCATGCCTTGAAGAAATCTCAATAAAGATTGAAAGATTGACACAACAAAGAAAATGTTTTTCTATATCTACATCACACCAGACTGCGCCACACGATCTCTAAAATCTAAATAATCATGTTTTCTTCTTGACATTTGTTATCTTTGGAATTGTATAATTTTTAACTTCAAACCATCAGAAGTGAAAAAATTTGGCTGCCAGTTTCTACCGTCTAGCCTGATGAAGTAGAACATTGCTTGTAAAGAAGACCAAGATCATATGACCTACCCAACAAAACATTGGGCATTTTTCCTGAACTCTCTTTCTGTTCTCGGTTTCCATTGGTCAACTGATAATTTGTTTAGGTTCAGTTCTGTCAATTTATGGAAAATTTCATCATTAAAAATTTATTTATGCCACAAGTGCATTGTAAAGGGCTCCAAATTTTTAGTTTTCCATGTCATTTTATCATCAAACATCAATGTATTGAAGCACAATGTTCTTCTGTTGAGCTAATCCTCACGCAAGTACCTCACCAGATATCACTTTTTGTAAAAGATCTATAAAAAGTGAATCTACATACCCCACATTCACCAATTCTATCACCAGTTATCCCATATAACTAGTATAACTACTTTTTCTCTCTCGGTGTTTTTCTTTTTTATCATATATTTATAGAAGAAATAAAAACACTAATTTTGTTTTGTATTTGTGCTGCAAGTAGAACTGATGGAACAAGGCACAATTAAAGGAAAACCTGAAGAATAATTTAGTTGATCACTCTGCTAATTCTTCTCTATCTGGATTCAGGTAAACATTAGATTATGTCATGAACGTAAGATCTAATGATTGTATTAACAGTTGGAAAAGTGATAGCCTTAAGTGCGCATAATATACAGCCAAACGTGGTCTTTGGTCTATTCAAGTATTGGAATAAACCATGACAAGTCACTTTTTACAGCATAATTCAGCTTTTTACGCATATACATTTAATTTATCAAGACTGTCTGTTACGCACCGTGCTCGTATGGTGAGAATGTCCCAGCATCTATGTTGATGTATGGATCTATTTTAATTGAGGTGACATGAATTCCGCAAGACTTTAAAATAGTGCCGAACGAGCTTGCGATCACTCCTTTTCCAACGCCACTGATCACACCGCCTGTCACGAGGATGTATTTCATCATCTGGATGCGATGAACAAGATGACAACAGAGAAGATGAGCGAACCAGAGGGAAGTGGTACAACGGAACGGTCGAAAGGTTATAGAGACAGCCTTTTAAAGCCGGGAACCACGTGCTAGCTGCGCCGGTCTGCCCGGGAGGTTGCCAAGTTCGATTTCCAACCACGTTTGAAAAAAGAAATAATTAATTAATCTTTAACCCTGGATCGCTTTTATCTTAAACGCAAACAAAAATCGGTTTATAATACAAAAAACTTGGTCTTTAAAAAATAAAAAATAAAATAAAAAACATAAGTAGATCTAGATGTTAATACTTTAAACGAGATCAAATAAAATCGATTACATTTCTAGTACAAATATTTTGAAGAAAAATATAAAACCCATAAATTATACGTTTTAAAATCAACTATATATACACCGACATTAATTATCCATTTACCATATCCATTTATCTTTTATTTTGCCTCTTCTTATTTTTACTTTCAACTTTTCATATAAGCGGGAAAAGGTTACATTTTACAGTTGTCACTTGTCATGATCACAGGAAACCAGTTTTTATAAAAAGAATTAAGCCTTTTGTTCAATGACAAGAATTGTTTTTAAATAAATAAATAAAAAAAACCAAACACATAGATAAAAATAATGTCAATTTTCTCAGGCAGGGTGATTTATTTTGTACAAGGGAGTCATTCAAGAGAAAGGGAGATGGGAAAAGCTTTCGCAGTAAGTTGAATCAGGAAAAAAAAACTCACTAAACAGAATAATTTTTTGTCTTGTTGAAATAGGCCTGCAAAGAGAAGAAACTGAAGCCGAAGATGATCTTCAAAGAGGAGCTGGTTGAACTTCCGCATGACAAGAATTCAATTTTTGTCATTGACGATTTCAAAGGAGAGACGTTTCAGTATCTTAAATTGAAAGACTGCTTGTGAGTTAAAGATATTTTCAGTGATTTCTATGAAGATAAAGAACTAACAATTCATTCTGACATTTTCTAAACTGATAGGAAAGATTCGATTATAATTAATTAAAGTATAACTAATCTTATAACAGTTAATTTAAAAAAATCATTAAATTTTCTTCATTTTTGTTGTCATTTTTTAACATTGTATCAATTTTTGTTATCTAGACATTTTTTAATGTGTTTAAAAGAAATGTACAAGTGTACGATGTTTCGGCATCCTATGCCATTTTTATATTTATATGCAAATGGTTTATTTCAAGATGATATACAAATGTAACATTAAGAAAAAGTTTAGGTGTATTAAATTGAATAGCAATGAAATGAATTATATCCATCCCCCCCAGAAATAATCACTATATGAAACTCACCCCACCTTCATAATTTCTATAAACAATGTATATACTAAATGGCACATGGTGCCTAAATATCATACATTTGAACATTTTTTCAAAACACCTCTAAAAAAAATACAAAAAAAAAAAAAATAAATAAATAGATATTAAATTAACAGAACAAATTTAATTTGCCATTCTTCGGGTTTAAACATCCTTTTATTTCTTATGAATTTTCCTCCATTATACACTGATTATAATGGATTACTTCAATTTAAATGTAACCAATTATTAAATAAATAATCTAATTACCTCAGGTTTCACCTTGTAGGTATAAAAGGTGTAAATATAATAACAAGCTAATTACATTTATTACAACAAATTGCCTTTATTTAATTTGAAATTTTATTTAACTACATGCTGTAAAAATGTAAGTTACGTCATTATCCTTGTTAGATTTTTAACTTAAAAACATCAGAAATTAGTAAAAGCTGGAATAATTTTTTATTTTATTTTATTTATTTATTTATTTTTTTTTTAATGGCCTCATGAACTTTGCAATACATTTTATAAACATATTTTTTATGCTAATTTTTCAGAATCATTGGTCCAAGATGTATGTACAGTCATGTAAAAAATGGAATTCCAATTCCTGAAAATGATTCACCCGTTTTTAATCTTGCCATGGTTGGAGTAGTTGCAACAGCATCTAAATTCAGTAGACCACAAAAGGTTATTTTTATCTTAAACCAAATAATGATTTATTGTTAAAATTATTGATTCAATTCATTTTTAGGAAGAGCTGGCTTCACTCATTGGCTATATGGGAGGAATTTATTCTGATAGATTTACAACGGATATTACTCATTTAATAACAGATGGAGGAAAATCTCCAAAATATGAGGTGGTTGTTTGTTTTAAACTTTTTTATCTTTTTAAATTTTAATTTACACAAAAATTGTTTTGTTTTTGCATTTGTTTAGAAGGCAATTAACATCGGACTCCCTATAATGTCAAGTTCTTGGGTTAAGACTGTTTGGGAAAGATCACTTGTGATGAATGTTTCAGCGTTGGATCCTGGGTTTTTAAATCTCCGTCTTCCACCTTTTAAAGGACTCTACATAAGCTGTAGCAATTTACCTCACTCGACAAAAAGAAGGCTTCAGAATATTATTGAATCACACGGTAGGTTGTTAATTAAACCAACAAAAAAATATAATTTTAATTTTCCATCTACATTCATGGAAGGTGGAACATACATGTCGACTCTTGAACAAAAAAAGACATCCGTATTGATTGTTGGTGAGCCGGAAGGCAGGAAGTTTCAGCATTCACAACTCTGGGGCATACCTTGCTTAAGACCTTCTTGGATCCACGAGTCAGTTGAAAAAGGTGCAGCTGTCAAAATGATTGACCATATTGTCCAAAGTCAAGTGAAATGTTCAACGCCTGTTTCTAAACAATCAAGTTCGTTCATGTACAGTATAAATGTTGAGCATCTGTGTTTTTAATTTACTGCTTTTAGGCTTTGTGAATTCAGTAGATATTTCCACGATCCATAAAACACAGGAAAGTAATTTTATCGGGGAAACAGATATTTCTTTTGCAAGTACTTGTTCTCTTGGAAAACCTGTAAAAAGAAAAACTGAGACCGGTAAGAGGGGAAACAAGTCAAATTTAATGTCTTAAATTAAACTTATTTGATGTTTACAGATGACTACAAGAAATTGTTGAATAATATTGACTTGTCACTTGTTTCAAATAGTGGTTTATTCCTTGATGGCTGCAAGGTAAGCTTACTTTCATCTAATTTACATTTTTGGAAAGCTTTCTTGTAAGCAATCTTGTAGATTTTTCTAAGTGGCTTCACAGCTGCAGAGATGCATAAACTAAAAAGAATAATAAACTTGGGAGGAGCCACATTTTTTACACAGTTAACTGAGCGGCTAACTCATATTATTGTGGGTAATGCTGAACTGCTCAATAAAAAATCATTGATAGAACTTAAACTTATGGGGCAGACGGTCAGTTTAAAATGGCTGGTAGCATCGATCGAAGAAGGCTGTCCAAGTAGAATTGAATCTTATGCTATTTTCAGACAGTACAGACAATCATCCCCAATGAGTAGTCCTAGGGTAAAAATGTAATAAATAGCCTGAATGAATAAGAAATAAAAAAAGTGTACTTGTTTTCAGGGAAAAGAAATTTTACAAGTTGACACTACTCCATGCCATAAAAAAAAATTTTTAAATAAAAGTACAGACTTTAGTTAGTAATTGAAATTTAATTTTTAATTAATTTTTATATATCAATTTAAAATATTATCTCTTGCAAGTAAAGACACCATGTCAACAAGGTAACAAATTGGAAATGACAGCACAAGAAGAATTAGAATATTTTAAAAAACAAACAGAGGTTGAGATCGAGTGCAAAAGTGGAACAGTGGAACACACTTCATTGTCAATAGAGTCTATTGAAGTTGGGCCAATTTTTGAAGGTTTTATATAAATATATAAGAAAAATCATGATTTTAAATTTGAAATAAAATTTTCACAGGAATTGCTTTTAAAGTCATAGGATTTGACAATCCTTCACAGATAATCAAAGCAATAAAAAATCTCAGCGGTGAAGTATTTTCAGACAAATTTCAAGGCAAAGTGGACTTCACAGTTGTTCCACTTATCAGTTTCAGTGATCCTGATTCAACACAGACCGTCACAAGTCTCTGGCTGGTATGAAAAGTATTGTGTGAATTTTACTCTCGGTCTACTGCATTCAATTTTTATTTTATTTTAGGAAGATTGTTATGAGCAAGGGACGGTCGTTCAAGTAGAGTATTTTCACAGGCCTGTTTCAGTTACAATCAACATGAAACCACTGGAGGATTGTGTCTTTTGCACAACCGGGTTCTTAGGGAAAGAGAGGAGTTTCTTATGTTATTTGGCTGAAGCCCTTGGTGCAAAGTAAGTAAATGTAATAAACTGGATACTGTTGCTTCATTGCTTTTGTATTTTACAAGCTTATACTGACAATATACAGGCCAACCAATTATATTTTATATTTTGTCACATTTAGAAAATTCATTTTCTGTTTAAGAATGAATATTTTTGCAAAATGCTATTTCCTACATTTGGAAAAAGGAGTTTTGTGGGATTTTTAATTATTGGATAACAATAAAACCTAATTAAATAATACAAAAACAGCTTTAAGCTTAAGTAAAACATTATTAAAATTGAAATTACTTTAATTTTTAAATAGCTAATTGTTTTAAGAATACAGGACTCATTTTCTTGTAAAGAACATCCAGAGAAAGGAGTTTTGAGATCAACCCATTTGTTGTGCAAATCTGAAACTGGCAGTAAATTTAATGCTGCTGTTAAATGGGGCATCCCAACTGTTAGTAAGGATTGGCTACTCAAATTACTCAAAACTTGTTGTTTTAATAATAAAGAAAATGAAATTATTGAAAATGCTACAACACCGGTTATGAAAGAAAATGAAAACTACTCAAAAGTTTCTAGAGAATCTATGAAAGATTTAAATTTCAAGCAGAAAAATGTGGATAATGTAAATATTTATGTTTATGCTTTAGTTGTTATATTATTATTATTTTTTGAGGGGGCTATATTTATTTGATTTTACAGTTGTCTTTTGGATCGGTTGGAAAGTCACCATTTCACATTTCAACACCCGATACACCATATGGTCAGGTCTTCCTGAACGAAAGCCACCCACCCACTCCTTCAACAAGAAAACGGTGGAGGAAATGGATTGACGACTTGCCTGATCTTTATCACAACTCACCAGAGATGAAGCAGTTTCGCAAAAGCTGCTCAAGCACAGTAATTAATAGAATTTCACTGAATAATTTTAAAAGCAGAATTTTTTTTTTTTTTTTTTTTTTTTTTTTTTTTTTTTTTTCCCAGCCGTTGAATATTGTTATGAAACAGCTCTGGGTGAAGTTTGGCGGTGCAACTATCGAAGGGATTGATCCAGAAACTGGTGATCTTTTGCCAGATGTAGAATAAGTTGTAAAAAATGTAATAAATAAATATGAAGTGTTCAATTTCAGCTTAATTTTGTAGGGTCCTTACAAACAATGGATTTGTAAAAATGAAAGTACTGGCCAAGTTTCACAAGTAATGGCAGATTACTTAAGTGTTTATTATTTTTTTACTATCTTTTAATAGTTTTTTTTAGAATTACAAAGATAACTGTTTCACAAATATGATGACATTTGAGGATGTGAGTAAGGTATCGACTGAAAAGTTAAATGATGAAAAGTTTGTAATTTTGAAAATATCTTTTTCATAAATGCGCGAAATTTGACTGGAAATTTTTTTGGCAGTTTTATAAGCGAGCTGCAAGAAAAATCAACAACTCCAGATCAAGATGACTATTATTTTAATGAAAAAATGGAAGTGCCGAAATGTTCAATTTCCACAAGTCAGTCTACAAATTTGTTTTCATTTTGTCGTCTTTTATTTATTGATCTGTTTGAAGGTTGGCGTTATGTGAAAAGGGTTAGCTGTGAATCTGATGATGGACCTGCTTGGGATTTTGGAAAGCCCAGGTCACATTCGGTTTGTTAAAGTTTACATTTCCTATGTGCTACTTAAATATGCTAATCTATGAGCAAATCCGCATTGAAAAATATTTAAGAATTATTTAAAATCTTCTTAGTCATTTTTTGCAAACCTGCCAAATTATTTTTAACACAAAACATTTCTGATACATTTTTGACAATTTTATTTGTTATTTACATTTTATAATTTCTTTATGTCATACTTTCAAAAGCTTTTATGCCTTTAATTGGGAAAAATTCTGCATTGATTTTCTCGGTTAATTGTATCAAAAGATGGTTGTTTTAATCATTTTTAATTGGCAACACGTAAGAAAATATATCTTTTTTTTTTAATTCTTTCAGCAGAAAATTGATTTCTACAATTGAGGCAATAAAAAAATTGTAATGACATATTTTGCATATGCATAGTGTATTTCCACACTTGCAATTTTTTATTTCTTAAAATTGAACAGTAAAATTAGGCAATGAAATACATGTTGATAATTAAAAATCCTGAATGAAACATCATTATTCAAGTATGCACAGGATTGAAAAAAGTGACTATTGACTCTAAATGCTAAAGAAAGAGAATTCTAAATTTTATTTTTTGATGAACATATTTTTCACACCGATTTACTCTGACTTACATATTTTATATTTAGCTTACTTCGGATAATGGCTCAGCGCCTCATAAAAAAAGGCATAAAGCAAGTAAAGTTGAGAAGAAACAAGAAGACATCATTGTTCAGGAAGAACAAAATATGGAAAATGCAATGACAAAAACAGACCGTGTCTTTGTCATTTCCAATATTCCTGTAGGTTGAACTGAACAGAATTTTAAGTACTATTCAATTCCAATGTATTTCTTTTTAAAGCTTGACACTCATCAGAAGTTGGTCAATATAATAGAAAACCTTGGTGGTGAGATAAGCAAGAAGAAATTCTTCGACCCCGTATCCACTCATATTATTGTTGACAAACCAGTGAGGAGTGAGAAACTCCTGTGTGCAATCGCCAGTGGAAAATGGGTATTGCATATGTCATATTTGATGCAGTGCTATCAATCCAGAATGTTTTTACCTGTAAGTAATTGATTTTTTGTTATTGAAGTTTTTTTTACATTTAAATTCTTTTATCAAGGAAGAGGATTTTGAATTGGGCAATGAAATATCAAAGAATAAGCTACCCCATTTGGACCCTGGCTCAATTGAGAACGAGCTTGCAATGGCAGCTTACAGGTGGCGAATTATGAAAACACACCTGTCAATGCCGTGTGCATTTAGGAAGTTCCAAGCGGTTTTTTGCACGTCACACTCCAAGACTGGCCAATACAAGCGCCTCTTGGAGGCTGGTGGTGGCACAATTTTAAACGAATGGTATATTGAACTGTTTAGTTTTCCTTTTTCCAAATAAATAAATATATTTACAAATTTTCCCTTAGTGATATTCTAAGTGCTACACATGTGTTTTGGGATAAACATGTCAAGCTACCTGTGAAGAAGGCAATTCTTGACTCCAAGAAGATTCTCATCTTGAGGCCGATATACTTGGGCGATTACCTTATGAAAGTGCCTGAGCCCAATCCACAAAGCTATACTGTTTGTTAAGTTTGGTTACATAGAGGATTTTAGTTGAAGTAAAGATAATATATATTATTCAGTATAATAAATAATATTACTGTTTAAAATTGAGTGTTTTTGTTTATATATAACTGAAAATTATTTAAAAAAGGAATGTACTCATGTGAATATATTATGAAATGGTTGCAATACATTTCTACAAAATGATAAACAAATGTGAATGTGTGAGAAATGAAATGAATTTAATCAAATTAAAATATATATATAAAATAGATGTAATGAGAACAGGAAAGATATTTAGCTTATGTGATAACTTAATAAACAAGTAATTATTCAGAAATCGTGAGATGTAGGTCTGGTGTGATGTAGATTTCAGAAAAACATTTTCTTCATTGTGCCAAAGTTTCGATCTTTATTGAGATCATCATCTTCAGGGTTCAAAGTGTTTTTTTCTACATAAGTGTGACATTGTTGCGTGTGAGGCCCGAACGGCACGCTTATGCAGAAAACAAACACTTTGAGGCCTGAAGATGATCTCAATAAAGGTCGAAACTTTGGCACAATAAAGAAAATGTTTTTTCTGATACCTACATCACACCAGACCGTATCTCACAATTTTTGAATAATTATCGACTAATGGTCACTAATCACCACACATTAATAGTTCCAATGCCTATGTATATGTTTTATGATTTCTTCTGCAGAGCCGTAGGAAAGTACAACACCCCAATTCAATGGAAGCATAAATAGTTCAAAGCGATTCTGTGATAAATAATTTGTATATTCAAAATATTTATTTATTAACAAACATATTGATTTCTTCATAGACAAATCATTTATTTATTAATCTATTTATCTACTTACTTATTGGTACTGTCCTAAACATAATTACTCTGTAAGCCGGCCCCGTCTTAGTTAAACTATAAATTAAGAACCAACTAAGTAAAAAGGAAAACCAACAAAGGGGTCCTTTGAAGAGGCAAACCCAGACCGGCATGACGCGACACATCTAGGAAATGGTTATGCACGTAGCCAGCTAGGTAAGAACGTCTAAATGCGAAGCAGACCCAGTCGGGAACAACAAGGCACATCTGGCACATCTGGCTGGGAAATGGCTACCCAGGAGCCATTTAAGTAAGGAAAGAGGGTTATCGTAAATTGGGAGTACGTCAAATTTGTACGATACCGCCGTCTTTGTCGGCCCAGCCGCGTTGGGAGAACTCCCCCGACTTCTGGAGTTTCCCTTTCACCCCTACTCCGGGAGAGACCCGGTATAAAAAGGGATGACTGGAAAACCAAAAGACAGTCAAGGATAAGAAGCTCACCCCCAGTCAGTCGGCATCAGATCCCAGGATCGGGACAGAAGCAGCCACACTCCGTCTGGGATACACCAAGGAGATGCAGCCACCCAGAGCCAGTGAGGACTACCCGTGTCTACCCATCATGCTAAACCAGAGGTCGAGACAAGAAATGCTGTGGACCTGGATTGTGGCGAGTATCGTGTGGGCTAAGTCCCGTTGTCAATAGACTCATCCCGGATGTAGAGTTGTGGCTGACTAATAGATAAATTAATATTAACAATTAGAGTATCATTAAGAGAAGGAGTTTTGTTCAATAAATGTCTCTGAATAATGTCTCTGATTTAGTGTATTCTGGAACCTTACCTTCCCCTACACAAAAATGAGTAGCGATGCGCTTATGCCGACTTATCTCTCGTTGCTTATAAAAAAGAAGGCGAATATTGGGAGATAATTCGGTCTCCATGACGTTGTCCGCTTACAACTCCATATTTATTTATAATTTTTGTTTGTATTTTTACTTATGTATATAAGTTATGTCTGCTTAAACCATTACTAATAAACTTATTAGTATACAGATAAACTTATTATTTAGACTCTGAACTAGCAACATTTAATAGCACTCTTGTATTGAACGTATAATAGTTTGTAAATTTATATTAAATAAATGTCTTTTTTAAAACTTGGTTTCTCACATCAAAATCTTAAATTATATAAATGATTTAATTCTGTTACATACAAATTGTATGGATTCCACTTAAAACTTAAATAATTCTTAATTTGTTCTCATTACTTATTAATGTTAACTCTGAATTACAAGTGTCGGCTGGTTTTTCTCTGCTAATTGTACTGCCAGATAGAATACACACACACACAAAAAAAACAAAAAAAAAAAAAAAAAAAACAATCATAGACGTTTATTGAATATCATAAAGCGCAGTGGCCTTTTGTACTTCAATTTAAAAGTCAGTATGCATAGTGTGATGTTATTAATAAATGGTACTTCTTGTTTTTAATTTTGATCTTGCTAAATGTAGAGACATGTTGGTAATCAAGATAAAAAGTTATGTAAAGGTATGCTTAGATATGAAAGGAACTCACAGCCAGAGTTCTTGAAGGTTACGTCAGAGTGAGATTCACCAAAAAGTTACACTCTGAGAACAAGTCTCCCTGGCAACTCTTGCAAATCTGCTTCAAACATACTGGACAGTAGAATACCAGATGTCTTCAACACAATGAAGAGTAATATTAGTTTATATTATATATATAAAGAAGAAAAAAAGCTATTTGCAAACAAATACGGACCAAGCCATGGATACAAAGGAGTTATCATTTAGGCATGTACCATGCTATAGTACAAAAAATGGAACTTGAAGGTGCCCAGCGATTTAAGTCAGATTGATTTTTTTTCTTTCTTTACAATGGATACTAGGAACTGGAGGAGTTCCTCCTTAACATTGCAGCTGTATATCTTATTGTACTTTATCCCTGGCTCCATTTTTGGGGGTTTGTAACATGATTTGAGGCCCTGGTGTGCAATCGTTCCTCTTTCAAAGAAACTCATTTTTGAAGTGGGTTGGGACCTAATTCAGGGTCGCTGAGACCCTGTCCCTTCCATTGATGAGTGCCATGCCAATTTCTTTCAATTGCAGTCAGCATCGGAAAAAAAGTCCAGAGGTGAGGGGGGGATTGAACCCATGATCACAGGAACTAGCAAAGAGTCTGATGCCTTAACCACTCAGCTACCGTAGTCCCTGGATTGAGTTAGTAGTGCCCATAATTAAAAAAAGACACTGCTATGAGAGAAGTAATTCTGTTTATAACTGTCTTATGATTAATTTCAGGGGCTGGAAAATTTAAGTTTGTTGCTAATGTGTAGAGATTAGTAACCGTTAACGGATAATTATTGAGATATCGTGAGATGCGGTCTGGTGTGATGTAGGTATCAGAAAAACATTTTCTTTATCGTGCCAATGTTTCGATCTTTTATTGAAATCATCTTCAGGGCCTGGGATTTACAAATATAGTTTACATGTTTTCTAAATGTAAACTATATTTGTAAATACCAGGCCCTGAAGATGATCTCAATAAAAGATTGAAAAGTTGGCACGATAAAGAAAATGTTTTTCTGATACCTACATCACACCAGACCGCATCTCACGATATCTCAATAATTATTTGTTGCTAATTTCTTCTTCGCAAGGTTTTTTAAACTCTATTTTTAAAATCTGAGTTTTGGATAACCCAAAAGGCTACTTTGCTTTCTGTCTATTTTTTATTTAGAGTTTTATCTCAGCAAATTCAAATTTTTTGAAATAATTGAGAGTACTTTCTGAGAGCGTTGGGAAAACGTTTACACTAGCGAGGAAGATTCGACTTGCTCTCCCTCTTCTTTTGGCAAAAACTGTCAGAGGCGTTTACACTTGCCCGTTATACCCTCGAGAGTATATCTTCCACTCCCACGAGTAAATGCACCTTAAGACTCTTGTAAATTGTATCCTGTACATGAATTGCAGTAAATAAAAAAAAAAATCTTTATTCTAGGTTTGTCACCATAACGAACAGTTGATGAATTTATATTTTATTTTTATTGTTTATATGTGTTGTAATAAATTGTTAACGGGATTTGAGGGCGTGTGAATGGTTTAAAAATGTCGCAATATGCTAATTAAAAACTGAGTCATTCCATCTTTCCTTGTTTGGGTGATATTATTTTTGAACGGATGAGTTGTTATTTTGAAATGTTTTGTTTGTTATAAAATGCTCGTTTGATATATTGCGAGAAGAGAATAATTTTGTAACTGGGCCGGTGTGTATGTTATATTAAAATGTTCAAATAATCTCTTTGAAATAGGGGAGAGGTAAAAGCGTGAGCGATGGGTTGGTTAGCCTGACTAAAAGGTCACTTTCGTGCTTTCTTCCCGTAACATAACGACGACGAGTCAAACGAAGCTCTTGTTCGCCACCTCCCCTTTCCAAGCAACGGACCCTCGTCGCGTATGTTTAGGGCGTGTTCTTGAGCCCGTTCTACGTCAAAAGCTTATTATGCTTCAAAAGCAATAGCCGAAGGATGTACGACCGAAGCTTGATATGCGGTGTTTTGCTCACGCTTCTTTCGGCAACTTCTTTTGCAGGTAAATAAATTTGTTCTTTTGAGCGTTTATCAATGCTGTTTTGTTGTCGGTTCTTATTTGATGGGCGGTTGAGTGAATCAGAGTTGAAGACGTGCGTCTTCCGCCTCCGCATCGCCTCGGCCGGCCTTTTTGTAATTGGAACTTTCTATATTTAACTCCCCTGTCATAAATTGGGTTGGCCGTATTACTCAGCGCGAGTTATGTGTAAACAGAGCTGACGTTTTAAAATTTAAGTCTAACCAAAGATTGTTTTTTTTTTCCATGGTTTTACAGATTACTACGATTGCAATGAACCCCTTTTAGACAGGGCTGTGCTAAGTGCCACTTCTTCCCTGGTCGACAGGGGTCCGGAGAATGCAAGATTGAACGGTGAGCATACAAGATTTTGTTAAAAAAAAAAAATCTTACCTCAAACTATAATTGAATAATACCTTAGACCATAAAGAATATTTATACTTATTACCTACTTATTTTTTACCATGTCGACTTTATCGCCTGCTGTGACTATCATAGAAAATTCTATATCATATTTTGAACATTTCAGCTTTAAATTTCTTACAAATCATTAAATTTCTTGTTCTTGACCATCTGTTCGTCCTCACCAATGTTGATAAGTCATTTAACAATGGAAAACTTAGAATTCATATCCAAGGGAACTGTTTCAGGACAGTTTTAATGTATGATACGTAAGCTTTTTTTTGGTAAGATTTTCTTTAAAAAAATCTTTTCCCAAACTATAATTGATCAATATGTTAGAATCTAAAAAAAAAAAATTAATACCTTGGATGTTTTTTAGCCGACTGATATTGGCAGATAAACTAATATTTGAAATTTGACACCATATTTTGGTATTCTTGACCATTACTTGCTCGTTCTCAATGTTGATAAGTCATTAAAATGTGTGAAAGTTAGAATTCTTAGCCAAGGGAAAACTATTATAGCATAGTTTTGATCTGCGACAGTTAAGCACGTGGTTTTTTTTTGTAAGATTTTCCGTTAAAAAAATATCTTACACCAAACTGTGATTGAACAATATGTTAGAGTCTAAAGAATATATTTTATTTTATCAGCTTGCTCATTTTTTACGTTCCGATTGATTACTGGATGCTATGACTAATAATTGAAATTCAACACCATATTTTCAATATTTCAGCTTATAATGCTACAAAACTCTTTAAATTTCTTGTTCTCAACCATCCTTTTGTCATTATCAGTGTGAATAAGTCATTAAAATATGGAAAACTTATAATTCTTAGCCACAGTAAAACTATTTCAGCATAGTGTTGTTGTGATGCCTAATCACTTGCTTGTTTTTTCAGTAAAATTTTCTTTAAAAAAATCTTACCCCAAACTATATTGAAAAATATCTCTAATGTGTGGTGATTAGTAGTGACCGTTAATCAATATTTATTTAGAAATTGTGAGATGCGGTCTGGTGTGATGTAGGTTTTAGAAAAACATCTTCAGGGCCTGGGATTTACAAACATTGTTTACAAATGCCCCAGACCCTGAAGGTGATTTCAATAAAGATCGAAACATTGGCACGATGAAGAAAATGTTTTTCTGAAACCTACATCACACCAGACTGCATCTCACGATTTCTAAATATATATGTCTAATGAATATTTTTTATTTCATTACCTTGGACGTTTTTTAGTGTGCTAACTGACTATTGGCTGCCGAGATTTATATTTGAAATACAACACCATAATTTCAATATTTCAGTTTATAATGCTACAAATATCGTTGAATTTCTTGTTTCGACTATCTGTTTGTCCTCGACAATGCGGATTAAGTCATTAGTGAGTCATTAATGTGGGAACTTCTTATTCTTAATCAAGAGAAACAACTTTAGCATAGTTTTGTTCTGTGATCATTAAGCATTTGCTTTTCTTTTTTAATAAGACTTTCTTTTTAAAAAAATCTTATCACAGACTATAATTGAACAATATGTTAGAGTCTAAAGAATATTTTTTATTTGATTACCTTGCATTCAACATATTTTGAATATTTCAGTTATAAAGCTACAAAAATCAATTAAAATTTTTGATATATAATACTACCAAAAAGTTTGTCTTTCTTATTCTTAACCATCTGCTTGACCCTATCAGTGTGGATAAGTAATTGAAATGAGGGAACAGAATTCTTAGCCAAGGGAAACTATTTCAGCATAGTTTTGATCTGCGATACTTAAGCACTTGCTCGTTTTTTTTTTTTTAGTAAAATTTTGTATATTTTTCCCTTTTCAAAAAGAGTAGTAATTAGGTGGTCCAAGATTAAAGGTTAATATCACATTTCAGGCTATTTTTGCTTTTTCTGCCCATCATTCAGGGAACCCTAACAAGAAGTAAAGTTAAGTTAATGTACCTTATAACATTACAAATTGATATCATTTACATTTTTAGTGTTTATTTTATGGTTAAAACATCAATATTAATTACCAAGCACTTTCATCTCATTGTTTTTTTCAAAAATTAATGGACATGGAATCATAAGTTAGAATTTGTTTAAAAGCTATCTTTCTCAAACTATAATTGAACAATATGTTAGAGCATAAAATAATATTTATTTTAGTACCTTACACGTTTTTAGCATGCCAACTTTGTATGCTGCTGTGACTTATTTAAAATTTGACAACATATTTTGAATATTTCAACGTATAATACTATAAAAAATTTACTTTCTTGCTCTTGACCATCTAGTTAACCTTGTTAATGTGAATAAGTAATTTAAATGTAAGAAATATATAATTATTAGTCGAGGGAAACTAATTCAGCCTAATTATGGATCTATCATTCTTAACCACTAATTAATAGTGTTTAGTGAATTTATGTAAAAAATATGGAGAATCTAAGAACAGGTACAAACTAAATTAAAACAATTCTTTTTGAACCAGTTAGGATGCTAGATTTTATTTATACAAAAAATCTTTCCCCAAACTATTATTGAACAATATGTTAGACCTTAAAGAATATTTTTTATTTGATTACCTTAAAGGTTTTTTTTAGCATGTTTTGATTATTGGCTACCTTGTCTTTTATTATTTAAAATTCAACGCTGTAAGCACAAAATGAAAATTTATTGCCCTTGATTATCAGCTTGTTCTTGTTAATGTGGATAAATCATTGAAATGTAAGAAAAGTAGAATTCTTAGCCGAGGGAAGAAACTATTTCAGCATAGTTTTAGACTATCGTACTTTCCTTGTTTTTGTTGTTGTTTTTTTAATATATAATTTTTAGTTCATCTACGTGAGGAATTCGCATAATCATAAATGCATGCAAATCATATACAATTAAATTTGTTTTGTAACTCATTGTTCATATTTAAACTAAAAACACAAACTCCTTGTAGCTTCGTGGTATGATGAAACATATAACATACAAATTGGCTATCTAGCTGATAATAAACATTATTGTCATATTATAAGTAATTGAAATGTAGAGCTCATGGCCAAGGGAAAGTATTTCAATTCCGTCTTTCATACATAACCAATTTTTTTTTTTTTTTGGCAATAATAATTTTTAGTTAATTTACCCGAGAAAATGAAGGTATAAAATAAATTTGACAAAATGCTAGGTTAGTTAAGATACTACATTTTCTTTATACAAAAAGGTAAAACTATACTTTAACAATGTGTGAAGCCATAAAGATTATTTACTATTTTATTGTATTATATACATGCTTTTGTAGTGTATACACAGTACAGTTAGCTATGGAGACAATGGTTAAAATCGAACACCTCATATAAATTGATATTGTGAAGAATGTTATGATTAGACCTATAAAATAAATTGGAAAAAACGCTTACAAGTTTCTAGATTTAATAAAAAAAATTGACAAAATTATAATTTAAGAATACACTAGCCGATTAAGGTTATTTACTATTTTATTACTTAATGAACATGTTTTTCTAGCATGTCAAGAAAGATTATAAGCTGACTATTATAAATCCGCGTTTAATGATTTTTTAAGCACATATTGCTAATCAAATTTTGAATTTCTCTGTCAGTCTTAATTACTTGATTTTGTCGATAATCTATTTTTAAAAAACTACTCTGTGCATGATTTAAATTGTTAGAGCATATATGTAAAAGAAGAAGAAGATAATATATTAAATTATTATTGATGTAAGTCTGTAAGCAGAACTTGGTGAAAACTTTACATACTTAAGTAAATGTATTTTCTTATTTACATATATATCATATAAATCTTACAGTTTAGAATATGTTGATGCTTTGGGCTTAGTGTGTCCATTAATTATGTTTGTTTTTGCTCTTGTTGAGAGTAATTGTCAATACAGTTTGTTTGATTGATGATTGACTCACCAAAGAATTTTTTCAAACTAAAATTTAAGACCAAAATTATAAGTTTTTGAAACTCCTGCTTTGAATTAAATTCAATTTTTTTTCTCTTCAAAATGCACATCTTGAACTAGATGTGGGGCTGAAGTAAATAAAAAAATCATTAAATTTTTTAAAAATAGATTTTTTGCTTGGAAATGTAGCAGGTGGTAAAATAAATGTTAAAACTTCCATTTTGAGTGAAACATCTCATCAACATTAAAAATAAAGCTGCATTTGTTTTCTGACATTTGTTGACTTTCACTTTTTCTTCTTGCTTCAGGTTCCACATAATCTGGGCTGGAGGTTTTTGTGTTAGTCAGCAAAAAATTAAAGAAAACAAACCTGCAAGCTGTTTTTGTATAGAAAATTATTCGGAATGGGCGAGAGACTATTGTCAGCTCGATGGGCTTTTGACTGCCAGGCCTGGAAGCCGAACCTTTCTGAACTCATTGTGGCTGTGTCGGGTATTCAGCAAGAGGAAAAAGAACGGATTGGAAAATTTGTCTTTCAGAAGGATGCCAAGAGTTCACTCATCGGAAGGCTTTTGATGAGAAAATTCGTGTCCGAGACGATAGGAACAGCCTGGGGGGAAATAAAACTCCTGCGGGATGAAAATGGCAAGCCTTATTGGGACGTGCCTGGGGTAAATTTCAATGTGTCGCACCAGGGCAGATATACAATACTCGCTGGAGAAATCGGAGACGTTAAAATAGGTACCGATGTCATGGAAATGAAATATACAGGCGGAAAAGACATCTCTGAGTTTTTCAGACTCATGGCTAAGCATTTTACCAACGAGGAATGGATGATTATAACAGAGCCTTATGACGAAAAGAGTCAGATTGCAATGTTCTTCAGGCACTGGTGTCTTAAAGAGAGTTTTGTTAAAGCAACTGGAACAGGGATCACTGTCGATCTAGGAAAAATAAATTTCAAATTGAACACAAAATTAATTTCTCATGATTCTTTCAACGAAGACACAGAGGTCTCTGTAAATGGGAAAAAACAAGACAATTGGACTTTTCAGGAAATACTTCTGCCTGGGAATTATTGTGCATGTGTTGCTTTATCTCCTAGTACTAAAAAAATCTATAAAGATCAAAAATTCTCTGAAATTAAAATTGATGATATAATTAATTCTGTTGAAAATATTACTCATCCAGATGAGAAATACTGTATAGAATTTCTTAAAAAAAGAATTTAGTTTTTGGTTAATTTTTAAGATAGTAGTGTAATGTAATAGCTTAATATTGTAGAAAAAATATATTTCTTTTTTAAATTTTTATATAATTGTGTTTTTAACTGTAACAACGTCCCAGTTTTCTTGAGTGATTTTTAGCTAGTTTCATTGCAATATCGCATGTCAGTCAGCAGTAGAGTCAACTGACAGAGATATATTAACTACAAAAGATCCAATATTATTGCCTGGTAGGAATGGTCCCAGTAACAGTTACTGAATGGTATATTTATTGATTTGGACTGATAAAGGAAAGGGGTGAAAGACCCAATTAAAATAGTTGACGTGCAAATCGATAAAGGAGACAAATATTAATATCTTTAGACATGCAAAGTTAAATTTTACAATTGGTGAAGGTATGATTGAACAAGTGAAATTTTACGAAACGGATTCTCTTTTTATAGAAGGTAAATCATGGACGGCATTGGACTCGGATTTTGAACAAGCGTTAATTGTCGATCTGGGTCAAGTGATGAAGGTAACTGGAATTGAGACTCAAGGGAGGGCGCATACATCAGAATACATCATGGAGTATGGTATCAGCTACGGCTACAACGGTCTCGACTATGCCGTGTACAAAGAGCCTAGTGGAAATGCAAAGGTGCACATAAAAACAAACCAAAAAAAAAACTGTAAATCACAGTCAACCGCATTTACCTATTTTCCCTCACTAAGAACAACATTAACAATTACAATGGTGAAAATAGAACAGACACCAATTAGCATGGTCACTAATCTACAAAAAGATTCTTTTGAAAAAAAAAAAAAAATTGTACCTTTATAAATTTTTTTATTGTGTGTAAGTCGAGTTTTTAAATAACATTGCTTTACTAACATATTACTGCACTTTTACCGTTGATAACCAAAAAAGACCTCAGCTTATTTGTTGTTGTTAGTTTTAAAAAATGAATCATGTCGTCATATTCATTTTTTCAGAATGTTTTTCAAAAATCATATTCTGAGGTGTTTTTTTTGCTATTTTAATTTTTTGGTGGCACTCGCTTTATTAACTAGTGGTGTAGGTGACTTGGCATGGACCCCTCAGGAAAACACTTACTACCAGAGCTTGACGATTGACCTTGGCATTCGAAAAAGAGTCAATTGGATCGCTACACAGGGCAGGGCAGACACACTAGAGTATGTTACAGAATACATTGTCCAGTATTCGGACGATGGACAGCAGTGGACGGCTGTTACAGACCCCTCTGGGGACCACGAGGTACTACATTTATCTGTGCAATTTCTCTTAAATAAAATTTTCTTTGTTTCATTCTCTACAGGTAAGTTTCAAAAAAGGAAATTTCAAGAAAGTTAGGGAATCTTAGTATAATTTTTTTTTTTTTTTTTTTTTTGGGGGGGGTCAAACCAAGAAGGGTGTATATCAGCTTCTTTTTTGTGTATTCATAGATATAAAAAAAGTGGCTTTTTTATTTAATACATTTAACTAGTAATACTTTAAAGTGTATATTACTTTTAAGGGTTAAAATTGTAATAGAAAATTTGACTAAAACGTTTTCTGTTGTTAAAACTGATTACACTTTTCTTTAACATAAAAAAAATTCTAAACAAAGGGAGTTTTATTGTTATTAAAACTTACCTAGAAAAGTACTTGTGGTAATTGGGAAATGCACCTTTGGTGTTGGCACGGAGGCACATTGGTGTGAGGTTTGGTCTTGCTTAAAACATTATTTTTCACCATCAAAGTTTTTTACTTTAAAATGTTATCCATTCTAATAAAAGCTAACTTACTATTAATCCCGTGTGTGCTTTAAATGTTTGCTTTGTGATTTGCTGGTATTTGTTACGAGTTTTACTTAAGATTAATTTTATTTCTGTTTAAAAAGAAAAATTGATTGTAGATGTTCAAAGGCAACAACAACGGTGAAGGGATTAAGCGAAATACTTTTGAAGTACCTATTATTGGCCAGTGGATTCGAATAAATCCGACGAGATGGAGGGACAGGATCTCACTTAGACTTGAACTTTATGGCTGTGATTATGGTGAGTTAAAATCAATTTTTAAAACTTACAACCTATTAACTGTATTTAAAATTAAATTTATTTCAGTTGGTGAGAATATGTATTTCAATGGATCTTCGTTGCTTAAGATCGACTTCAAGTCTGAACCTATATCTTCTACGAGAGAATCAATCCGTTTTAGGTTTAAAACTAACGTGGCTGATGGAGTTCTTATGTACAGTAAAGGGACTCAAGGAGATTTCTTCGCGTTACAATTAAGGCAGAACAGGATGATGTTTAACATCGATCTTGGTAAATACAAATTTATAAATAAAATTAATAAATAATCCTATCAAAAATGTGTGGTGATTAGTGACTGTTAATCGATAATTATTTAGAAATCGTGAGATGTCAGAAAAACATTTTCTTTATTGTGCCAATGTTTCAATGTTTATTGAGATCATCTTCAGGGCCTGGAATTTACAAACATTGTTCACGAAAAAGAAAATGTTTTTCTGACATCTACATCACACCAGACCGCATCTCACGATCAGTAAATAACTAAATAATAATTGCACAGGTTCTCGATTGACAACAAGCTTATCTGTTGGAAGTCTACTAGACGACAATATCTGGCATGATGTCATAATATCTAGAAATCGGCGAGATATTGTTTTTTCCGTGGATAGGGTGGTGATTCACGGTAGGATTAAAGGGGATTATATAAGATTAAATCTTAATCGTGAGGTAACACATTTTTATTTGGTTTTAAAAGCGATTTATTCATTCATTTTTTCTTTTTATTAAAGATTATTTGTTTTTGTAGCTGTATGTGGGTGGTGTTCCAAATTTTCAAGAGGGCCTGAAAGTCTCTCAGAATTTTTCGGGGTGTATTGAAAATCTGTTTCTCAACTCGACCAATGTAATTTACGAAGTGAAAGAAGGTTATAACAATGGTGATGAGGAGTTGATGCACAAGTATACTAAAGTCAACACGCTCTACTCTTGCCCGGTAAGTCGTACATTTCACTCAGTTGTGAATTTTTTAAATTTTATTTATTTTAAATTCAATTACGTTTCAAAGGGTTTCAAAGAAATGGAAACATATATTTTGTCACTGTTATTATATGGATTCTGTGAAAATCTCAAACCGTCACCTATATTGCATAGGTTTTTGGTAAATGAAAGTTTAAAATAGTATATGTCCAAATACTTATGTATTGTAGACTGTCGAAAAACCCTGATTATTAGATCATTTGTATTTAGCCATGATCCTTAAAATATTTTTTTAGTAATGATTGTTTTGTAATTTTAAATTTTTAACTTGTTCTTAATTTATTTATTTTCTTCTTTTAGGAATCTCACATTATACCTGTGTCATTTTTAACTCGAAGTTCATATGCAAAACTCAAAGGGTACGAAGGCTCCAATCGATTAAATGTGTCAGTTGGTTTTAGAACATACGAAGAAAATGGTCTACTCATCTTTCATAAATTTTTACCGAAAGGATTTGTCAAGGTTTGTTGTTATTTGTTTAACATTGTAGCAGCATAGTGTTTTTTAACCAAATACATAATTCCTTAATATTTTTGTAATAGGTTTTCTTACAAAAAGGCCACATTAAGGTGGAACTTCAACTGCCAGCAAGAGGTGGAGGACCATATTCGACTGTCCAATCAACATTTCTCGATAATTACAATGAAAGGTTTGATGATGGACGTTGGCACCATTGCATGCTGACCATCAGTAAAGACAATTTAGTGCTCACTGTGGATCAGAAACCGATGCCAACCATAAAGGAGATATCAATTCAGACTACTTCTTACTACTTAATCGGAGGTAATTTTATTAGTTGTTAGTCATCGTTAAAAACGTTTTCTTTTACTTTGGTCATTTCCGATCATTTGGGATTGACGTTACTGTTTCACTTTATCCCTTCTCAAAGCCTTTTTTCTAATAATAAATTACCATTTTTAGGAGGAATTCAAGGGGAACCTGGTTTTATTGGATGTATGCGTCTTATCAGTGTAGACGGAAATTATCAGCTGCCAACTAATTGGAAAGAAGATGTAATATTACAGATTTATTTTGATTTTGACCTATATTAAATCCAAGTGTTCTTTAACAGGAATATTGCTGTAAGGGTGAAATTGTTTTTGACTCCTGCCAGATGATAGACAGGTGCAATCCGAATCCTTGCGAGCATGGTGCTGTCTGCACTCAAAGCTCGTTTGAATTTATTTGCAACTGTCAAGACACCGGTTATACCGGTGCAGTCTGTCACACATGTGAGCTAATGATTATTTTAATCATAGAACTCGTTTTAACATTATGATTAAACTTTATTTCTGTTTTAGCATTAAATCCTCTTTCCTGTGGCTCGTACAAGGATAGTGGTGAAAAGGCTAGTATTAAGATTGACATTGACGGTAGCGGCCCACTTGCACCTTTCCCTGTCTCCTGTGAATATTGTAAGTAAATTTATTATCCATAATGGATCTGTATTTACCTTTATTCGCTCTTTTGTTCAGCTGACGGTCGCATTATAACAATAGTGCACCATTCAAATGAGGAGGATACACCTGTTGATGGATTCCAACCACCTGGAAGCTTCAGTCAAGATATCATATACGATGCTGACATGCTTCAACTTGAAGCTTTAACCAACAGGAGTATGTCTTGCACACAATACATTTATTACAAATGTCGGAATGCTAGACTATTTAATTCTCCTTGTAAGTAGAATTTTATTTTCTCTTATAATCAGTTCCTTTGTGAATTTCACAAATGTTAGTGCATATGTATAAACCAAACTATTAAATGTTAAAAGGAGTCAGCCTCTCATTACCATGCACACCATACCAATATTGGTGCCATATCCATTATTGTCTAGATCCCTGTAAGTTGATTTTTACTAAATCACAAAGTTTTGTTAAGGACTTATTTATGTATCTTTGAGGCTTTAGCTTTTCCTATCCCAGGAGTAGGAATTTCATCCTGCATAGGTTTTCACACCGAAAGAGAAATGTTCTGCTGTCTTTAAGCTACTCATTCTGCCGTTAGTTTCTGTTTTGTGTGCCTCTGTCCTGGAATGCGTTACAATGAAATGAGGGCTTCTTCTTAATGCATAGTCTGATGGATGTACCTTTTGTAAATTTAGAATGGGATGAGTTCAGGGCCTTACCGGACGTACCTTTGTCAATTTATTGGCCCTTATGCTGCCCGCAAGCCTTGTATGCTCTGGTAACCAAAACAAGGGTAATTTTACTATTTTTCCAATGGCTCAAGGCTTTAGTATCAATGAGGATTTTGCCTTTATTGTCTAGTCCTATTTTTGTTGATCATAACTAGCCTTTTTCTTTGGCCCACTGCTCAATAGTCTGCCTGAAAGACAATGACATATTGCCATATTGTACAACGCAAGTTTCTTTTTTTACTGTTTGGTTTTTATCCGTAATACCAACTCCGATCCATTCTTGGTTAACGCCTATTCTAAATAAGCACTCAAAACATGGTGTTACTACGCTATAATTGATTTTCTGACAGAGACTAGTTTGAACTCTTAGTGTCTATAATATATTATGCAATATATTTTCTGAAATAATATATATGGCTGTATATATATGTAAAGCAAATAAAACAAAATATAAAAATAAGTTTTAGAATGCCCCTTAAAACACAATTAGCATTTTTCAATGCATTTATATAGAAACATCTGCTTTTGTAGGATTCAATCTAGATGAACGTTTCTAACGTGTAACATGTGAGCAATGTTTCTAATGTCTAATCTGTGAATATACGAAACAATATTGACAATATATTCTTTTGAATGATGAAACCACAATTACAAAAGGAGAGCAGAAAGAGAAAAAGGATAGCTGCCTAAAAGTTGTGTGTGTAGAACCATATTTTCCTAACAGCGACTACCATATTCACCCCACCTCAAATCATTGGCTCTAGATTCTCCTTGGATATCAAGCACTGTAACACGTTATTTAAAATTACTTTAAATTTTCTACATTCAGTTTCATCCAATTTAACTTTTTTAAAGTGTTTTATTATTTTATTTTTTTTTTACTTTGGTACTGTTATTCTATCTGAATTTTATTATAAATTTATAACTCCTTTTTACAATGTTTCATATTTACTGATTTATTACATATTTGTCTTTTTATCTATGTTTAAAGCAACCGAAGAATCATTTAACCCATATTCTTGGTGGGTGTCGAGAAATAACAAGAAAATGGATTATTGGGGAGAGTCTGTCCCTGGTTCTAGAAAATGCCAATGCGGTATAATGGGCAATTGCGTCGACCCAACCAAATGGTGCAATTGCGATCAAGGTAAACATAAATTTTTGCAATAGCACAGCTCATCATTTTACCAAAACAATAACACTTATAGATCATATATAATTAAAGCTGTCTGCAATAAATTTTATATCAATTGTTATAAATAAATTAAAAACAATAGAAAACAATAAATAATTTTGTAAAATAATGTAATTTTGAATATCAATTTTTACTAAAGAACAAATATGGGATTTAAAAAAATCCTTTTAACTATTTGAAATTTGATGAAATACTTAGTAGTAATGAAGTATTTCTGTCTGTATAAGTTAGGTTATAAATAATTTTTTGTAGGCCTTGATACGTGGGTTGCTGATGAAGGAAAACTGTGGGATAAGAACGAACTACCTGTTCGGCAGCTGAGATTCGGTGACACTGGGCATCCTCTTGATGACAAGGAAGGAGTCTATCGTCTCGGACCTCTTATTTGTGAAGGAGATGGTGAATTATTCATTTTTTAAAAGAAATATTTGAGAAATGATGTTTATTTAATTTTTTTATTTCAGATCTTTTTAACAATGTGGTTACATTCAGAATCTCAGATGCTTCTATCAATTTGCCAACATTTGACATGGGGCACAGTGGCGATATTTTCTTCGAGTTCAAAACAACTCTATTAAATGGTGTAATACTTCATAGCAAAGGCCCGACTGATTTTATCAAACTTGCCATCATTGGTGTGCTTTTGATTTCAAATTTATTAAATTTTTAACATGAATACCAAGATTAATGAAAAGATAAATTTCTGCTTAGGTGGCACTAAATTGCAATTTACGTTCCAAGCTGGAGGAGGGAATCTGGGAGTGACTGTTGAAACGACATACATTCTTGCTGATGACCAATGGCATTCAGTTTCTATAGAAAGAAACAGGCAAGCCAATATTTTTTTGCCTCTCGTATAAAGTAGGAATTAATTTTGAATTTTCTTTTTAGGAAGGAAGCAAGACTCATTGTGGATTCAGCTTTGAAGGCTGAAGTCAGACAGCCTCCGGGACCCGTACGAGCTATGCACCTCACCTCTCCACTTGTTATTGGTTAATATTCTTTTCATTCTACATAATTTCTTTAAAAATATTTGTTCACCAATATTGAATATTCTAGGTTCAACTGTTGAATATCGTGATGGCTTTACTGGTTGTGTCAGGTCGCTTCTACTCAACGGCAAACTAGTCGACCTGAAAAGTTACGCCGAAAAAGGACTTTATGGTATGGTATATTATTAGTATAGCTTTGTTATGTTTGAATTGTTCATTTAATTGTGTTTTTAAATGATATTTTAAGGTGTCAGTGTAGGGTGTGTTGGAAAATGCTCTAGCAACCCTTGCATGAACAATGGCACATGTATCGAGAGGTACGATGGCTACACCTGTGACTGTAGGTGGACTGCTTTCAAAGGACCTATTTGTGCTGACGGTAAGTGCGATAAAAAACAATTTAAACAAATATTTAAACCAAATTGTCTCTGATTTTCTTATGGTTTTGTCTAACAAATATTTTGGCTTTGCACTGTAGGCTTGTTTAGTTTTAACAACTGAAACTTGTCTGACAGACAAACAGGCCAAGAGAATATACATCACAATAATTTCTGACAATCGATCTGTATATCACAATATTTCATTAGCATAATTTTTATTTTAACTTGTGAATTTTTTTAATTTGTACAGAAATTGGAGTCAACCTTAGATCCAATTCAATGGTGAAGTATGACTTCATGGGTTCATGGCGATCCACACTTGCTGAATCGATCCGAGTTGGTTTTACAACTACCAACCCCAAGGGATTCCTCTTGGGCTTGTTTTCGAGCCTGACCAGCGAATATATGACCATATCAGTTTCGAACAGTGGTAAATATTTTAATCATTTACAACATTCATGTTTGTGTTCGCATGTTAATTTTTAGCCATTTTATTTGTTCTTTCGAATTTACAGCATAGTGTTATAATCATTATTTATTATGGTTTACTACATTGTCTTAAGTTGAATAAATAAATCACTTTTAACATGTTTTAGGTCATCTAAGAGTTGTGTTTGATTTTGGTTTTGAAAGGCGGGAAGCTATATTCCCAAATAAACATTTTGGCTTGGGTCAGTACCACGATGTAAGAATAAGTCGTAAAAATTCAGGTTCAACATTAGTGATGCTGGTAAGAAAACGTTTAATATATTACTTACCTGTATCACTTTGGATGGAAAAGTATTTATTTATTTAATCACAGGTAGATAATTATGAACCGATGGAATTCCACTATGAAGTTAAAGAATCTGCCGATGCACAATTTAACAACATCCAGTATCTCTACATCGGTAAAAATGAAACGATGAAAGAAGGCTTTGTTGGTTGCATTTCAAGAGTTGAATTTGATGATATTTACCCCTTGAAACTCCTCTTCCAAGAGGATGGGCCATCCAATGTTAAATCCATCGGAGGTATAGTTTGTACAACTTAATATTTACTTAAAAATAATTTATTTATAATTTTCATTTAAAGGTAATCTTAATGAGGACTTCTGTGGTGTTGAGCCTATAACACATCCACCGAATATTGTTGAAACAAGACCACCACCAGATATCGATGAAGACAAGCTAGCAGAAATTTATAGTGATACTGCATCAGCTGTGATAGGAGGTAAGACTCATTTTTATTTAAATGACTCAAAAATTAATCGTAAATTTGTTTAGGTGTCGTGTTTGCCATTCTTCTCATCCTCCTTATCGTCGCTTTCCTTATCTTCCGTTACATCATGAGGCACAAAGGAGAGTACCTCACACAAGAGGATCGTGGTGCTGAAATGGCACTGGACCCAGATGAAGCAGTAATGGAATCAACAACAGGTCATCAAGTACAAAAGAAAAAAGAATGGTTTATCTAATTGCTTTTATTTTGAAGCAAGTCACACAACAAAACAGTGTACATATATTTATGTTACTTTTTAATTTTATTATTTTTTTTTATAAAAAGAGACAGTTTGAACATACTTTGTTCATGCTGGTTTAATGTACCCTCTAATTTTATTTTCCGAATTAAAGATCTGAAATTTTAAAACGTCAAATGACTATCCTAAGACACCTTTTTTTTATTTTATTCAACTAGTAGTAATGTCGATAGCTTAAAAACTTTCAAAACCTAGTGGTAGAATTAATATATATAACACTAGTGCCTGAGAGGAATTGCCAACTTTCTCAAATCACAAACCAAAAAGCCTTTCTAATAAGACTTAGTAGTTAATATTAAGATATTTGTTTTACTTTTAATTATTTTATTTTTTTATTTTTAAAACATATTCTCACACAGTTTTATATTCAATCGTTTAAAAAAGATTGAGTAATAATGTGTCTGGAATGGTTTTATCAGAATTTGGATTTGGTAATTGCTGTAGCGTTTGGTAGGAAAGTGTTGAGAAAGAAATTAATTTGGGATAAAAAGATCAAGGCAGTTTTGTGGCATATTAAAAAAACAAAAAAAAAAAAACTGTACTTTTCAGTAATTTTGTAACAAAGTATTATTCATTTCGTCCATTTTTAATGTATAAGACATAATTTATATAGTTTATGTTTTGCAATTTGTTTTGTTTTGTATATTTTATTACAAATAAGTTTATATTTTGTATATTTTTTTAACATTCTCTTCTGAGATTAAAAGACATCTGAATTCAAATTTTATTATTGAATGAGACAAAACAATATATTTTGTTTATGTTTGTACATAACATAAAAAAACCACTGCCATGTGTAACTACAATTGTGTAATGTCCGTGATTCATTTTATGCATTAACATAACCGCATTTAATATTTTTTGGCATTTATGTTAATATTCTATGTGAATACATCATACTTCGTTCTATTTTATTTTCTTTTGTAAAAACTTAAAATACTTTTCAACAAAAGTCAACATTCCATTGTTTAATTCAACATGTTGTAAAAATCAAAATTAACTCAATCTAGAAGAACAATTCTACCATTCAAATTATAAGAATTACAATGTAGTACCAAATTGAAAATCGAAATAATTAAGTTTTTAATTAATATTTAAAAGTTTAAGATCTGATATATAATTTCTGAAAAGAACAAATTATATAATATTTACATATTGATCTGGTGAACTTCAGGATAGCCAATTAATTTGGTTGTAAACAAAAGTGATCCATAATGCTCTTCCTTGTAAAGAATATACGTTCTAGTGTAATGTAAGTAACAATCTTTTATACTGAAATCTAAAATAATACACATTTTTTGTGCTTAAAAGTTTTGTTTATAACCACTTCCTAGTCCTACTGTCCTGTTTTCCTTGTACTAAACAATGTTTTCCTTTTAAATATATTAACCGTTTGGATGATGTTTGCCCCAATATTGGTGGATGAATGATTGAGCTATGTATTTGACTAACCTTAATCACTGAAAACAATAATCATTTTGTTGCAGGATATTTTTTTGTATCAGTGTTTTGAAACCATAGCCATAAACACGTTTGCTATGTCCTCGCTTCCATCATTGGTTGCCAACCGTGAAGATGTGGCTGTGCAAGCTGCCCTAACTACTCTCAATTCCTAAATTACTCCTGCAAAATATTGAAGAGCGAATCTATAAGGAAGGGCTTGCTCTGTTGACCCATGGGATATCTGGGATTGATCCAAGAGAGTCAAGAACATATTTTTAAAATGGCTTTATGAAAATAGCGTATTAGCAAAGAAAGCAAGATGTGTGTGTTTGACGTATTAATGAGGGAAGGAGTTGAAAGAAAGGTCCAGGCGCCATGGTGGGAATCAAACCTGACGGGTGTGAGACAGGATGAGCTGAGAGTACACGTGCTAACTTCACTACTGTGTGTGGTCTAGAACAACTTTGAAATACTTTTTCCTATTATTCACATTTGAAAAAACATAGTCTATGCCAGGATTTAATAGCTTTATTACTTTTTTTTCTCAACATTAGCCAGAGTGATGTACGCTATTTTGAAATTTATTGTATTTTGGGGGGGGGAGTGTGGAAAAAGGACCAGGGGCAACAGAAGAACCCATGACCACAGCTGAGTGTTGACATGCTGACCACTTGGCTGCTAGTTTACAAGGTTAACAAATGTGAACAAACATTTATAAACAGTTGACTCTTCATAATTCGAAACCTAAGGGACTACAAAAATAATTTTTATTATCAAGATGTTCAAATTAAAAAGGGGAAAGAAAAAATTGTAGAGTTGATACGCATTTTTCTAAGTTATTACTTAAATTGTACATGTATAAAACAGTAAACAATGAAAAAGCAGAAATAGATCAACTGTAAAATTGAATATTGTTATGCATTAAGAAAAAAATAGTGAAGTAGTTTTCGTTTCAATGTGAGAATAAAAATTGACAAAACACTGCCACAAAACATAACAAACTAGAGAAAATTTGAAGAAACTTTAGGCTGTAAGGAAGTAAATAATACATGGAAATTTAGAGGGATATAAAAAGTGCAAATTATAAAGAGGGAAATGACGCCATTTCGATTCATAGCCTGCTTTTTCTCCTGTCACAACAATATTTTGTACTACTGTGTGTTGTAGTTGGGTGCATAAAATTTTCTGATTTACCAAAGTGACATGTGCATTATTGGGAAATTTGAATTATGCAGTTTCAAATGAACAAGACTACATGCAATACTAAAACTTATGGTTTCAAATGTAGAGAATTTCTGTGTCAAGAGAGTTTCTCTGCTGAGATGTCTCACTGAGGCAACCACTTTCTTAATAATATTTTTATTAGCAATAGATTTTTATTTTTAAAAAAGTCACAAAAGAGAAAAGAAAGAGTCTCAGAAAGAGACTGAGTCTGAATTAAGTCGAAGTACAAGTCTTCAAAGATGGTGGGAGAGGGTCTAATATAGCTTCTGTAGAGTAGCTGAGTCTGCAGTATCTATTAAGATGACAGAAGCAGCTGTTGCGGATGTAACTTTATACATATATATGAAGTGATGGTTTCGATGGAAGAAACAATTTATTTAAAAATAACGTTTATTCAATATAAACTACAACTTTGCACAAGGATTCTAATTTTAAAGTGTCTATACTATTCGGAGTTCGGAGTGGATCTATGAAAAAGAGGGGGGGGGTCATACAATACAATCTACATTTTATGCTTATAATATATTCTCGGAATTATTGTGTGTGTGTACGTGCGCGCGCGTGTTTGTGTTTGTGTTTGTGTGTGTGTGTGTGTGTGTGTGTGTGTGTGTGTGTAGCTTGCACGAAACCACCAATTCAGCAACAACAAATGGTTTTTCCCCTACAATAATTCCGATATATAGCAAATCATTATGTGTACAATTAATGCACAAATAAAAAACATTCTACTATATGGCACGGTAATAAACCATCTCTTGATTTTTAATTGCCTTATTGCTGTGTAACTAGGTTTAATGTAATTTATGTACAGCTGGCTTTTATTAGATTTGAATGAATCACGATAAAGTTCATAATCATCCTATTTTTAAAAACATAAATATAGTTCTATTTTCGTAAAAGAAAAGGAAAGACAAAAACAATAGAATTATAGAAAAATATTTATTTAAAAAACAATCAATAACAAACAAAAACAATTGTAATAGGAATTAAATAGTTACAATCACCCAGCTACTTTAGCGGTCGTGATGTTCGTGTTTGGAAGGTACATGGACAGGAACGTGCTTGATTACTTCATATGGTACATGAACTTTGACAGGAACTTTGACTGGATAAGGTACAATCTTTGTGACAGGATAAGGCACTTTCTTTTCCACATGAACCGGGTAGGGCTTGTTAATGTGGACAGGAACGGGCCGTTCATAGGGGATTTTCACTTCAAAATGTATCTTCTTTTCCACGGGATAAGGAATGGTCTTGTAAACCGGGATGTGGACGGGGACGGGGTTATCGACGGGCACTTTGACAGCGTAGTGTATCTTCTTTTCGATCGGGACTGGGACCTTCCTCTCGACGATGACCGGGTACGGTTTTTCTACTTTGACTGGGTAGCGCTTGTCGACGTACACTTTGACCGGGTAGGGGACGTGCTTTTCGACCGGGTAGGGCTGGGGAACGTTGACTTTGACGGGATAAGGGACTTCTTTTTCGACTGTGACGGGGTAGGGCTTTTCCACCGGCCTAGGGACTGGTCTATCGACTGGAACTTTAACAGGGTACGGGACGTTCTTTTCCACTTCAACTGCGTAAGGCACAGGCACTTCTTTCGTGACAGTGATGGTCTTTACTTTTTTCTTTTTTTGATGATGTGTTATCTCGTGTCCATCTCCTCCACCGCCCCCTCCCAGCTCTTGGGTTGACAATTCGTGGCCACCGGTGGAGAACTCATGCCCATGGATTCCGAAGTCGTGTTGACTGCTGCTGAGGTGCTCGCCGCCGCTGAAATCATTTTGACCGCTGCTGAAAACGTACTGGCCTCCGCTGAAATCATGTTGGCCGCTGTTGAAATCAGGTCGACCATTACTGAAGTCGTTCTGTGAGCTGCTGAAACCGTGTTGACCTCTGCTGAAGTCATGTTGACCGCTGCTGAAGTCTTGCTGTCCGCCTTTTATGTCGTGTGGAGATTCTCCGAGGCTCTCCAGGCCAAAATTCGGTATAGAGAGATCGGATTCCCTTCTGATAGCTTGGTTCTCATTCTTGCGGTTCGATTTCTCTTGAGGATGTGCCGCCACCAAACATACAGCTACGAAAGCTACACACAGCACCCCGATTATTCTCATCTTGTCAAACACTTGCGCGGTACTGACTTCTCTCTCAAGACGCTGGCTCTTTTGTACTCATCCCCTCTTCTCCCTCCACGTACTCTCAACTTGCATGCTTCCTTTTAACTTTCTATGTTTTCTTACCTCACTCACAGGAAGTAAGTCGCGTGCGGTTAGCTGCAACAAAGTGCGTGACATCTAATATCTCAAAGTCTGGTCAGATAAATTTAGGACTCTGAAAAACATAATTCCTTTCTAACTCCTAATCTCAAGCATGGCTATAACTGAATTTGAAATTTCTTAGTCCTTTCTCTAGCCTTATGTTTAATCTTATCAAGTATTTCAAATTGTATCAGAAATGATGAAAATGTTTTAAATAACTAAATACGTCTTTTTCTGTAATAATTGGACGAAATCGGTAAAACAAGAAAGAAGAAAATTTCAGTTTTGATTCCACAGGATGAAGTCATTATGTTATTTAGCAGTTTAATGAAGGTTAACATTACTATTTCCATTACATTTTACTTAATTTTGAGGAAGTCAACGGTTGATATCGTCTAACGTGATCCTAACGTGGCTAACGTTGAAATATCTTGCAATAATAATCTAATTTTTTTGTATATCATTTGAAAAATTTGCAGTTTCACTTTTTAGAAACCAAACTTCAAATTTGTCATGAATTTAGTCAGCAAGCATTAGGTATAGTGAACAATTGCCAGAAACCACCGATGTATAGCATCTAATAAGACAACTTAACAGCAATTATTTGTTTTAATTTTTGCAAATTGATTTCCACAATTATATAACAGTTTATGAATAAAAATGAAAATAAATAGGACAGTATGATGATAGTTCCGCACATCAACAGGCCGGATGGGAGTCACGCTTATTATTTTAAACAGTGGAGCAAGAAGAAGTATGATTTGGATCTCTTGAATTAAAAAGATGCATTTATTACCATTGACGATCTTGAGTGAAAACGTCAGTAATGGAGAGAATGTAACACGAGGAAATGTTACAAGAGAAAGTTCCCAATTATTAATTTATGGATGGGCGTCTTTTAAATTTCAAAGTAACAAATTACAAATTTTCAACCTGGGGGTTATTTAAAAGAGGATTTTCTCCGGCTATGCCTCCTTTTGAAGAGAACCATGTATTATTGAAGGAATAGAAGGTGTAGACATTAAGGGATATATACGTATAAAAAAATAAAATAAAGTACTACCCGGCGTTTCCTGTAAGGAATTAATCTGTCTCGAATGGGACTTTCTAGCTTTTATACTATTTTAACTTTTCTCAAACTGTAAAAGTAATCGTCCTAAAAAAATTATGTAAAAAATTGAGCAACTGTAATTAAATTTCCTTTCGGACTTATTTTTTATAGAAAAATATACATGAGTAAGTGGCAAACTTGGAGTTTTCTGAGGCATAAACATATAACGAGGTAGGCTTTAGCAAACATGTAATAACAAGTATAAACTATGCTTTTAGAAAATATTTGGTCACATAACCTTCTGTTTAAAATCATTAGCGTTAACTCAGCAATTTTACCATTTAGCCTTTATCTGTATTATGATTTCTAGATTTAAATGACTCTGCAACATTTTAATCCATGTAAAACCTTGGGTGACAATTCTGTTCTTATTCTTCATTTTGTCTGATCTCCATCCTATGTTGAAAAATATCACATTTGTTTAGTCATAGGTTTGTTTGATCATTTGTTCGCAGTCAGATGACTTGAAGGACGAAAAATCAAATCTGGCTCTTTAACTTTCACATTGACAGAAGGAGGCATGGAGCATTTACCATCAAGAGTAGTCACGGTAATCTTCCCGAACGGTTCGTAACAACTTTATGGGAACGTTTTGCCAATGGTTCTTTTCTAAGATTTTCCTACTTGTTGACGCTTTCTAATACAAACTTGGTATTACGATAGAACATCGACCGATTTTATCGAAAGTATGCAAGGGCCGATGGTGTGCGTCGGTCGTGAAGGTACTGTTGCCCGGTGACAATGAAGGCGCTCGTACATATTGGAAGAAAAACATCCAACATCGTATTTTCTGTTTATTCCAACAAATTAATTTTTGAATAATTCTTTTAGAATATATTCACGGTAATAGAACAAAAAGTTGTTATCGTTAATCCGGCATAATTATTTTTTGTTTTATCCAAAATTTTTATTTTTTAATGAATTATTTTGCAATAGGGTATATTTGCAAAATTTTGTAATAAAACAAAAGCTGATATCGTTATTTCGACAACAATACGTTTTGGATTATTGAGAAGTAAAAGTTTAATTTAATTAATTTAAAAGTTTAATTAATCCGTAGGCATTGTGATAACAATTAGTTCCCATTAATTCCATACAATTTTCCGAATAATCCAACGGCAATACTTTCTGGTCCATCTAAAAACTTTATTTTTTTAATAATTCGGATATAATATGTCCAAAGTAATCTGACAACACGTGTTCTCGTTTATCCATCAAATTTTTTATTAATACTAATTAATTTTCTGATTAATCAAACATCGATATTTTCTTGTTTATCCAAAAACTTTACGCTTTGGTTAATTCTTTTATATATTCATGGTATAATATAAACAGTAGTTATTATTATTCCGGCAGAGTATTTTGATTAACTTTATTTTTTGCTAAATTTTTTTTACAATATTTCCATGGTGACAAAAGAGAAAGGTATTATAATACATCCGACATCATTATCTTTGCGTTTATCTAAAATCATAAACTTTTGTTTAATCCGTCTACGATGTGGCCTGCGTAATCATTATCATTAATCCATAGGTTTATTTTCGTCAATCCAAAATTTCTTTAATTTAACCAAAACTTGTTTTTCTAGTTAATTCAACTTGTTGATCCGGCTTATTTTTTACAATTAATTTGATATCAATATTTTCTAGTTTATTCGATATACTGAATAATCAATCATTTTCTGTTCTATCAATCAATCCTTTACCGCTATTTCCAACTAAATTCTATTGAGTTAATCCTACTTCAATTTGTTTTATTAAACTAACGATTTGCTCTCGGTCATTCGACAAAATATTTAATTAGTCTTAATTATTTATTATAATAATTATCTTACTTATCTAACATATTTTTTGGTTAATCTGGTACATATCTACAAAACTACAGATTACAATATGCAAGATATTATATTATAACATGTAATAATCTTGATTAATCTTACATAATGTTTCTAGTCAATTTGGCATTACTTTGGACTGATTAATCTAGGAATTCTGATTAATCCGACATTTATTTCCTGTCAATGTAAAATAATTTTATGATAAATTCCTATTTCTTGACCAGGAATGGACCAGGGTTTCCTTGTTTTTACAACTTTATTTTCTAATAATTTTTTTTTTTTTTCAATTGGTAAAAAATGTTATGTGATTAATCCGATTTTAATTTTTTTGTTAGTTTAACCCAAAAGCTTGATCGTGAGTATTAAGGGGGTTTGTATATTTTTTAAACTGACATTATGTTTTGATTTATCCGGAATTGTTATCAGGCGGACATTATTGCATGAACATTTTGAGGCCGTTTCGGTAAATTTTTTATTTTCATTATTCCGTTATTATTTCATTAATTTCGAGAAATATAATAATTGAAATAAGCGTAAAACATGATTAGAAAAATTATTATGTCGAAAACGTTTTTATGCCAAAAGGTTATTTTTTTTCTTACAAGATAGAAAGAATTTAATAAGTTATACAACACAAGTCAGCAGTAAAACACTAATGGTTTTTGTCATCAACATTTGTTCTTGACTTTGCCCTATTTTTTGAAGGTTTTCATTTTAAAATATTTTAGTTATGAAATAATATTTTCAACTAGTAAGTAGCTTGGCCATCTTCATTTGAAAATAAAATTGTCTATGGTAAAAACAAAAAAATGAGGTGTTCGAAATGAAAATTGCATTCACTAAAGGCTTGTCAATCGCGTTTTTTTTAAATTAAGATATTAAAATAAATTTATTTATATTATTTTAAAATTAAATAAACATTACGTGTTTTCGTAAACAATTTAATTTTAAAATATTAAATTTTTTTTTATTTCCTTGGTGGACAAGTAGGCAATTATTCCTGTTATGATAAAAGTTGTTTTCTAGGTGACACCACCCGTCGAAAATTGCATAAATGCATTTTTGTTCCACTCGAGAAGCGAAAATAAACAATTATTCAGAAGAGGAACTTGTATTTAAATAAAATGGCGCTTAATTGTTTCAGCACGAAAAATAAGGGATAATGACCATGTAAACGTTCGCTTGCTCTATATCGCACGTAGATTACACAACTGACTACACCGTTTTGTGTTCGGTTGTGCAACGATGCGGATATCTCAACGGTAACCAGTGTCTTCTTGTCGATGGTCCTAAGATAACTCGTTTCGATGTTGGTAAGGCTAACTATTTCAGAAAAAACCAGGAAGAAAACTATAATGAATTGGAGGGTGTGACTGAAATAAACTACAAATATCATCTGACCATATTCCGTTTGCATCTAATAAACTTTTGAGTGATATTTCATCTGAAAAAAGAATATAAAACAAAATTTTATAAATACTGTATAAAACAATCCATTTATTAGAAGAATAGATCTTACTATTCGATTTGTCTTAACGTTTAAAATGAGGACAGGGGACGCAAATACTTACCCAAATACTCGTAAGTATTGCACAATTCTAATATCGCGTTGGTTAAGTTAAAAAAAATCACATCCTTTAATTATATGGGACGCATCGAGCAACCTTTCTGTAAAACCGTTAGATTTTGTGGTCCGATTGACCAAATAACATCTTTCAATTAATTAATCTTTATGAAAGGTATTGGTTGAGATAAAAAAATTGATAAATTAAAAGCTTATTAAATCCATTAGATTTTTAAAAATGACAAAAAGGAAGGAAAATTCGAAAGGTTGGGCTGAAATGGGAAGTTGGCGTCCGAGTGGATCGGAGTCAAAACTCCAAGTGGTAGAGCAGCGGCGTATTTAGCCGAAGGTCGTGAGTTCGAATCCCGCTCGTGACAATGACTTTTTTAATCTCAACCAAAGCCTTACTGTAGATGTAAGAGATATGCAAGCTTTGGCCCAAAAGTAAGTTCTAACGTCTAACTAATTGATTTTCATCCAAATCCAATATTATTTTCTGGTTAATTCGATAACATTATTTTTTGTCTATTGTTACTGAATGAAAACATACTTTTAGGCTGTTTTTCCCTTATTTTTTGAGAGTATAGCTGCAAGATATTATTGTTATTATTTGTATTTTCTGTATTCTGTATTATTTTCTGATTGACGTTTTTGTGTATAGTATTTGACAGTGACAATTCCTCACTGAAGTCTTCAGATCAGTCTGAAGATCGCTTAATGCCGAAGTGAAATGCAACAGTCATCCAAAACCTTTGGTCTGCGACATTTTTAGTTTTCAAATTTATTATTATGATAATTACGTCCATTTTAATTGTTGCTCTGCTCTAACCAAATAGTGAAGATGGCGAAATGCCGGAACGATCTCACAGACCAACCCAGCGTGGAAAGACGACCAAATTTCAGGCTTATCACCACGCAAACAAAATTTTACCCAATTTCTCATCAAAATGAGGACAAAATACGGTATCTGTTATAAACGAGAAAGCTAAGAATAGGATTATTTCACTCCGGACATCGCCTCCTCGCGAACATTCGGCCGGACGGGGTTTCCGTTGTCAAAGGTATCATCCATCGGGATTACGTCAAGATGTAGGAAATTACATTCCTGAAAATACTGTCCCGGAAATTCCGCGTGCCTTGGGTTCGGTTGAAGACAGTAACCATGTGTAACGACGTCCACGAAGCATGTCCAGAACCCTGGCCATCCTAGTTGGCCTGGAGTAAAGCTTGCGTACGACACGCCTAGATCATATTTCTCGTGACTTATCATGCACAAGAAAACTATTATCACTGGCTAAAATAGCTCTGATACCATTAGTCAAAATCTCTGTACAATAGGAGGCTGTTTTGTCTTTCTGTTGAAGTCCACTAAACAAAAACAACCAAGTATTTTTCTTCTAAGAAAAATATATAAACTATACATATGTATAAAACATAGGAATTACTAATTAGTAGTCACTCCTGTATATTAGCGTTATTTCATTTCCACCATGTTCGCCTCTATTTCAAGGATGATGGAGTTTTATTTAAAAAGATTATTGTAGGTTACTTTTTAGCGGTTTCTTGTTTCTTTTGTTCTAGTTCAGGTTCGGAGGAAACGTGAATTATTATAATTTTGGTTTAGTGTATATGAAATTTTTCCGTCAATTTTCCTTGCGAACCGGAACACACGGTCGAATGAACGATTCGATGGTATACACGTTAGATTCGAACGTTTGAATTATACTGTATAATTTTGACGATAGTATTACGTTTCGTGAGGAAAGTACGTTTAGAAATTTTATCCTGATTGTGTTAATAATCTCGTTACGAATAAAATAAAATATTTATATTTTACGGTATATATAGCCCAGAGTGTCGACTCAATAAGTGGCCTAGTGCCAACTTCGACCATTAACTTAAAATTATAAATAAATGTTCAAATTAATTTTTTTTTAAACAAATTAATCTATTAGGTCAGAAGAGTCTTTATTGCTTTATCCAATTGGATCCTGGGAGATAGACGTAGGTAAATAATTTGTCAATAAATTTTTAGTTTAATGAAGTTTTTCTCTGAGCCAATTATAAAACAGATTTTATTTTTCAAAATAAACCGTGAAATGAAGCCTCGATTTTAAAACTCTCTCTCAGCATGATGTTGCTTTGAAATTCGCCATACCAAATTATTCTGAATGAAAGCAAGAGTTTGCCGAGTCGCTCAAAGTTCGAAAGACACAGGAAACATCGTTAACCCCATCACTCTCATATGCCCACTCACACTTCCTGGAGAATCAAAAGCTAGATGAGAAAGTCTTTTCACTGTTTTTCTCTATGTTTCAGCCAATTATTGGCTTGTGGATTTAAATAATTTCCCGTAATTTCCAATAAAAAGTATACGTTTGTATTGAATTCCTAATCCAATTATATTTAGTTATAATATTTGTAACATAAATTTAAATGAGCAAAAATCAATAAAATATTTAGGAGTCGTCTTTGACACAACTCAATCTTTTACTGATCATATAAATGCTATTGTAAATAAAGCCGTAAAACTTCTAGGATTGGTAAAAAGAAACTCCAAGGATTTAAACAACATAAATTGTATAAAAATTTTATACTTTCCTATTATTCGCTATATTCTTGAGTTCAACTCTCCAGTTTGGCCTCCAAGTTATCTCAAATACATCAATAAGCTTGAAAAATTTCAAAATAGGTTTTTAAGATTCTTAGCCTATAAATTTAACTTAAACTTAGAATTATGATGCACTAAGAGCTGTGATGGACATTAATCCCCTTAAAATAAGAAGAGATATTTATGATGTTATACTTTTATATAAATTGTTAAATTTTATTATAGAAAGCCTTGAGCTTCTGCAACGAATTTATTTAAATGTTCCTTTGAAATATACTAGATATAAAAATCTATTTTCTATCCCTTATTGTAATACTATCTATTCTCAGCACCTATTATCAGAGCATGTAGGCTCATGAATTCAATAGACGTTGATCTTTTCTGTAATAAATTACAATACTTTAAAAATGAAATTACATCCGTTGTTGCTCCAACATAACATTCAGAGCCAATCACTATCACCACAAAAAAAAAAAAAAAAAAAAAAAAAAGGACATCACGAAGATAAATAACGACACAAACGTCGCCAAACAACTCCATCAAACCGATGCCGCTGAACAAAATGCCCAATCCGAGAAACCACCTCCAATAATTTTAAATAATATAGAGAATTTTCTGATTTTTGTAGTATCATCGCAAGAATCATTGCAACTAATATATTCCATTGCCGCACTCTTGCGAACGACGTATTATTACAAACTCAAAACAGCGACAGTTACAGGAAGACAGTAAAATACCTAAACAAGAAACAATATGTTACCAATTAAAAGGTGACAAAATTTCAGAATCGTCATACGAGGATTACACCAAGGGGGGCCGCGGTAGCCGAGTGGTTAAGGCGTCAGACTCTCGGCTAGTAGTCGTGGGTTCGATCCCCACCGTCGCCTCTGGAATAATTTTTCTGACGCCTAAGGGGACTGGTGGCCGCAATTAGAAGAAATTGACACGGCACTCATCAATGGAAGGGGCGGGACCGGGTCTCAGCGACCCTGAACCTGGTCCCAACCTCCTTCAAAAATGAGTTTCTTCGATGGAAGAACACTGGTACAACGGGGGCTCAAGTTCACTTTGTGTTGTGAGCCCTCCCCCAAAAATGGAGCCAGGGTATAGTACAATAAGCTGTACAGCTGCAGTGCTCAGTCCCTGGTATCCATCCATCCACATCCATCCACACCCCACAACGCCAACCGACGAGATAAAATCTGAAATTTCAAAACTAGGATTTGGTTTCAAAAGGGTTCAACCAAGTACATCACCCCATCACCCAGACTGCCTTACCTCTGTTCTTCGTAGATTTTATACAAAATAAACTACAATATCTCATCTACACTAAAATAACTATAGAAGAGCCCAGACAAAGAAACATCCCGCAATCCACTAAAAGCAAAAAAGTATGGCTATACCAGGGCAACTGCTACCCCCAAACGTATCCTCCCTCATTCCTACTATCTTATCGTGAAATCCTTCCTCTCAGATCGATGGATTAAAGTAAGAATCGGCACCGATTTTTGACCTACCAAATCAATCAAAGTTGGCGTTCCTCAAGGAAGTATCCTAAGCCCATCCTCTACACCATCTACACTTCTAACATACCTACCTACACACCCAAACGCACAAATCGCAACCTACGCGGACAACACCACAATCTTATCAACTTTCATTCCACTCCTATCCTAGCAAAAGAAGCACACCACCCTTACCTTACCGCACCTAAACCTTATTACCATCTGGTGCAGCTCAGTGGCGGATTAAGTTAAACGAACAAATCGCACAAAAGCCAACAAGCTACGTTTACGCTCAAACGTCAAACTTGTCCACCAGTGTGCATTTACAACAAGATAACGCCACCAACGAACCGAGTTCGCTACCATGAACTTTATTTGGAACCCATATACACGATTAAAACGGCAGAAATCATCCCATATCCAACGAAATAATAATTTTTTGAGGTTAATGCTACAACAGCTTTTCCCATAATTTTTAATCTAAGAGTATTTTTTGTTTTATGTGATATTATTTTTTAATTAATTCTACCACTGTGCTCCCTGGATGATTGAACATAATCGTTTACTTATAAATCATAAATGTCAATATAATTTCCTGATGACTTTAACTATGATTTTATGGTTAATTCATCATTGTTTTTGGATTCAACCGAAGTTATTATTTTCTGGTGGATACGTTACAAATTTGTTTTGAATCAAAAATCCATTTTGAAATGGTTCTTCGTCGATCGACCATGTATACATGTTGACAAATAATTACCCGGAGAAAGCAGAAGCTAAATCTATTACGTGAGAAATAACTAGGAAGAGAAGTTTGCATTATGTCTAAGCGCTATTCTTCCTTTCAACTCTTTTTTTCCATTACCATTGTCATGCTCGACGGCTACATATTCTTGATGATTTTAAGCGTAAAATTTAAAATAGAAAACACCACATCTTCACATTAGGTACTTGTTTAGTTATGTGTGATTTCCTTGGTGTAATAAAATTACATCAAGAGCTTTGAAAAGAAAGATATGAAAATCGACTCGAAAATTTTTAGTTCAAAAGAAACCTACTAGATATTGATTTTTGTTAATAACAACAATTATTTATTCTGTTATGAAGTCCCAAACCATTCTGAAACAAGAACAGATCTGCGCCTTTAATTGCGCATAGACAAATTAAATGAACATCGTGACAATGCTGTCCAAAGAAATATGAATGAATGTTAATTTGAAACACAACACGGTTTAAAAAAAATTAAATGTTTAAAGATTTAAAGCTGTAAACTACATTGTTAAATTATAAAGGGAAGATAAAATGTTTTATTGCTAAATAAAGGGATTTTCTAGCTTTTTTGACTCTCAAAATGTTTCATTATCTATCAGACTTGAAAGTCGACACTAAAAAGTGTTGATACTAATATCTAGTTCATATGCTGCAGCTTTTTCTTTATAAATTATGATTGATCATATATTTAATTATGTTTATTATAATTATGACGTTGAGTCATTTCAAATCTGGGCGAAAAAGAAATAACCAAGTACATTTTTTCATACTCGAAATGTATATTTTAAGAAGAGGAAGTACAACAAGGAGGAAATAAACATAACTAGAGTAAGTAGTATCTTTTGAGTTTTTATTTAGAAAAATTAGAATAAACAATAACAAAATTTAACAAATAATATAGCAATATTTAACAATTTTTGATAAACAAATCAGTCGTGATGTTTCTTGTAGTGTACGGGAACAGGTACGTGTTTGACGACGGGTACTGGAATTTTGACAGGAACTTTGACTTCATACGGAACCCGTTTTTCAACGGTGTAAGGAACTTTTTTTTCTACGAAAACCTTATAGGGTTTCGGCACTTCCACAGTGTACGGTTTGTCGACAGGCACTTTGACTTGGACGGGTATCCTTTTTTCCACGGTGTACGGAACGTGCTTTAGGACTTGTACATGGACAGGGTAAGGTTTGTCTACCGGTACTTTGACCTCATACGGTACGTATTTCGCGACCGTGTAAGGCACTTTTTTTTCAACGTAGACGTTGTAAGGCTTGGGCACATGGACCGGATACTGTTTATCAACAAGAACTTCGACTTTGTAAGGTACTTTCTTCTCTACGGTGTACGGGACGGGTACTGGCACTTTGACCTCATAGGGTACTTTCTTTTCCACGGTCACTGCGTAGGGTTTCGGAATCGGGACGTCGAACGGCTTGTCAACAGGAACTTCGACCTTATAGGGCACTTTCTTCTCGACAGTCACGGGATAAGGGACCGGTACTTTCTTTTCCACTGTCACCACTTTGATTTCTTCTTCTTCTTCTTCTTTATGGAACGAGCCTTGATGGAGGTCGTGGGATGACTGGAAGTTCTGATAGCTGGTAGATTCGTACTTGTGGCCGCCTTCTCCTCCGCCTTCGTCGTGCTTGCTGAAATCATAAACGGCACCGCCTCCCAAAGATGGGTAACCGCCACTCTCCTGGCCTCCAAAAGACTCCTGCAGGTGGCCACCGTGCTCACCTTCACCCCTCACCAACAGGACACAGGCTAAGAATAGTAAGATGCGAGACATCGCGAGCTTTCTACCCTTCCGACCAATCCTTTCTTCTTCTTATACACGACTCCCCACCTAGATCTTTTTCCCTCTTTTCGTCCTGCAGCATTTACTTACACTACTTTCCAATTCTCTCGTTTCAATTATTATTTAATAACAACAAAAAGTATTTTAATTTGTGTTGCCTTAAATAATTTTGAAGAGCCAGGTAAAAAAAACTTTCAAAACAACCATTACTTTACCAACTTCGTAATAATCATAACCAACCATACCGTATATTTCCTACGCAAAAAATTAAATCTACATACCATGTACATTTTTAAAATTTACTTAATATTCGAAAGATAGATCAATTTTTGATTTTACCTAATAAAATTTTAAAAAACTAGGTTGGAAAATTAATTATATTTTTATTTTTAAAAACGTTAAATAATACTTACAGTAATTTGTTTAAGAAGTGTACTTATCCTTAAGAATTATGCATTACTGCCTTGAAAAAAATAGGTGTTGTTTCAGGTGAGCTGGTCAAGGAAGCTAGTGTACAAGAAGAATGACGTTGGACGTTTAAAAAACTGCAGAATACGGTGGAACATAACTTCAAAAATCAGCACAACATAAAAATTTTCTTTAACATTTTTGATTGTTCAAAAACGGTGCTATCGTCGCACTTAACGTGTGTGTACTCGAATGCGTCCTTTTGGCATTATTGAAGGACATGGACAAATACATCATATTATATCTGATGAATGAAAATGAATGCTAACTTCCAGCCAAAATACCCTCTCATAATTGATAATGATAATTTAAACATATAGAAATCTTTCTAAATAAATTAATCCGATAAACGTTCAGACGAATAAAACAACACTCTCAAAACGAAGAATTCTTCTAAATAAATTAACGCAATGTGTATTATGTTACATAATATTCTTTGGGTTGAATTTGGATATAAAATCACGAAAATTTACGAAATTTGGAATTATAAGACAGTACTCCAAAGACAACAAAAAAGAGGATATTTTCTAAACGTATAAATTACTTCCTTAAAATAAAACAAGAAGCTTCAGGTAACAGATGGGATAAGCATGAAAAGTTACATTCAATCATATTACCAGGTGAAAGGTGTTATGTTAAATAAATCTGCCATTAAAAAGTAATCAGGGTCTACGCTTTTTTGCAAAGTTGACGCATGACTCGTTTTGAGGCAAATTCGGTTAACGAAACAATTTTACAAAGACAACTTCAATCGAAGACCCCTCTCAATTTTACGAAGTGCTTACAAATTCCAACTAAATTGTGAATTATATTCAGGAAATCAATGATAATGTCGACTGGGAGAATAAGGAAGATACTATAGTGCCTTCTGCAATTTTGAATGTAGCAATTGCTGCTTATAACTAACTACCTCAAAAAATTAGGTGAGAGAGACCTCAGTCTACAGAATATGAACCACCTATGGGGAATTATTTAAGGGGGGTTTAACTAACAAATGAAGTAAGACAACCAGAAACAAACGATGGATCAATCGTAAAAAAATTCGTTTTAACCAGAAAGTAATAGCTTACTAGACAAAAATTGGTGTCGGTTTAGGTAGATAATAATGTCGATTTAAGAGTATAAAATGCCCAATTAGTCAGTAAATACTGTAGCGGATTCACTGGAAACCAGTGATAGTACTATGGTTGTATCTGCGTGAACCGTAGGATTAACCAGAAAGTGACGATGGATTAATTGCAAAAGAAAACTCGGATTGCCCAGAAAATGGTACCGGTCGAAAAATAATGTAGAATTAATCATGAAAAACAATGCAGCAATTTTTGACGAAAATCCGAAATTAAGTTACAACGTTTTAGATAGCAACATAGTTTTCAAAGCCAAGTAACCTGGCGCATAAAACAAAAACAAAAACAAAAACAAAAACCCTGACGTAAGTTTTATCCAGCTTAGATAAAAATCGTTCTAGAAGCTCGAAGTCAGCAGAAATCTCAGCATCTGCACAGTCAAGAAAACAGGAAAAGCTCGTATGAATAATATACACAAAGTCCTCCGCCTGTAATGTTCATGTCCGAGAATAATCTTCGGATGACGCGACTAATTATATTTCATCTGGAGCATGTCCATCCTTCCTGGAAGTGATGAGCGTTCTCTTGGTTTTGCAGTTTCATTAGACACACCGCTTTTACTGGACTTGCGTAACAACTGGCACGATTGATGGCGTGCTTTGGTTTGTTCCAGGCGTTTTTCCCTATTTCCTGTGAAGTGATCTATGCATTGATAACTAACAATTCTATACAGAATGTCAAAAAATCTGACTGTTAAGTGGACCAGAAAACAAAAATCTATTTCATTGTTTTAGGTGATAAAAACTTCATACAAACATAAGAAATTAAAAATTTAGTAATTAAAAAATTAATAGTAGAAAATGTTTGGTCTCAACCATAACTAGGGTTTCATAACTGGAGATGTCAGCACGAACTTAGATTAAACTTTAAAAATTTTCTAATTAATAAAGTCCATATCTGATTGGATTATAACAGTCAGGCTTTGATTTTTTTTTAAATAAACTTTTTGGGCGAGTTTTCTTGTTGGGTTCTGCAGGGTACTGAATCTGCTGTTTGGTCGTTTCAGATCGCCTTGGTTGCATATCCTCACTGGTTTTGTTCATCAGTCATATTTCAACATATTCAATGTTGATCAGTGTTTTATTTTCATAAAATTTTCTAAATTAAAGACATACATTACATAAATATGCATTTTTCAGAACCTAACCGATGAAATAATCACAGACCAACAGGAGGTGCTCAAATCTGAAGACATCAGTGAGAAACTTTGGGTAGAAAGACCAAGAAGAACTTCATTTCTCTTAAAATGCAACACAGTTAAATCTCATTAGCAGCCAAAATGGTCCTGCCATATCAGGCTGTTAGTTTTCAGGATCTTCAGGAGTTGGTATTTAATAATCAACTTTTTATCATTTTTACCCATATAGCAATAATATTTATTGTTTTTGAACACAGCTTTTTTTAAAATAATTTTGTATTATGCATTTGGTAAGACCTGGTACATTTAAGAGACCAAACTAAACTACAACTATCCACTAATTTCTTTTCTTCTTGTCAACTTTTACATTATTTTTCATAAGTTCTATAATTTTGTTAGTCAGTATAGATGTGAACATAGATTCAATGTCAATACATATTACTACGTGTACCTTGAACCATGATATATCATACTTTTTTTATTTCCAAAGAGTGTTTTACTTCAAAATTCTATAAGTTTGAAATCAGAGATAAAGGTTTTAACAACCTTCACTCTAATAAATAACGCATCATATATATGAAGGGACAAAGATATATTGCAACTAAAAATATTTATGGTCCGATTTATTAGGTCATTCAGGATGTTGTATTTCTTTCTTAGTAGTATGTTATTATGTGCTCTATCATAAGTTCTTCTCAGAATGACACCTATGTGGTCTCACCTTCATTTGAATGCGACTGCATTCTCACGTGCAACCGTATAATCATGCAAAAGTATAATCTTCTAGACCTAGTGATTCTTGAAACAGTTTGTATTTTTTCAAAATTCTATTTATAGATTAACAGCTGCTAATATCAAAATAATCAATAAATAAAACAATAAAATAATAAAACTAATGATTCAATGAGAAAGTTTGGATATGTACATGAAAGGTCTTAAAGTACTATTTGCTACCTTTAAAATAAACAAAAATGTAAAAAATGTGCTCTCATTTTTTTTTTCATCGCATCAGGATAACATTTGGTTTGTCATAGGTCTTATGTGTTTTAGGTTTAGTTAAGAAGAAGATATTTTAAAAAAATGTTTATAAGTGAGTAAAAATAAAGAAATATATATTGTTCACAATGTTGGATGTGTTTTCAATATGTTTATCTATATCAGTGTATTATTTTTATTTTTATTTTTTGCTTGTCTAACAGCTAATAGGCTCAATATCAATTCTGGAAACTGTTTATTGTGTCTTATTAAACATTTTTGTTAATCTGTTTATCGAAATAAACTGAGTAAATAGTTTTTTGCTTATTAACTGCTGATAATTTTCATTGGAAGCAAGGAAATCAATAAAATAATAAAAAATATATATGATATTGAACCATTCTGGAAGTGCGGATAAATTATGAAAGACTTCTCTTATTGATTTATGTTCATCAGCCAACATATTAGTAAAATAGCTTTATTCATATTTTATTTTTTATTTTTTCATTTCAACAATTTTTTTTATCAACACATCAAAATTATAAATAAGTACTTCAGTAGATTGGTATGATTAATTCCAAGTAAAGTTGTTTTTTGAAAGATAGAAAAGTATAAAAATATAAATTTTAGGATAAAGTTTGAATATTCAAATATGATTTTGCAAGTTAATAAATAGTAATAAATATACCAGTATGTGAAGGGATTGCTTGTTTTCTCATCACAGTATCTGGTTTGCTTATTTTATTTTATGATTTGAACTTAACTTAGTAATAAATGTAATAAAAAACAAATTTACTGATATAGTTTAATTATAAATTAAGTTATCTGGTTTTGTTATTTAGTTGTTAAGTGTTTCAGTTATCAAGTTTGTATTTTTATTGTTTTTTCAAGAACTTTAAGTTACACATGTCATGTTCAGATATATTTGTTTTCTTGCTGAGTTGGCCAGCTTGATCTCACAGCACTTGTTTACAAAGACTTACATTAGATGATAGCAAATGAAGCGACTTTTTAAAATTTTTTTATTTCAGTAGATTTACTAAGACTTGACAAGATTTATTGGTGATTAATCTATACTATGTAAAGTAAATTCTCCTATTTCTATATTATTTCTTTAAAGTAATTTTTATACCTGCTATATATTTTTTGTTTCCCTGATGATGGTGGATTTAAAGCCGGGAACCTCACCTTACAGTGATGAGCACCGTGCCAATGCCTAAACCGTTGTGGCCACCTATGCCCTGCTTATTCTTTTAAGCAAATAAGCCTAAACAAGATAAAAATGTGATTTCAGAATGATTAAGGTTTCCTGGTTTTTGTACTCTTTTTTTGTTTGTTGTTAATCATTGTTTATCTATACCAGCCTCGTAATTTTTTTAATAGCTTATTAAATTGGAACATGAATTATCATAGCCTTTAAAAATTAGTTCTTGTTTTCTGATCACATCAGGATAACATTCAGTTTGTCATATTTTCGGGTTTTGCAATCTGTTATTAACTGTGTTGTTTTATATTACAAATTATACATTCCAAAATAATTCAATGATATGAATTATTAGAAGGATATTTGATATTTTGATGGACGTCTATAATAGCATGAAGATGATTCCAGAGAAAATTTGGCTTTTGAATTGTGATGTTTAAAATAGTTTATTATCTGTTCTGTAGGTTGTAATAAATTGAAGTTCTATGTTATGCATTCAACCATATCAGTCTGTTAAATAATAAATTTTGGTTAATATTTCATAAAACTGAACAAATGGCTGCGTTGAAATTACCATAGGTTTTGGATAATTTACAGTTGCTCCTTCATCTTTTTATAATTTATGAAGCTGGTTGAATGTCAATTTTACCTGAAATCACTTGGTGCGAGCTTAGATGAGTTTATAGGTTTAATGTTCGTCGAAATGACCTTTAAAACTTCGTAGAGCTGGCGGGAAAGGATCTCGTTGCTCGGACTATTTGAAAGCTTTTGTAGCCGCCTTGTGCACCCTATCGTTGGACGTGGTTTTTACACATCTGGCAACTGAACTCTGAAGCCAGTTGGTTTCAGGACTCCGTCGGCTTAACGCTTTCATGTCTCGATCATCGGCTTTACGTGCAAACGTTGATGGACAAGTCAAAAGTTCCTACTTGGACGAAAGTCTGATCGCTCTTAAAATTTTTCGCCATTTTGCAAGAACTTTGACAGAACGCACTTGGGATTTTTTTAACGTTCAGTTTGACTAAAGGTAATAAAACTATCTTAATTTTATATTTGGCGTATTTTGAAGTTTTCTGTTTTTGATCGTACCTACTTCGAATGTCAGAATAGAAAATAAAACTTATAACCTGTCCCCCCTCCCAAAAAAAAAAAAAAATAAAAAAAACCTGATGATTTAATCCTTGAAGCATATTTCTTATCTACAACATACAACATAAATCTGTTAGTTTTAGCCATCTTGAACTTTGGCAAGCAAACGAACACTACCCTCTCTAATTGAAATGAAAATAGTTATTTCGATTTATATGTATGTTTGGAAGTTTTAAACTTTAAAGAGATCCTTTCAAAATGGATTGATTTTGTGTTAAAAGTTAAGCTAGTGTGGTGTTTTCCTTCAATGAAGCAGCAAGTTATTTATCCTTCCTACTTTCATGAAAGATGCTTTCTATCAACTTTCTAACGAGCTTTGACCTTCATCTATAAAATATTCTTGTTTTAAAATCTGTCTTTAGTGTGCAATTGGTATCTATATTTATCCGTATCTATACAAACAATATAATTTTCATATTACACCATTATTAAACAGAACTAAGTAGCAAATGTATCAATTAAAAAACTATCATCCTTTATAAAATTTGTTTCGTATTTTTAAAAAACAACGACCTTTTACCGTGAGAATGTAGTAGAGGGCGAGTCGAGGTGTTATGAAAGAAGTGCCTGATCAGCTTTGGGCACATCACGTGAAACTTGCGTGCAAGTTGTTTGTTCCGTCCTTCGGACATGCTTATTGCGTGCTTCTTGTAAGGAATGACTATGATACGAGCGTAAAAAATTAAATAAATCAGAATGAAAATTTTCAAGTTCCAGCCAGCACAAAGAAATGTAAACATAATAATTAACAAATTTGTTTATCATCATTATTTATCATGAGTACAGAACCCACTTAAAACTAAATCTATGAAATGAAAAACAATATATATATATATATATATATAATTGTGATAAACACCGAAAACCATTAATAAAAAAAGCTTATGTGCAAAAAGAGCTTATGTTGATTAAGAGATAAAGATCAATAATTCGGCTAAATAGCTACTTTCCATTGTCCAGGTACACTAGAATATTTAATGCGGAGTGCTGTAGAGAGAGTAAACTACAGACTGGATATCAAGTCAAAACACGGACTTTTGCGAAAGTTAAGAGAAGAGAAGGACAGTGAACATGATTTTGTATTAGTTTGTACGAGATACCGAAATTAAATCTGCGGGTGTTCAAATGAAATCGAATTATAAAACTATGTCGAGTAGAAACTACCAAAATAGAATGCTCAAAAATGTAGTGCGGTCGATGTTTGGGTAGAGCGAATTTGTCATTGTGCCTAGTGTTGTAGTCAGGAACACCTAAAAAAATGAGCCGTTTAAACTTTGTTACACTCTATATTCTATCACAAGATCATCAAATATCTCGTTTGAATTGGGACAAACTTATGGAGCAGACACCAGGATCCAATGCCATATGCTACATGTGACATAAAAAGGGCATAGTGGGCTGTTGGCAGTCGAGATTGGTATAAACTGGTTTCAATCCCTTTAGTACATAAAAAGCACCGGTCAGTTTTCGAACCAGGAAGGTTATGACTGTCAATTCAAAGGCTGTAGTGAAGTTCAATATCCAAAACCTCTTATCCATAATGTCCAATTATCCAATCGAAATTTTGAAAACAAGTCCTTTAAAATTGGCACCATCCTTTGGTACACAGATGGATCCAAGACACAAGAAGGTATAGGAGCAGGAGTATTTGGACCTGGTATCAAATACTCGGAATTCATGGGAAAACTCACCAGGAAAACTCTTTCAAGCAGAGATTCACGCAATAGAATGATGTATCCAATTCAACCTAGATAAGGGATAGAAAAACAAGAATATAGCTATTATGTCAGATAGCCAAGCAGCCATCAAAGCACTAAGTTCAAATATCATTAGTTCAAGGATGGTGCTGAATTGCAAAACCAAATTAAATTTATTAGGTACGCAGAACAAAATCAGCCTCTGCTGGGTCCCAGGACACATGGGTGTAGATGGCAATGAGAAAGCGGACACCCTTGCAAAGAAAGGGGCAGCTACACCGCTGACGGGACCCGAACCCTTCTGTGGCATAGGTATCCACACTATTAACGATTATCTCAGACAGAAGGACAAAAAGAAAATAAGGAGACTTTGGAATTCGCTTATTGGACACAGACAATCCAAGAATCTTTTAACCAATTTTGGAAAGAAAGAAATTACAGAATGTGTCAAAGGAGGCAGGAACGAACTGCTAATCCTAACAGGATTCCTAACTGGACACTGTAGATTAAATGGGCATTTAAAGAAAATTGGAATAATCCAAGATGGCACATGCAGATTCTGCAAAGAAGCAGAAGAGACACCAACACATCTGCTAACAAACTGCGGAGCAACATTAGCTCGCAGGAGGAGGTGTTTTGGGATGTACAATATGACCATAGAAGAGCTTCAACCAATAAAACCGGGCCTACTAATCAAGTTCCTTGATGAGGTTCTGTGCTCTAGGCAGAGAACGGGGGATACAATAGCTCTTAAAGGGCGCAGTATACAACACCCTGAAATATCATTATCATCATCAACCTTCCTAGTGAGAAAAGTGACTGCTGCGTTTATACTACAGATTGAAACCAGTTGTTACAGAAAAGCCTGGAGTTATGAGCCAAACCATTTTAGTATTTGACTTTCTAGGACACTTTACTAGCAACTGCTACTATTATGACGAAACCGGTTAAAAGCTTTGAATAAATATTGTTACATCCGAACTGCTAATATATATTAAGAACCCTCACCCAAAGAAGAGTGCACATAGTGAAGTCAAAATGTAATGTATCTATCAGAAAGCCATATTGAAACTTGGAAAGTGATATACAGGGCTATTATAATTGTTCAATAGTTCTTGATAACTTTTCGTATGGATAAAGATAATCGATACATGTTTAAAACTGTCCGGAAATTCCCCTTAAGCGATGGAAGTTCATGGAGATGATAAATGGTATCACAAATACTCCAGTTTCATTGAACCAAATGAGGAGTAAGAGAAGTCTCCAGCGCTGTACTTTGTCTCGTGTATGGTTTCCAAGTGTAGTCATCCTTGAGGAACTGAATTGACCGTTTTTCTTTGAACAAACATCACATCACTTCGATCGAAGTCACGATAGCTCAAATGGTAGAGCAGCGGCGAATTTAGACGAAGGTCGTGGGTTCGTGACACTAGCTTTTTCATATAACCAGTACCTTACATAAAGAAAAGTTAATTCTAACAAGTTATTCGGTCAATCGGACCACGAAATATAATGGAAACGATAATAATTTTTATACAAAGTTGTGGGTACTTCTTATTCTTATAAACTTCAAGGGTACGTGCAAATGCTTACGTATGTTAGTAAACATGATTTTTACACTGGTATTACGTCCTATTTTTTAATAATATTTATTAAGGTAATGTATTAAGGTCGAATTAACTTGAATGTCGAAGACATCATCCGTCCAAATTGGCATTATCGTTCTGACCCTAGTAAATAAAGGCTGCCAAATCGATGAACACCTTTATTCATGCCATTGACAGATCATGGTCGAGGATGGGATGTCTGAATTTTCCATTAATTTTCATTTTTTTTTTTTTGAAAAGTCGTTCGAATTTTAAAAACGGTTCATTTTTATTATTATTAGGGTGTTTTTATTAATTGGCCTGTCAAATTCACTTGGAAATTTTAAAGAAGCCTGACAATTTGGTAACAGTACACTACACCGTGTCAATTCAAATTTTTCGAAATTATCTGTGCAATCAATTATTTTACAGAGCGTTGCGAGCAAATAGTCACGCCCTTGGTAACTGACCTCCCTTGATCTTTTGATTTTCTTTTTCTACCATCCGATATATAAATGTAAATATATCATTTATATATTTTTTCTATTTCAGAAAACAAGGAAGAAGGCTATTTCGGTAGTTGACAACGTAAATAAACCTGTTTTTATTGAAAAGAACAAGGATGTTCAGTCAAATTAAAAATTTGTGAGTGTAATTTCCGTCTCGACTGACTGTTCTTTTCTATTAATGTAACCGTGACAAAACACGTCCTGAACATGGTTTATTTTCCATTCAAGGCGAAGGCGTTTTGATCTGATGAACAGACCGTATTTTGAGAAGATTTTTCAAAATTTTTTTTACCGTTAATTATTGTAGTTTGACACAGAAAAGAGAGAACAATAAAATCTGTATGTTCATTGTTTCATTAATTAGATGCGTTAGAAACAGATACGGCCCATTAACCTTCGCCAGATAATAGAACCATATCTTTTATTTCAGTTGTGCCTATTATCGATTTTTTTTTCTTTTCCTTCAGCGATAAGCTAATATCAGTTTGAGGCTCGTCTTCAATAAAAATAAGACCTACTATATTAAGACGTGACGTTTTTGTCTAAGGCGTGTCAATTATTAACCACAAAAAGACAAATCTTAAAAGAGGAGTATGGAAATGTCCAAGATTTAGACTTTAAGCTTTCATTTTCACTCGAAATTCGCTTGGCTCATGGACCCATTGATTTTTTTGTAAAGTGTTGTTACGGTCTACATAAAATATCTTAGGACTATCACAGTAATAGTGAATTATACAAAATATTCTAGAAATAGAGAAACACCCCGTAACTCAAAATACAGAGATCATGAGTTGCAGTCTGGTGTTTTAGAAAAACATTTTCTTTATCGTGCCAATGTTTAGATTTTTATTGAGATCATCTTCAGAGCTCAATTACGATCGAACGGTCACACCAGACCGCATCTCACCATCTTCGAATAATCATTGACTAAAGGTCACTAAACACACACATAAAATATACACTTGGCGATGCCATAAATGATTTTATGTTCAGTAGTACTTGCATAAATGCTGATTTTTGTTATTTGACCGTCACCGGTAAACCGTCAGTTTGTTTCATTCCCGTACATACTTCATTGTTTGTTTCGCCTATGGTCTATAAATAGGCTAATTTGAAAGTTTAATTTGAGAGATGTAAGTTTATTTTTATTTTCAATTTGCCGGTGATGAAGGTTCTGTAAACAGATTTGTGGTCAAAGGAGCGGATCGGTTGGCATGTGCAAAGCGATTTCTTCATGACTACAAGAACAAGTTCCAATTCGAAGTCATTAGTTATCAAAATTTAAAATTGTTATGAACGTCTTGATGAACATTATGAAAATAACACATCAATACTGTAAATTTGCAAACAATGCAAAATGAATCTGTTGTTAACTTTGTTTAGGATATGGAAAAATTTCCATTTCATCTTTTAATTGTTATTTTTGAAAATTAAGAAATGTCGTTTGATTTTTTTCTTTTTCTTCCGAACTAAGCATCTAAGCATACTTCGGTGTGATAGTCTAATAAGCCATAGTTTTCAGCAACAATGCCTACGTGACTGGTATCACGGTTGCTCACTGAGGAAACAACAAAGAAACACCCTCGTCCCTTAATGAACAACAATTGTTTTTTCATAGAGGCAGCAAATAGGTCGTTTACCGCAATCAACGTTCGGTTTACCTGGGCAAATGAATTAAAATACCAAATAGGGTTCTTGTTGCAAATAAATGAAAATTTTTATTTTATTTTATTTTTATTTTAATTTGTGCTAGCCCAAAGCACAAGATGAACAAAGAAAAACACAGAAATTAAATTAATGTACAAACTAATTACTAAGTCCCTCTGATTACTTAAATCAACCAACACCTCAAAAATCATTGCACAGGGGTCAGTAACATGTAAAAAGTCATCTGTGTTTTTTAGCTCACAACATGAATTCAAGTGAATCGAATTACTGGAAGAAACAACGAATAAAAGTAACTTCGATTCATACGGTCTAGAAACTAACCATTAAGTTCCTCCGGTTACCTGACTAACCAGGCATGAAAAAGTGTTAAAAAAAGGAGGTGGGTCAGTATCGCATAAAAACTTAACGATGCTTTTTAGCTGACCGTTAGGCCCTCCGGTTACCTGAACTAACTGAACATTACAAAAGAATCGGAAAAGGAGGAGGGGTAATAATGTAGTACAGAAAAAAAAGTTAACGATGCTTTTAGCTGACATCAGAAATTTCAAAATACATGAATAAACAATAAATAGAAAATAATTTCGATTTGGATGATTAAAAACTAATCATTAAGTTGTCATCTGAACCAATCTGTACATTAAAATGTATCGAAAAGGGGTCATAATCGTATTAAAAAATTGACGGTGCTGTTTTAGCTGACAACATGAAATCAGAAATTTTAAACTGCACGATGAAAATAGAATAATAAATGTGTAGAGATTAGTGACCGTTAATCGATAATTATTCAGATATCGTGAGATGCGGTCTGGTGTGATGTAGGTATTCAGAAAAAAATTTTCTTTATCTTGACAACGTTTCGATCTTTATTGAGATCATCTTCAGGGCTCAATAAAGATCGAAACGTTGGCACGATAAAGAAAATGCTTTTCTGAAACCTACATCACACCAGACCGCATCTCACGATATCTGAATAATTAGAATAATAAATCTTATCTAAAAAACTTATTATTAAATCCCTCCATTTTCCTGAACCAATCAGGACTTAATAATGTATGGGAAGAGAGGTCAATATCGTATAAGAGAGTTAATGATGATTTTTAGCGGACATCATGAAATAAGAAGTTTCAAATTACACGATGAATAACGAATAAGAAATATTTCTGATTTAATTGGTCTTGAAACTAATCATTAAGCCCTGGGAACCTGAAACTTCCAAGACTTAAAAAAGTTAACGACTGGTTTTAGATGATAACATGCATTCAGTAATTCACACACGATCTGTACTTATTTCACAGAGAATGTGTTTCCTTATGGTTCAGCTTACAATGTGTCGTTTATCATCATGCCATGTTTGTTTTTCATTTTCAAGTTTCTCTTGCTCAAAATGGGTAGAAAGTGTACCAACGACTTATTCTTTTTTCTACTAATGAAAGATCTTATTTATGGCATGGAAAAGGGGCCGTGAAATATATTCGACCGATAGTGGAACAAAATGTTGGCCCATTTCATAACTTTTGTTCAAATTAGAAAGAAATTTTCACAAAAGCCTTCCGGCTTGTCATCCGAAAATATTCAAGCTTTTTATGTTATTTTTTTAATTTCAGATTTTTCTATACAGTTTATCAACGTGTGTGATGGTGTATTAATGAAGTTTGTAAGACTAACAAAGTAAATGTGCTCGATATGAATACTGGTCGTCTGTTTCACTGTTCACCTGGGACTGTTTACTTATCCGGGCTAAATTATAAGGCAGACGTTATCAACCACTCGTTTTTATAGATAATGGTCAGTGATTATAGCGGGACCGGCGGTGTGAATCACCTCCCCGCGCAAAGAAAAGAAGGAGAGCCCCCTCCAGATGAAGACCTGCGACTCAGAAAGAAAGCTTCATTCCCCCCTCGTTTGTAAACAAGTTAACACGGAAACAAGAGGAGAGTTACTGCACTCAGAAGTCGTATCCAGTCCTCTCCTGAGATACTCTTTTTATCATCTTTTGACAGTGAGTTTTCTATTTTTTTTCTCAGATACAGTCAGATTTCTTCTCTGAAAATAAATCTGATATATCTGATAAATGCCTACTGATGCAAAAGATTGATTCCAAAATTCAATGTTCAAAGTACTTGAATAAATGTCACATTTTGGGATCGTAAACAACAATAAACTCTAAAAATAAATTGAATAAACATTTACTTAAAAACTTCGACCAAATTAGCTAAATATAATACAAGAAGGCCAAGAGCAACTTGTCATTTATTAAATAATACAATTCGACAAATAATCTGACCATACATAGATTTACAACCATGTAATAGTCTATACCAATTTTTCTTAAATTTAATTTATTTTCCTTTACAACTGTACACGTATTATATTCAACCAGCAGATGGGATTGCCGTTATAGAGAAAGCTTATTGGCACCTCTCTGGATAAATAAAACTATATTATATAAATATATTATTTTCAGTCGCTTACGTGGTAATGGTGAGGAATGGACAGATCGTATTTGTGTATTAGTGTGATTTTGTAAATTTACTATGAAAAGATTTCTTTTGATGGAAAGAAAAAATAAATGTTTAAAAAAACAGTATGAAGATCCGTGTGAAGTGTGTTATTGTTTAGGTAAAGGGACAGAAACAATTAGTCTAAAAATTTTGGATTGAAAATTTTGCAATATTTGGCCGATCCATAAACTTAGTACATCCGAATAGGTTTGAGTAATCTGTGGAAGTCGGAAGTTTTGATTTTAATAGTAGTTTTGATCGTCGGTTGAGTAGGTAATAAGACATTTGAAATAGTTTTTTGTATCTGTCCTTTATAAATCGGGCGCGCGCGCGTGTGGATTCCAGGTTAGTCATCATGTAAGTCCTAAGTAGTTAACTTTGTCTGATTGAGATACAGGTTCATTGTGTAAGTATGTTAGAACAAGTCGAAGTGATATGAGGTGATTTTGGGTGGTTAAACTTTGTTTTCCAAAGATTGCTTCATTTTGCAATTGTTGAAACATTGGTTTTTTAACATAAGTAAAGCTCGTGAGTGGGATGACTTGTTATTACGGTGGTGGCGGTAAGTGCATTCCCATTTGTGGGCATGCCCGAAGTAAAAATTGTGTTAAACAGCGGAGCGAGTTGTTAAGAAACACCTGCAAGCACTTATTTCATCTTAGATGTCTCCGAACTCTGGTTTGCTGAGAAAAATCTCTCCCTGTGGTATGGTTAGATCAGGTAATGGCTTGGGGTAACAGTAACTTTAATTTGTGTAATAATCCCTCATGCGAGCACTTTGTCGAAGGCATGAGAAACTTCTAGAAACACGCCAGTCACGTATAGTTTCTGCTCGAGACACGAAGTAATGAAGTCTGGAACTTGAAGGTGATGAGTAGTGGAATGATGGGTTCGAAATACAAAATTAAATAAGAAATTCGCATCTTTTAAACAGGCGAATAACACATACATTGGGAATTTTATAACTAAAAATAGTTTTGTAATAATAGTATAATATCTTTAAATTTTATGTTAAATGTACATAAGGAAGTTTAAATCAGTAGTCATTAGTATAGTCGTTCACTCGCACACAAGCCGTATATATTTCTTTGGTTTTACATCAAATTCAATCGCACAATGATTAACGCGCTCATACACTTCTCACTGGAATTGAACGTTCATTAACAGAATTATTCACTCGCTTATTTATCCACTCATTCACTCATGTCATATTCATTCATTCACTCCATACTCGTTCCTACAAGTATGATAAATGTAAAGTAATTTCAGATCATTTACTAGTACACTCACACGCTAACCCAGTCATTCATTCGATTTCAGGATAACTTTGCCCTCCCTCATCTGTTCAAACGTGTTCATTACCACAATCCTTCTCTATTCCCATGCCGACTATTTATATATTCATTTGTTCCTAAACTTTTCTTTCAATCACGATATAATTTATTCAAACAATAACCTCGCCAATTCATTGGCTCATTTAGCATTCATTTGTTCACAGACTAGCTTTCTTCTCGCTTTCAATGTTGTTTTTCTACACAATCTCTCGGCAGTCCATTTGACGACTCACTCGTTTATTCGTTCACAGCCTAATATTTCTGTCACTTACGATATAATTCATTTACATAATCAATCATTATTTCATTTGTCGACACATTCATTTGTTCACTCACTAATACTATTCACAATCACGCTAATGTGGCTCATTCGCCCCTCATTCACTAATAAAATTCATTCACATAATTCATAATTATTCACCAGCCCACCTGCATTCGTTCACAGACAAACCTGTCCGTCACTCATGATATAATAAATTTACAAAATAATTATATAATCGTTTATTTGTCCACAGTCTAACTTATTTCTTAATCACACCATCACTTTCAAACTTATTTGTCGATTCACTGATTCGTTCACAGGCTTACTTTCCCATCACTCACATTATAATATTAATTCACACGATCACCTCGCCCATATGTCGAATTCAGTGACTAACTTTCGTTTTACTCGTATATTATTCATTCACGCATTCACTCACATTGTCTACTCAAGTCATTCTTTTATTTATTCACAAACTTATTTTCTTCTCAATGTCAACAATCTCACTAGCCCGTTTGTTCCCTCACTCATTCATTTGCTTCCAGACTAACGTTTTTCTCATTTACGGTACAATTATTTCCCTCAATGACTCGCTCGTCCATTTATCGACACATTCGCTCATTTATTCCTTAACTAGACTAACTTTCCTCTAACTCACGATACAATTCATTCAGACGACTAGCCCAATTAGTCAACTCATTCACTTCAACATAGTTTTCACTTACGGTATAATCTATTCATACACCCATAACACGATCATTCACAGATAAACTAGCGAATCCTTTAAAGCTTAAATCACTCATTAATTTATCGGCTCACAGACTGTCATTATTTACAACTTGTTAAATCTATCATTCATTTTTTAATTTATTTGTTCAATGACTCTGCAAGTTTTATTTACATTAGTTTACTGCACGCTACTCCAAATCACACAAAACAAAGAAGTGTGAAAGGTGATCGTTCTTGGATTCTTTACTTTCACTCAAAAGCCTATCGTAGCCAACTCTAAGACAAAGGAAATATTGGTAATTATATAATAATGAGTATGTAGTTCAGTAAAATTTTAAAGGACTGAAAGATAGTGAATGTAACATATTATAATACATACTAGAAAATGTATACTTCTGACTTCGTATGCGAATGTTCTTTACACGGTTTTTTTTATTGTATTAGTGAAAGTAGAATTTGTAATTTTCAATGAAAGCTACAGTGTAGTACCAAATACGCCAATTAAACCTAATAATGTTTCGTATTTCGCTTATCATGGCTGAACATTTTGTGCATTGCGCGATTTATTACATCGCAGTTCGTACCCCGGTTCTTTTGAAAGTATGGCATTGACCGTGAAATGATGATAGAGATGACAACACCTCTGAAAGGACGCTCGTATGTTTGAGGGCTTGTTCGTACTCACTGTATTTAATTCTCAATAGGCATTTCCTTTTCTCGGCGGACAAATTTGTGCACTCTATAGTGCCTAATCTTTTCAGATTGCAACATCTATTATTACTTAATATGACCTTCGAATAATCATTTTAACATTCGAGTTATCGATATTTCGAAAATTCTTCACATAATTTAGAAAAATAATTCAAATACTGCATGTAGCCTGTTTTGCTACATTAAAACCATTTGCCCCCCCCCAGTTTCCTGGTTGTCTATGTTGTAATAAATAATTCGCTAGATCTTAAAGTTGTTTTGAATTGTCAGACAATATCATAGATTGTTTAGGGAAGTATCAAGCCGAAGGGCGTTAAGTGCATTATCGCTAAGACCAAGGACTTTCTGCAAGTTGACAATAGTGGCAGACTGCCATTGACGTCAAGCAACAAAAACAAAAATTACAATGTTTTGTTTTATTTTTAGCTTGAATGATCATTATTAATCTAAAGCATATTGTAACAATTCACAACTGATCGAGCTATAAATCATGAGACATCACTCCCAAGGCTTTATTCAGAATTTAATTTTAATTTCAAAACTCGCACTGAAATAGCTTCAGTTTTGCTTTGGTTTTCTACACTATACGTACAATTAAAAAACCAATTATAATTAGATTTTTTTCATGCTTTCTTTTAAATAATTTTTGACGTCTCGAACAATGAATTAAGGGTAATTTCTTTTAGAAATTGACATGCCAAATCAACAAGGCACAACAGTCCAATTGGGATCAGTTGATTAAAAGACGCTAACGACATCCGACATCGTTAAAATATCAAGCTTTCTTCTCTTTTGACGAACTGAAATGTCCTTTAAAAACAAAACTAAAATAGGGTAGAAAATATTCCATGTGCTGAGTTAATCAGCATTGTAATTTTTTTATTTATCAAATCGTTATCGTCCTTCAGTGGATGACCCGATAATTTATTAATAAACGGCAAGATTCAATGTGTTGTTGGTTTTATATATACTCCTTAGAGAGCAAATTGTTTTGCCTATTTTTTTTAAATTCCTGATATAATGTAAGGGGTATGATTGAATGTATCTGTATGCATATTTCATCGTCATTATCCCTAGAGTCAACTTAATAAATGCTGATGTAAATTTTCAAGATAAGCATCAAGACCTCTCTGATACTTCAGATCCACTCCGAACGAGGAGCATTCTTCAATAGAACTCTCGTACTGAGTTTATATTAAACAAATGTCACTAAAAAACTTAGTTTCCCTTCTTTGTTCTAAGTTTTCGGTAGGACGACTGTAGAAAAGATTAGGGGATGTAATTTTCTTCAATTTAATTGTTTACCGCAAGGACCCATATGTCGAAGAGCTTCTACATAGGACTTCACCTATTCCTGTGAACGGATTAAAAACTTCTATAAATTTTAGTCACATTACAACCAATAAAATAGGCCTCATAAAAAGTTAAGAAAACAGTTTTTCGCACATTTAAAATTAAAAAAGGACAACTTTACATTGTCCTCCCCATTGGACTGCTAAGCGTTCCGACCTCAATAGAATGCAATCCTTCAATCCAAAATCCTCAGAACAATAGCCAACGCCCCTTTCTGTGTCCAATCGCAACATCCATACCGACCTAAATGTCCCTCTTGTTACCGAGCTAGCCCAATCCTGCTACAAAACGTTCCATTGTAAACTACTCCATCATCCGAACCCTTTCGTCTAAAACCTGTCATCCAACTCATTACCTAATAATCCCAATAGAAGACTGAATTGTGGTGGCCCCGCGACAACTTTAACACATCGGTCTACTAGGACGGAGAACATCTCGCTCATCCTATTGATGTACTGCAAATATGTTTATATGTAATTATCTATATATAACAGTTGAAAAATCTTGTAAAATTAAACATAAGGTACATAAGTTATAAGAATTGAATAAAATCATGAACCCCCGTCTCCAGCACGTTAAAAAGTGAGTGTCTTAAGACGATACCTACTTTTAAGGGCAAACCTGTTAGCAAGGTTCATTGGTATTTGTCAAAAAATTTGAGATTTTCCAAATGAGTTTTATTGGCAAGTATTCGAAAATTCAGGACCTGGCGGCTGAAATAGTCTTCAACTCAGGCGCAAGTAGTCGGCCGGAAATAAAAAATGCACTATTAATCAATTACTCGGACAAGAGGGCATTTATACCCTAATCCATGAACTTTTATAATTGAAACTAACGAAAGACCATTTCAATTTCTCAAAAAGATTTCAAAAATTAAATCTACAAATTAGCTATCTCGATATTTTAATGACGGGCCGTGCTGACACTCTGGGTGAGTTCCGTACGAAATTAGGTTTAAGGATTTTATTAAAGGGATTGAGAGAGTTATCTTTTGTAAGCCAGGAACCCCTCAGGTCTTAATGAAACATTATTAATGATTTAGCACCAATCAAAGCAAGGAACACAAAAGCAAAACTAAACCGTTCAGATAACCACAACACCCACCATTTTCGCCATCACAAAAACACTACCCATGACAAAACTTTGTACACCTTAATGAAACGAGGAAACCCTACAACGATGAGTTTTTCGTGGTCCACACCACACATTCCAAAAAACTCGCACCGCAAATAACGATGAATGAGGAGCAAAATAAGTCCCCCGAAACTCAAGTCCTCAAAATTATTACTCACAAAATTTACACTCAACCCTCTAAAATCAGATAAACACATATCATTTTTTAGAAGTAAATCTCAAAGGGATTCTTTCTTGATAAATACGGGTAGCACCAAATCTAAATTTTCTGGGAATCATTTTAATACTCCGTTAATAAAAAAACCCGTTCCAAGTAAAAAGGGTTCATAGAGTTGGTAAAGGGGCAACCATGGTAGCATCACAGAAATTTTTAAACAGAAATTCTTGACGTTAGAATTATTCTTATTAAAATTGTACAATAAATTGTACAATTTACAATTGTACAATAAATAAATATTAATCATTGAATTAGATTTTAATAAGGATGAAATACCAGCAGCTAATAAAAATTATCGCGTACTGACGAAATACGTAGATTGATCCAATGCACCTCTTCACATTCCAGTGCTCAGAAAGTACTATTGCAATATCAAATCAAGAGCAGTGGGATCGCTAACGAAAACGAACGCAGAAATAAAAATATGTCGAAAATGTAAATGAATACGACGTGGTGCCCTTCAAAAATTTGGAAGGAACACAGCCTGATAAAAGAAGTCAATTTTATTAATTGGTCTTGATATAAATGGTAATGCAGTTATTAGAACTGCTCACAAGACTAATGAAGAAAAGAATGCAATACATTTATTAAAAAATTATGCCTACATTTTTCATAGGGACGGTCAAAAAATAAAGCACATAATACCAAAGATGAAATGCCTGCATATAAGAGATCCTATACACAAATTTACAGACAAGAACTACAAAATAAAATTCAGTATATGTTCGAAATAAAAATCTCTCATCCCTCGTTTTCACCCTGTAACTCTTCCATCTGGATAGTTGCCGAAAAACTCGGTGCAACCGGAAAAAGGAAATTTGAACTTATTGATTACAGGAAGAAACTATTGGCGATAATTTACCAATATCTAACATTAGTGACTTACTGGACATGTTGGAGAAATGCGAATATTTCACTGCAATCCTTCTTGGCCTCCAGTTTTCATCAAATAGAACTGGACGAATCCACTGTAACACCTTTAGTACAAAGGACGGTGATTTTTAGTTTATAAAACTGCCATTTAATTTATAAAAATGCATCATTGGCTTTTCAAAAATGAAGAGGAACCAAAAATACTATGTTCTACTTGGATAACTAGTATGTAACACTAGTTTGTAAGAACACCTACATGACCTAGAATTTGTTTTTCTAAGGCTAAGAGAAGCACATTTAAAAGCTCGATAAGACAGAGTTCCTGAAGAAAGAAGTTGCTTATCTGGAACATTTTGTAACACTGAGGGAATAAAACCAAACATCGAAAAAATCAAAGCTATCCAAAACTCTCCCCTATCTAAACCGACTAAAGAAATGAAGGGATTTCTAGGCTTACTTGGTAATTACAAGAAATTTATAAACAATTTTGTTGTGATAACCAAACCCTTAACAAAATGACTGAAAAAAAAGTTCCAAAATTGATACAGAAGATGGCCAATACAAAGAATGTTTCAATTTTTGTCAAGTTCTTCTCGTTGATTTTTCAAGACAATATCACCTGACTCCGATGCATAGGATTTTTCTGTCGGAGTGGTGTTAAGTCAGAATACCAATGGATCAGATCTTCCAATCACTAGTAAGGGCTACTTGGTACTTCTTCTTGTACCTCTTTGGGTAAAAATTCAAAATTAATTCTGACCACAAACGACTCCAGTGGATTTTTTAATTAAAAGAATCTAATTCAAAACTATTAAGATGGCATTTAAGGTTAGAAGAATAGAACTATGAGATTGTCTAAAAAATATAGTAGTGGATGCTCTATCTCAATAGTACTTGATAATAATGAAATCAACAAAATGGAGACAGGTGATGAAGAAATCGACCATCTTCTCAGGAAATTATGTGAAAACCACCCTGAATGTTTTGAAGATGTACTAGTGGAAATGGTATCACATACAAGCTCAAGCTTATCTACTAAATTCAGGACAAGGCTTCAAAACAGTCGACAAATTGTTGCAATACATGACCTATCACCCCGACACAAATAACAGAGGGCAACGGAATTTAATAATACATTGGTAAAGGATATTTTAATCCTTAATAAAATTAATTTGCACTTTACATCCACACAGCACCCAGAATCAAACAGTCCGATTGAAAGATTTCACAGCGCTATAATTGAACATATTCAGGCTTTTAACAATCAACTTCTTTTCAAAAATGACCCCATCAAAACTAAGGGAAAATATGCCATATTGGCTTATAATAACATGTTGCATTCATCTATAAAATTTTCTCCTTTCGACGGTATATACGGTCTTATTGATACTTCATTATTTATTGGCACCATTAAACCAAATATTAATAAACAGTTATGTACAATCATATAAAGATAAGATATTATACAAAAAGGTTAAAAAAATATAACTAAAAACAAGGAAAGAGCTATATGCAAATTGCACAAAACAAAAGAAACACTACCACAGATTCACTGTGAACATTAAGAACAAACAACGTAAATTATTTACAAAATTTAAATCAGCAAAAATAAAATCTATAAACAAAAAGTTAATAACAGCCAGAATTTGTCCTACACATGAAAAATTCAAGACAAAATACACATATCAAATATTAAAAGACGTCGAAAACAGACAAACAATTCTGATGTTCCAGGTACGTCCAACTCTTTGGACTTTTAATGGAATTGATATTAAAAATATAACAAGTGGTACTGAAATCATTTCATTTAATCTGGGTTTGGCAAAATTGGACATTTCAGAGCACACATCTATTCATTATTTTAGATTAATGAGAATTGTTTAACAGATAAGAATATTTAGATGAATTTTATAATTGTGCACATAAGTTTATTCACTCTAATAATAATTTCTTAAACAGTAAAAACGTAGATATTGGAATATTGGAAAATAATGAATATTCATTCATCAAAAATTACTTTGTTTAACCAAGTGAATATATATATATATATATATATATATATATATATATATATTTTTTAAAGTTTATGCG
>CM077108.1:28166125-28187217 GCA_039619505.1 Cimex hemipterus
ATATATATATATATATATTTTTTAAAGTTTATGCGAGATATAAAGACATTAAAAATGTAAATTATGTAAATGATAATAGTCATAAAGCAAAAACATTGTAAATACTAAACAATTAATTAATCATACTAAAAATGAAGTCGCAGAAAAGTTAGAAATAGTTGTTATAGATAATAGGTTTTATACACAAGAGAGATTTGTTTAATGGAGTAGGATCAGTTGTATAAAGATGCTTATTGGTAATCTTGATGCTTTCGACGGTGAAATGTTAGAACAATTGAGAAAGCACCAATCATTAAGGCTCAGATAGGATCACACTACTCATTTAATGTCAAAATGATAGAAGAATTTAATAAAAACAATATCAATAATTAATGAAAACTCTGTTGATTTAAAACCAAAAATATTAGGAATAAAAGAAAAACATAATTTCGATGAATTAGAAAAATTGAGAGACAAGTAGTTCAAAACTAACAATTTTGTATTGAATTGTCAATAAATGTACAGGATTTAGAAAACTCTAACATTTTGCAAATTAGAAAAACTTAAACCCAGAATTGTCTCTCCTCAAGAGTTATTGACTGCAATCAAAGAAATTGCTTGGCTAACTTTAGAAGAAAAATTAGAAAATATATTAGAATTAGAAGATTAATAAAGGTTAATTATGAGATTCATTATGAACAATTGGTATTCTCATTGCGCTTGCCATTGGTTATTTATAACGATTATAATCTTTACAAACTAGTGGGAGTGGACAGAGGACCTGAAAGTGAAGAAATCATATAAGCAGGGATGGGGAATGGGAAGAGTATATTGCCTGCGTTAAGAAGTGTACTACTTTAAGTCCTGTGTGGCTACAATGTGCAAAACAGTTCATTAGACCTTTAATCTAATCTTCAAGCTCTCTTAGAGCAGCTCCTGAATCATCACAACCGTTATCAAAGTGGGAAAAAAAAGGGAGAAAATTAGGTGTCTACACATATTAAATGAGAGAAAGTGGCTAAAAAATAGAATTAATTGAGGGTGAAAAAGCAGCAAGGTAAATCTGGAATGTCTAGAGATTTGTGACTATTAATAGATAATTATTCAGATATCGTGAGATGCGCTCTGGTGTGATGTAGGTATCAGAAAAACATTTTCTTTATTGTGCCAACGTTTCGATCTATTACTGAACCCTGAAGATGATCCAATAATAAACATTGGCACGATAAAGAAAATGCTTTTCTAATACCGACATCACACCAGACTGCATCTCACGATATCTCAATAATTAGTAAATCTGGAAGATAAGAAGCTACTAGGACAAAATCTGATCAAGGATTGTCCTAAGCTTCTTAAATTCTTACTTTGAAATGCCCATCAAATAAAAAAATATTAGATAGTCATTAATAGAAAATTACTTTGTTTAACCAAGGGTATACATTGTAAAAAGTTTATGTGAGATGTAAAGCTTTTACAAAATGTACATACATTTTGCGATACCACACACTAAGATCTGTACACGCAAATAAACATTCTCTTCTGACACAATAATAACACAATTTTCCCCTGGGTTTAAAAGTTGTCTATTTCACTGCTGTGATTTGGTACACTCAGAATTTCAATATTTTTATTAGAGCTTATGTATACTAAATACTTATGTATATGTATATTAAACAACAAAGTAAAAGTAATTTTCTTAAAGTGTGTGTATTCTTTTGGTTTCAGGAATCACTAAAGCATTATAGGTGTGCCACCATGGCATTGTATTTGTGGTTCATAGTGTTAGTTTCTTTGGCTGAAACTCATGGATCGATTCTGCACCGTAATTAATTTTCTACTTTTATCCTGCCAATTTTTTTTTTAAATTTATTTTTGTTATTAAGGGTCTGAAGTTAATATTGAAAAAACCTATTCAATGATTGAGGATATGGTAAACAAGAGTAAGACTCTTGAAAACAATATAATGAATGCTGCTGTGAAGATGGCGTATAAAATGAATGGAGGTCCGACTGAAAGAGTCATGTCGTTTTGGGCAGACGATACAGCCTTAGAAAAAGCCAAAGTTGCTTTTCTTCTAGCCAAATCTACCTCTTCCATTTTAAGTCAATGTAAAATGTAAATTGATTTATCTTATACTACAGTTAAAACAAAAATATTTGATGTTTTTGTGCTTTATTTTAGCTCAGGGATAAATAATAATCGCTGCTTGAATGATATGATTAGTGTTAGAGCGTTTACAGAAAAATCGGTGGAGTGCGGTGAAGAAAAGTACAGACGGCCATCTGGCGAATGCAATAACATGGACCACCCAGCTTTGGGATCAGCTTATTCCCCATATTCTCGGATTTTAAAATCATCTTTTTATCAAGACGGTAAGCTTATTGAAATTATTATACTGTAAGAATATTAAATAGAAAATAATATTCAAAATGAATTTTCAGAGGTTGGGTGGTCACATTTTGAAAATAATAAAATTTATCCAAGCCCGCTGAATATGAGTGCCAACTTGTTAGATATAATGGAGTCTGATCTGCCAGACATCACTTTCGGCTTTAGCGCTTGGTCTAAACTAGTTTCACACGATCTAGGCCACACTGGGTCTTATAGAGCATGTAAGTAATTAAAATTTTTAATATACAAAAGTAGAAAAATACTTCTAATAGGTATTGTTAACAGTCTTTACAAAGGAAAATATCAAATGCTGTCACAACGAAAACAGGATTCTCCCTCGTTATAGACACCCTTTTTGCTTCTATATGGGAGGACAGGATGACACTTGTGTATCATATGCTAGATCAATGTTGGCAGTGCCCTTGGAAAATCAATTTGGCTCGGCTGAACAAATGAACACAGTGAGCCAGTTTTTAGATGCTTCAGTTGTGTACGGAAGCAGTCAAAATGTTGAAAATGCTCTGAGAGCCCATGAAGGCGGTCTTCTTAAAGAATCATCAACTGAATATAATGAACACTTAAATTGTGTTGAAAAAAACAAATGCTTCTTGACAGGTATTAACTTCATAAACAAATAAAATACAAATTTTAATAAATTTAGTGGGTTTTTTTAAATTGAAAAATATATTTACAGGTGATTTGAGAAATTTATTGGATCCTTCTAGTGCAATTGGCAATGTGATGCTTGTTAAAGAGCATAATCGAATTGCTAGAATTTTGAGTGAATTGAACTCTTTTTGGGATGATGAAAAACTATTTTTAGAAGCGAAAAGAGTTCTAATTGCTGAAGTTCAACATATAACATACAATGAATGGCTTCCATTGGTACTAGGTACTTTTGACAATTGTTTAAATTAAAATTATAATTTTTAAAAAATCTCAAAATCTTTTTTCATTTTGTTTACAAGTGAAGATCTGGTAAGATAACTTTTTATTTGCCCATTGAAACATAACACTGAATATCTTATTACAATAAATTTATTACATTTCAAATTTGTGTTTAGGAATGAAGAAATATGCTCCTGAAAATATTCATTTTATAACTTCAACTGGTTTTGTGGGATTGTACCAGCCTGAAACTAACCCATCAGTTTATAATGAGTTTGCTAATGCAGCCATCAAGCCCCTCACTTGGCTAAACAAAATTTACTTAAGGTAATACAATTTGTAATATTTCAACTAATTGTTTTAAAAAAATATTGCCTGTTTTAGAACTAATAATAAACAAAGAGCTATGAAACATAAAAGGCCACTCCGTCATACCGTTGTCAACATGAAACGATTACAAAATGCCACACTTCTCCAAGGGTTGGGAAAGGGCCTTACTTTGAAGGTTAATGAAATCCCATTTATGTTTTCTGATAAGGTAAATAATTAATTTGGCCATATAAGTATATTTTCTTAAAACTGTAGTTCTTTTAGATGATTGGCGTTTTCTTCAGCGAAGACACCAGCAATGAACAGGAAAGAAGTTTAGCCCTTGACATTCACCGAGGGCGGGACCACAGGCTGCTTCCATTCCCTGAGTATGGTGAATATTTACACTTAGAACAGCGTATTTCTCAACAAGTATGTTATTTTATTATATTCAAATTGAACATTAATAAAATTAGAATGAATTTTTTCCCCATAGAATCTGGAAATAATCAATAAACACTACAGAAATAAAAATAATATTGACCTTCTTGTTGGAGGAATATTGGAGGAAAAGACTAAAAAGTCTATGGTAGGAAGTACATTTCATGAAATAATTTTGCGGCAGATGGTTGCCACAAGGACAGGTGACAGATTCTTTTATGACAATCCTGATCAACCATACCCTTTTAACCATAGTAAGTAACAATTTTTTTTTTTTAAATCAGCATAATGTTGATTAATTTTTTCCCCAGAACAACTCAATGAAATACAAAAGGCTACTTTCGCTAGACTCGTATGTGATAACTTTGAAATTAACAAAATCCAGCTGTCTGCTTTCCTCCCAAAAAGTAAAAGGTAATCAATTTCTTTTTTAAAGCTTCTTTGTTTTAATTATTAATTTCGTTTCATAGGAACCCACTAGTCTTATGCAGTAATGAAGATAAACTGAAAATTGTCAACTTGAAATATTGGCAAGAATAAAAATGTACTGACTCATTTGTATATAATTGATTTATAATGAAATATGTACCTGTATTAAAATTGTATTTATTGTTGAATAACCTCATTTGACATTATTGTAAGGAGTAATTTTTTTGTAATGAAATACATTTTAAAAATGTTTTTTTACATTATTGTCATTGTTCCTATCTGTACTAAATATTTTATAATTCATTAAAGAATAATAAAATATATAAGGCAAATTTGACTAAAGGCTTTGAATTAATTGACATTTGCCTCCACCAGTAATGTATCTTAATGTAAGTACTACAACATTTAGTAGTATACATTAGTTATGGGCCGACAAACAACTACTGGTTATTGCCTCGCCTCAGCACACAAAACAGAAAATTCTGAGGGATTTTTTGCTCGTATTTTTATTGTTTTCTTAACTTGTTAATATCTTGTATTTTTTTCAGGTTGTCGTATTAATAAAAGAACAAGAATATGCAAAAATAAAGATTTTCACATCCCCCCTCACTCTGACACTAGTGGAGTGTGTTGAGGGACCCCCCACTAAAACTGTTATCATAATCAATCATTTTAAAGTTTATTTTCTTTGAAAAATAATAAAAGGTTTAATGAAACAGGACTTCAAAAGTTCAAAAAATATATTTTTAAATTTTGACTTTTCTAGAGTAATTTTGCATGTTTGTTATATTCAAAACATTTGGTCCCTCTTTAATGAGAATTTCAGTTCATGGTCAGTTTTACTAAAACCAGATTTAGCCAAAGAATTTTATAACATACAATAAATATTTTCAACTATACACGAAAGTTATTTTATGTAGGAAGCTAAAATAGTTTACACTAATACAATTCACATGAGTGAATGTTATGTTTCAACCGCCTCTTCTGTTTCATCTAGTATGTTGAGTAGAGAAAACGGTTGAAATGGATATCCCAACCCTGTGTAAAATTTGCTCATAAACTCCACCCTGAAAAATGATAATTATTGTAGATATAAAAGAGATACTAATAATAGACAATAATATAATAAATAAAGTATTTCTATTCACCAATGAAGACGGAGGGTGTGAAGGAAAGCTGATAGACCTTCCATCAACACGAGGATGGAAACAGTGAGGCAGGCCCAAGCAGCGAATATTGCATATAAGAATATGCTGCCAACATAGGAGTCTTGCTGTAGACCTTTCTGCAACACCATGTTCCACAACACCTCTGACAGTTCTGTCAAAATAAATTCAATTAATAAATTTATGCAACAATTGAAACTAGATTTGTTAAAATTGTACTTACGTGCATGAGCGAGTGAGAGGGCCCACAAACGCAAATAAGATGCGGTGTGAGACACTGTACTTAGAACGTACTCGATGGTGTGAATTATCTGGTGGATGAATATTTCGGTTGCTGATTCATTCTCACCATGTTCTCCCTCCTTGATGGCAGGCGTTTCAGATATTCCAGCTGTGCCGTTTAACACCTGCATGTCAATCATGCTTTGCGTACCGTTTAATTCCTGTTGGCAAAATGTAATTATCAAATAAAAGTCATTTGTTGACAATGGAAATTGTACGAATTTACCACTTTTTCCTCCTTTTTATCTCTTTTAATGACAAGCAAGTAAAATGGCTTGCCCAGAAGCATCACTGGTATGCATGCCAGAGCAAGAAAAAGTATTACTTTTTGAATTGTGTCCTAAGAAAAAATAAGGTGATTAAAATAATATTCTATTAACAAGAAAAAATGTGAAAAAATTACATACTTGATTGTCATACATCCACAGATCACATTTATCAGGATAAGCCTTGTCTTTATCTTTATCTTCTGGCTGTTTTAACAGCATCATATTTATGAACATAATCAGTACTGATGGTGCACATCTTTCACTTTGTTTAAGGGCTAAAATTTCAAAATTTCCCTAATTGCTTTATCACAGTTTTTCTTGAAATGTGACATATTTTATTTTTATTAATAAATACAACTTGTGAATAAACAAGTTACAGGTAATTAATTTTTGGAGGATTCTTTGGGGATACCAAGGATGGTTAAGATCAGTTAGGGTTGACTACAACTAGGAATGACTTACGATTATTTGCAGAGTATAAGAAAAACTTCATAAATATCATTATGACCATATAGAAAAATAGTAATACCAGGAAAAGAACTTGAGGGAGAAACTCTAATAATATATTAACTGCTTCTCGTTTGTGTCTGAAACAGAGTGAAAATGATGAACAATAACAATAAATAAATATATATAAAATAATTAAAATATAACTATTTGTTTAAATTTTTGCATAAAGTTTTAAATTTAAAAACAATTCTTGCTCGATTTTATGTTTGTGTAAAATAAATGTTTTGAGAAATGAGAATAGAAATTAAAAAGCAGAGTAATTATCATTTAACAATCAAATTTTATATTGAAGCACCTTACAAGTGATTAGCCACACTCAGACAGACTCCGAATATCATGTGTATCACTCCAAGAATGATCGAAAGCTTCATTTTGTAAGTGTTCAAGAAAATAATTTTGTTATCTGCAAGCTGAAAAAGAAATTTTTTTAAATTTTAGCTGTTTATGCTGTTTTATAACTGACTTTTAATCATAGGGAAATACCTGCCAGACAGGATCCACACCAAATGGGTATGGGACTTTGGTGAAATCCTCTTTTGCTGGACTCAGCTGTAGGTACGAATTTGAAGTTAAAGTCGAGACGTTGTAATTAACCTTCCATGAAGATCCGAAGATGTTCAAAGAACGTGAAAACATATCATTGTATATAATGCCGGTGTAAACGGAAAACAAGCCCATGAGAAGTATAATATACCGACCGCCGAAAAATATATTCCAAATCTAAAAATTTACACAAAGTTTAATTTTGAAAACCATTTTACAATAACCAAATATTACCTCATTTGTAGACTTCTTTTTCATTAGTGATTCTTCATATAAAACCATCCAGATTGCAAAGATAGAAAGTAGAAGACCATGTCCCAGGTCACCGAACATGACACCGAACAAAAATGGGAATGTGATGATTGTGTAAAGTGCTAAAATCATCATTCATTGCTAAATTGAACATTCAAATCATGCACAAACCGACACTCTACCTGGATTGACTTCTCTGTACGAAGCTACACCGTAATTATCTATCAAAATTTGGAATCCCTTCGTAAATTTATTTGTCCTATTGAATGTTGGAGGGTCTTCTGCTGTTTGAATAACGTTTAAAAATGATGGCATTGTACTTCCGACCAAAGCCTAAGACATGTAACTGTTTTCACATAAATACAATTTTGAAATTATATTATAACGCATTACCCCTCCGTCATTGAGAGCGTCAGTTAATGAACCAAGCTCTTTGCTTGGAACCCAACACTCTCCGATCAAGCACTTTTTGGTGACATCCATGTTGAACATGTTCATAGTGTGGTAAATGGCTTTCATCTTCTTAACCATTACAGTCCAAGCAGTAAGTTCCCTTGCTACAGTAACAAGCACCCTTTGCCTGTGGTCATCTGTTTGATTCAGAACCTTTAAATAGAAAAATAAACCATGAAATATTTTCAAAGATTTTTTTTATATTTTTCTTCATATTCACCAAGTTCAAATCTTCGAGGCGTGTCTTGACCTCTTGAACCATGGTGTTGCGCTCCGACAAAGTGCATGGGCAAGGATATAGTGTTGCATGAAAACCAGCACAGACTTTTTTCACACGCGATTTTAACTGTTCTCCTTGGTAAAAGGCAACAAATACTGTTTTAGAAAGTAAGTTTCCCTGAAATAATAGGAAAATAGAATTATTCTATATAGCAAATTACAAAAATTCATTGTACATTAATAATAAAATTTGCAGTTTGGTCAGCCTATCCATCAGAATGAAGAAATTACAGGTTCACCCTGCTGTATCAAAATAATAAAACAAAGACTTATTCTCAAAAAAAAGAAAGTACAACTTAAAAAAATATAACACAAAATTTTAATTCCTCTCTTTCTTTGAACTCTCACATAGAAGGCCTCAACATATAAAAAATTAGGCTTTAATTCAAGAAACGTAAAAATTTTTAAAAATATAAATTCCCTTAAAACTCTTTTTAATTCCCTTGTTAGAAGTAAGTTAGTGTATTGCAGTTCAATTTGGTCTCCCAGTACTGGTACACATATTAATCAAATTGAAAAGGTTCAGCATAAATTCGTAAGGATATTAGGCTATAAAGCCCACATCGACCTATCTACCTATCTCCCTCTACTTCATCCTCCTCTCGTTTTAGACAACATTTTCAAATTAGGTCACTTTCATCCTGCAGGGAACAAATAAATCTTTTTTCCAGTATAAAATCCCCCATAGTACCATCGACTGTCCAAACTTCCTTCATTCTATCTCCTTCGGTGTCCCAAATTATACCACTAGATCCTGATAAACTTTCCACACTCTTTTGCTATAAGCCGGTTTCACAAGTTCACTAGAACTAACAGAATATTGAAAGATGACAATAATTCAAAAATAAATTTTTTTAACTGCTCAATATTTTTATTAAGACAATTTTTCAAGAAATCTATCCAAAACTAACCAGCAACTCTTTTATTTTATTTATTTTTTAATTATTTTTTTAGTATTTCCTCTTAAGGAATATTATTCTCTGTTATATTTTTAGGTATATAAGATAATATATATTTTTACATATTACATATTAACATAACGTTTTTCTTTGTTTTCTAAATTTTACATATTTCTATTCACTACTATATTATATTTAATTTAGTTTTCAATAATGTTAAGTTTAACCTGCTTTCATTTTCATTAATAATATATTTGCAGTTGTAATTTGATTCGTTTTTTAAAAATATTTTTAGTCTAATATGTTAATATTATTAAGAAAATTTATGTATAATTTATTTTCAATTTATGTATGTTTTTACTATTGTTTTATTTTTTCTTATAAATATTATTAAATGGGCTCTGCTCATATGTCTAATAAATAAATAAAATAAAGAAATGCTCCAGATTAACTAAAAGTAGCATTTCTGGACTTATTTTTTTAGAAAGCAACTTGCAACTGAATTTCTTACATTGTACTATTATATTAGTTAGTCAATGGTAATTTGATATTAATAATTTACTAATTAGAAATCTAATGATGTTATATGTTAAACGGCTTACTGTAGAAGGGTCGAGCAAAGGTTCTTCGATATCCGCTCTCCTCAAGAATACATTCCCTCTTGAGATCCTCCACAGCATTCTCTCAAAACTGAACACCCTTTCCCTCGGCACGACACCGGCAACAAACCTGTTGGGAATGAATTGAAATTAAAAACTCAATTGTTTGAATATGACTGTTATTGAGCGTACTGACCCTAACTGTGTTCTGTTTCCTTGGTCATCGCCAATTAGGGCACGACTTGCATTATCGCCTTCTTGCTGTTGGAAACAAACACTCTGGAGAAAAAGAACCAATCGGAAAAAACAAACACACAAAAGCAAGACAAAGACGAATGCATATTACAGCTGTGAAAACAACACAAAGCAAAACATTGTGCAATTAAAGTGTAGTGCGTTTCCAATTAATTTTTAATATTTTAATAATTGCATGTTCAAAAAAAAAAAAAAAAAAAAGTGATGGTGTTTTACAATTTGTAGGATTGTTAAATGAATTAAAATTAAATGAAATAAAATGTACCCAATGAATCACTTACTTCCAAAAAACTCAAATCCACCTCAAGCTCAGTTCAAAACAAAGTTATTTTTTATATTAGTCTAATGATTCAGTTTTTAAAAATTATCAAACAATGTTTATACAATTGGCAGACAAGAATAATAAACACAACTACTAAAAATACTTACCTCTTGGAAAAATGCGTCCGTTTTCTCTAGAACGTGCTTAAGTTCACTAAGTTCCATGAAGTTGGACTTAAGATTGACAGCATTGTTGCTTAGCTCCTGAATTTCAGTTTCAGTTCTCTCTACTTGAGCCTAGTATAAAAATGTTTGCAAAATAAAGTGTTTTTATACATCTATTATACGTGGGACGAGATCACAACTATTTTAAATAAGACAACAAAAATCTTACAAATGAAAACTTAATTTTTAAATTATTCAAATATCATGAGATGTGGTCTGGTAAGTATTTAATTTTTAAATAACCAATTTTATATTGAACCAATTTATGTATATATCATCGAGTTTCAGGATGTTTACATATTATTTTAATGAATCAACTGAATTTTAATTTATTTATGATTTTAGGTTTGATTGTTAGAATTGTTGCATTCACCTCTAAATCAATAATTTCCCTTGGATTGGGAGCAGTAGGCATGGTCATGATGTCTGGGATGGGGACACCGTCTTTCTTCACTTCAGTGCCTATGTAGCGAAGTTTCCTCTCGATCTCTTCGCACCTTCTAACTTCAGAGACAAATTTCCTCTGGAACGCGCTCACTTCTCCGTTCAACTGGACAAACGGATATTAATTGATTTTTAAGAATTGGCGAAAGATGATCCTTGTTGGCTTACATCTCTAAACTGCACTATGCCCTTTTCACCGAGCAGAGACACTGAGGCGTATGCTGCTTCCGGCTGTATAAACAGCTGGCACAGCGCCATTTCCTCGCTCCGGAAGAAGTCCCCCATCTTTCAGTTCTGCATTAACAAAAAATGTTAATTAGTTGCTATACAAAGAAATAAACAATTTATACATTTTATAAACATTTACAAGGTGATGGTTCTGCCATAATCCTGGACTGCATACACCTTGGTGAGTTTATCTTGAATTTCAGCATTTTGCCATTTTCAGAGATGAAGATAGTAAAATGAAAGTTTTTCTGACTCACAAACCAGGAAAAATAGACTGATCAGGATGATCATAGATAAAACACAAAACTACTAACAATTATAAATATGTGTAAATATAGTTTTAAACAAAAATGAGCCTTTTGTTAAAATATACTTCAGAACCATCATAAAATAGATAGATGATTAATGAAAATTTAAGAGTGAGTTAGAATGACGCTTAGGAAATCTATTTTTGAAACAAAAAAGATCAAATAATTTTTCTTAATCCACTGGAAATAAAGTATGGTTTAAACATAACTTTTATTAATTAAAGATATTGAGTTTGTCTGGCTGTATTTTTAGAAGTTATTCGGCCTGTCTATCTCAAACATTCTGTCTGATGTTCTATTTGTAGAGGAGACACATTTTGAACAGTTTATCTCCAAGAGCACAATTCAAGTCACGTGGGCTTTAAAGACCATATTTTTTTCCACAATAAAGGCACACAAACGGTGAGAAATGTGTGTGTCAAACGTTTCATAACTTTCCTGCCTGTGTACATTGTGAACGCTAGTAGATTTTTAAAATTTTCCTTTCATTAGAGGCATCTTGGCATCTTTTCTGGTTTGGTTGTGTATATAAATTGTAACTTAACCGACCGACATAAACGGCGTATAATTCTAATCGGTTTCCCGTTTCTAATTAAATGAACACGGTTTCTAAACGAAATCTCGTAAAGATAAGGCGATGGGATATATGGCCTTGCATTGTAAAATGTCAACAAACGTCTTATTTTTTGATAAATTATAATTAAATTAAACAATAACCGTAGGATGAGAATAGCGACAATCGTTACTGCTGTTTATTCTTATACATTTACACAAAACGTTATATTTAGTTCGGTTATCTGATTTAACTTTCCCGGCGACAAGGCAAGCAATTAAAAACGGTACAATGTTCTGTTATACTATTATTATAACTAATTATAATTTTTTTTATTAAGTATAATTTTTTTTTATAAAGTAAGGCGTTGGGAGCTGAATAGGCTAGCTGTTGACAGCAACCTTGGTGGCTGAAAAGACCGAGGACTGAACCCGGACCGCCAACTTGCGAGGTGTGCGATTCTTGAGACCTGACGGTAAATTGTAGAAAGTAATGCCATTTAAACTTTTAATTTGGGATATATTGGAACTAATCAGACCCATGTGTTATTTGTTTTTTTTTGTTTTTATAGTTCTCGTTTCTGATCCGGAAAACATATATTCTATGTTTTTAAAGAAAGAAAATGAAGCCGTCTAAATTATTCGGAAATCGTGAGATGCGGTTTGGTGTGATGTAGGTTCCAGAAAAACATTTCTTAATCGTGTCAGACGTTTCAATCTTTATTGAGATCAGCTTCAGGGCTTTGTTTAAATTTAATGAACACTTGTAGGATGCGGAAAAGGTGAATTTATACAATGCAAACAAATATTTTTTATATTCATACAACAACTTTCTACACATTCAAAATGTTTGTTTTCTGCGTAATTGTGTCATTCTTGCGTGTCGTGTTGAGAGTGCCAGTGAGATTTTGTTGTTTTATGTTTATATACGATGGATTTTGAAGGGGTGGGGAAAGAAGTCTGTATAGAAAAGTCATTTTTTTGTATAAGGAGTCATCTACTTTGAGGTAAAAAGAGCCGACGATGGGAAAAAACGTTCCTAATCGTTCGGCCAGATTATCCTTTAAGGATTATATAGACAGGGATAAATAGGAAAAGAAAGGGTAAATTGTTGAAAAATTAGACTCCGTAAAAATTTTTGAGGTGTGAATGTGATGAACGTTTTATATGTTATATTATGTTTTGCGTGATGTGATGATAAATGTATGTTATCGATATTGAATTTGATTAATGATACTGGCAGCTGCGACTGAGTTTACATGTATCTGTTCTGTAATTGATGCTGTATGAGATGCTTGTGTATCTCCGTTGATGTAAACCATTTCTAAAAAGTTTATATTTGTTTTGCATGTATTTTATATTTTTGGTGTGTTGAAGACGAAATTGTGTATGTGCCAAAATGGTGGGTAGAGAGTGCTGTAGGATTGTGCTTGGGGTTTTAGCAATCGTATATTTGTTACTTTACTCTTATCGAGATATTGGAATGTAAGATCGATGTAAGTTGCCGGATAGTTTGAACAATTGATTTTGTAGATTACGTCCGATTTGTTATTGGTATGGGATCTTTAATTTGAAAAACTGTTTGAATTGTTTTATACATTTTGGAAGCTGCTTTAAAGTTATGGGACTAGAGAAATGTGTTTCATTTATGTGATATGCCGTGAATGAATGGCTTGGAAATGTGTGTTGGTTTGTTTGTATTTGAAAGATTTGATGTAGTATTATTAATAAAAGTGGATGGTTTGACACATGGGCACCCCTGCTTTTGGGCCAAAGCCCGGGCAGGTGTCCCTTATGCAGAGAAAGGTTGGTCGATGTGTCCCACATAGTAGAGGCGTGTCATGTCTTGGCAACATACAGAGAGCGTTTAGGCATGCCGATGGACTTAAGAAGAGTTCTCGAACACTGTGGCGAGTTTTTTTTTTTTTTTCCTTTTATTGGGTATAATATATCTTACGTGATGTGTCTATATATTTTATCTGAGTGCATGTATCTATTAGCGTGAATAGTGAGAAGTGAGGGTGAAATATAACTTCATCATCGCCCCTCGAACGTAGAGAGGTGTGCTCATGGTAAATGGTGTCACTAGTGGGATTCGAACCCACGATCTTTCAATTAATTAAGGTTTTTTGTTATAGATAAATCTCAATAATCTCACTCGTAACACTGACTTTTATATCTCAACACCAGACATTAATTAATTAAAAAATATTAATTGGTCAAACCGGCCACGAAAAATATTGAATTTAATAAGTTAAAATGAAGTTTACCTTCAGTGAAGCTCTTCATGGCCATTTCATTTGTCGGCGAGATCACACGACATTTGAAAACGGCAAAAAGGAGGGAAAATTCAAAAGGTGGGGTTGAGATGGGCAGTCAGTGTCCGAGTGTATCGGGACTGGGCAGGTGACAAGAAATCAAGAAAATCAAGTACTGGTTATTTATTTTAAGTATATGGATGTACTGTACCACGGAGTGTCTCAGCACAATATTCTGTAGCATTGTCCTCAACGAAAGCAGAGTATATAACGTTACTGACTATTGCAAGTGAGGTTTGCCGGTTGGAAGGACCCTTGCGAGAAATGGATCTCCAATTAAAAGACCACAACGATTATGGAAGACAACCAAGCTGTTATCAAGACAGCAAACAACATGGAAAGCCATCGTAGAATCAAACATTAGTATTAGACATCAAGCATCACTCCATCTGAGAAAACCGTTACTCCAAAGAAATCAAAATTGAATATATTCCTTCAAATGAACAATGCTCTGATATTTTAACCAAATCATTAGGAAAGATATTATTTAATAAATTTAGAATTCAAATTGGTTTACTTAATTTTTAAATTGTATGTTATTAATGTTATATTCAGGCAGATTTGTAAATGTAATAAATTTTATTGAGGGAGGGTGTTGTAAAACAATAAAATTTATATAATCTTCCTCATATACACTCTTGTCGCCCTTCCTATCTAGTCTTTTTTTCTGTGTTCTAGAGTGTAAGATCTGCCTCCGTTGCTATAATATAAGTTTCTGTGAACGTAGACTTTCATTCAAGCCCTTTTAATAATAGTAACTTTAACAGAATCTGACAGACTCAACACTACGACGAATAGTGAGGATGAGCATACCAAAATGATAGATTACACCAAAGAAACGATTTGTTTTTATACTTTAACAAATTTCATTTGGCTATAAAAAGTATTGAAAGTATAATAAAGCAACTATTTGTACCAAAGCTTTGATTTTTGAATTAGAAGAGGTGTTAAGTACAAATTTACAATATAAACGTAAAAATATCAATCCCATCCGCGATAAGAATTCACCGCAAATTCAGCCACAACATATAGCTTTATATTACGTTTCCTTATCTCTGTTTGCGTTAGATTATTAGAATTTTTCTTGAAATCTGACGTTATCGGTTGTTTCTTGAACAACAGATCGATTCGAATCTGTTAGGTGTCAGTCGGACGAGATTTTTCATTGTTGTGCAAACATTTTTAACTGACAGGCGTTCATCAAGCTCAGGTAGAAAATAGCTCAAGATCGTGCTATTGTTCTCGTTGTAAACAGGTCTGGACATTATTGGCCATCAGGGCCAGCTTATCGGCCAAGACGCCACGGGAATACAAACGAGTTCGATTGTACGCTTCTTTCGCCAAAAGTTGTTTGGTAATCAATCCTGCTGGTATTCCACTCGAATATGTCATTATGATCGACCGTGAAAATTGGAGGGCGCGATGCAATTATTTTACGAGGTTTCAGCTTTGAATTTCTGTCCGGACGATTGTCTTTATCAAGTTGTACAAACTGGTTTGTCTGGTGTGCCTGTGATTTTAATTCCGCCCGGATGTTCCGCTGGGACTCTGTGATTAAATGCGTACTAACTTCCGGTTAACGCACTCGTACAATGTTCCTTGACGTATTTTTGTATGGATGTGAATTTAAAAAACCACCTCAGTTTATATTTGACTAATGACATATCTTACTGGGTCCACTAAGTCTCGCTAATTTGTAAAACATAAAGTACCTCTTTATCGCAAATGCGACTCCATATTTTTTATAGGTATGCACTGTAATATAAAATTTTGGCCCCCTCCCCCAAGTACCTTTGATAATTACACACCGCTCGTGTTCATTTATTGGCAATTAAAAAATTAAACCATATCTGATTGTTGTAAGCGTTACTCAGTTTCTGTCGAATCCGACAACGGTCATGGATCGATAACCCTTTTAGAAATGGTGTTCAGCTCTCAATATTCGATATTGTCGAATTTGTTCCAATTTTAATGTACATGTGAGTTTTTACAGATTGATTTTTCATTTGACGTAATTTGGACCGGTACGGCACATTCTACAATAAATTTTAAAAAAATTAGCTACAAGTACTTTTCAAGCCCCCAAAACTGATTGATTCAATAAAATTATTACTAGAAAATATTTTTTGTTAAAGACCTGGGTGGTAAGTGTATACAGGGTATTCTTAGATGTCCAAAAGTGTTTAATATTTTTAGTCAAGCCCAGTTACTTTTCAATTTCAAATTCGACCCGTACAACCCGACGCATTATTTTAAAATATTGTATTACGCTGAAAACAATGGTGCAGTCGGATTTTAAATTTTTCAAAAAATGACAAAGTTATGCAAAAAGTACACAAAACAGATATTTGGTTAGTAATTTATTAATCACGTTTCCTGTTAGAACTGCCTACCTTGCATTAAGAGGCAAATATTTGCTCTTTTTAACCATTCTTACCGGTGCTCAGAGCGTTAGTCATGATAGATGGATCGACAAGCGTTTTCTATCCTTGGCCGCAGTTCTTCAACTCAAGTTGCTGGGTTATATTGTCACCCTGATGATGCCATTAGGGGTGAACTTGGATTCTTCTTGGATGTATGGAAAAACCGTTTTTCAGCCTCCCAAATCGAAATTCGTACAAGGAGTATAACGCCTCATAATCAGAGTCCCCGACGTCCCGACGAGAGCGATACCGGTTAAAATTCTAATTTCGGAATACATCTCTTAATTGTATTGTTTGAAAAAACTAAAACCCTTCCAACATTTCCGAGAGGGGAATTCGGAATTTCGCGAACATAAAATATTTACATAATATACAAATATTTATACAAGTAAAATATTTAGCTCCTTGACGAAATTACACAGCCGGTTTCTTGGTGATAGAACAGCAACTGATCCGTTTTTCCTCACATTGCGAGCAGCACGAATAAACATGTGGTTCACTCTGGAGCGATCAGGAAATTTCTGGGTGTACAATTCGACTGCACGACGCGCAATACCACCACTACTAAAAAGCAGTTGTACATATCAACTCGCTGTTGATCGGAAAAATGAGCACTACTGTTCATTTCGAATGGAATGCTGAATGTAATGAATAGGTTTTACTGTAAACTTTATTTACTTCCAGGAATTAAGATTTGCTCTCGTAATGCTAGTTTGACAAACAATGATAGGATGAGGAAAAGACCGCAGTGTGGTGCCAGGGATATAGGCAGGGAGAGACAATGTATCAAAATACTGTAATATCAATTTAGAATTGTACTTTTTGTTTCGCGGCAAATCTGTCTCTTTATCCATTATTTCACACTCTTGTAATTAATTTACAGGGTATCCGGTGGTATACCACAGTGGGACATTAGGGATATAAGGAGGGAGAGGCAACGTATCAATATAATATTATTTTAGAATTGGTCTTTTTGTTTCGACGTAAAACCCCTTTTGCCTCTTTATTTCACATTCTTACAACGTGCCCTATTTAAATACTCTACCATTTAGCGGAAAAGTCCGCAGTGTTGTGTCAGAGTATAAGCAGGCGGAAGCAATGTATCAATTCACTTTAATATCAAGTAAGATATATATAGTTTTTCTTTCGAGGTAAAACCCTTTTTTCCTTTCAAAAAAATTGCACCATTAAGTGAGAAAGTATATACGGTGTAGGGTCAGGGGTATAAACAGGGAGAGGCAAGGTCTCGATATTTACAGTATAATATAAGTTTAGAGTCAGGATTTTATCTCGAGGTAAAACCCTCCTTGCCTCTTTATTTCAATTTCTTGCAAATCACTGCGTCCTTTCACAAGACGTCTCGGGAAAGATCTTTGAGTCAGGGATATAAACACGGAGAGGCATCAATACAAGTTTAGAGTTTCGACCTGGCCGTTTGTTTGTAGCATGATTTCTATTATTATTTACTAAAAGACTGATATTGTGGTAATAATTACCATGAAATTAAATCGAATTCAAGGTTTTAGCGGATTACTAGAAAATTTGTATAAAGTTCCCTACTTGTCCGCGTTATTTTGGTCAATATTGATATGACATGTTGTGAGATTCGTCACATTTAAAACTAGATAACGTTTACAATGGAGATTTATCAATTTATATTTACATAATTTTTGATGGTATTTAAAAGACAAAAGTTCCTATTAATAACTTTTGATCATGTTAGTAAGTTAAATTACAGATTCAGGTTGAAAAGTTCTATTCAAATTTTATCAAAACGCTAAAAGTAAAGTCGCTGCTTCATGTGTTATTTTTTAATAATGTCAGTATTGTCATGAGAAGGTGATTTGTCATATTTGGAGATCAACTGTTTTGTTAATAATAATTTATTTGTAGCAAGTTCATAGGTTCATAAGTTTTTTGATTTTTAAATCTACTAATTACATAACTGCACTGGTGGACTCATGTCATGAGAAGCCAGCACACACTGATACTCAATTGAAAATTGGAGATAGTTTTGGGCAGTAAAGTTAGAGTGGATTGGTGTGAAACCTTTGTAATCGGGCCGACAAAAGCAATTAAAGGTAGTTGTGGATAGTGACGTGGTAAGGAGCTTTGAATGTTTGTTTGTGGACTTTTCATTATAAGGATTGATTGCGCTGGATATCGAACGGTTCAGCGAAACCCCACAGTTCTTCTTCGTTTGCACACTGCGCAAGTGAAATAAAAAGGCGAGGAATTTATTCCCGGGTTAGCCATATTCCAGCCATATTAGCCTGATGTGAGCCGAAGGCAAAGAATCTTTGGAACCATTATCCACTATCATCATAGTTACACTAAACCCTCCTGCCAGTTGGCGCGTTTTCCAAGTCGACGAGAACAATGCCTGTATGTTTTTTGTTATTAAACTCCTCAATGGTGAAGTCGACCACCACCCAGAAAAGTCTTCGTAGTGTCCACTTCTTCTGCTACGTTGTCTCTTAAGTCTTGTGTGGGAATTCCTCGTCAATCTGCTGTCTAGTTATAATCTTAAGATTGTGACTTGTGTGACAGAAGGTAGCTCTCTGTAAATTGACCAGTCTTTCGTAACTCAGTGTTCTTCTATTTCTTGGATAGGTTTTAGATTAAAATAAAAAATAGTGGGAAATATAGGTCGTAATGATATTAGGGTGTTTACTAAAGCCAGCAGTACAAATGATATACAAGACGAGACGTAGAAAGGTCCCCTGTGATTGAATTAATAATAATAGTTATTCTGTAGTAGTGCCAGTTAAGTAAGGTTCCAGGAAAAGGTAAAAGGGGTTAGTAAGAAAGTTTAAAGAGGGTGCTTGGGTTTGGGTGCCAGACCCTTTCAAAAGCATGTTCCACTCTTTGTTGGAGTCCACGGTAGCCGTGCGCAGCATGATGACTCTCGACTCATAGAACCGAACCCTATAGGTTCGATTCCCACCGTTTCCCCATGCCATTTTTTCACGATCCTTCCACCATCGTCAAATACACATCTGCCTTGGCTTCTATGCTAGGTTCATAACTCCATAATTAAACGTTTTAAAAGGGTTTTTTCGAAGATGTTGTGTATCACAGGAGGAAGCTGACGATTCTACATGGTTGCAACAGGTGAGCTTTAGGAATGAGAATAACGACGGAATAACCCAAGAAGAGGTGAATATATTGTGGTTTGTAACGGCTACGACTTTCTGGGGAAAGATTCGAATCAGCCGAGGTAATGCCCAGAGGATCTCTTATTTGGGAATTAGTCAATGTTGCAATTAACTTTAGCAAGCAGGAAAGGTTTGAGAGGGAGATGGTCTGTTTATTCAAAACTGGTCGCCCAAATAAATTTATTTATGATTTGGATTTAAAAAACAAATAACAATTTCTCACAGAAACTTAAATTTTGCCCAAAACACAGTAGATTTTCAGTCAATCCATTGATAATTTTGTACCTGAAATGAAAATTTGGCCCACAGCCAATTTATTTTCAAATTGGACTTTACTACTCAGAACATCCTGTTATCAATAGGATGAATTAAATGGAATGATAAGGGCAAGACATGTAGCTTTGTAAATTGAACGAAGCGTTTTATATGCTTATTAGAGAAACACGCAACACAACTCAGTTAAGCCGATCCTCGATTATAATTATGACAAAAAAACCGCATAAAAATCAGATCATCGACGAATAGCGCGTGTTTAAATTCTCCTATAAAAACCCCCTCAGTGTAGGGTGAATGTATAATAACCGATAATATTAGAGGAGAAAGAAATACTAATTTAAGAACCGGTTGTTGATGCAAGCTTTTTGAAGTTAACGTTTAATCTTTCCTCTTATTTTCAACGTTGAGAGATGCCGGCAGCGCATTCATAATGCAATTTTGTAATGCGTGTCTCGCCGTGTTCGATATTCCCCGACACGAATTTTGAAATAATTACCTTGTTAGTGATGTCAGAATTATCTCGGTATTTTTACTTAAAAGGTGTCTGTGTCAAAGGTGGATTACAATTTGAAAAGGTTCAGAAGGAATAAGTATATTTTCTTCGAGATCTTGGAAGGAAAAGTGTCATAGACGCACACTCAGAATCTACTTATTACGTCTTCCATCTAGTGAGTGGATCGTTACCTCAAGAGTTGAGTTCTTTCAAAATTATATCAACCCGCAGATGGTCCTATGAACCTGGGTGAAGAACGAGTTTGGTCTTAACTAAGACAGGCCGATAAAATATGTCACGAGGTACAAAGGGTTCGAAATTTTTTGCGTTCTAGATTAAACATAATACTATCAAATTAATAAAGTAATGTTACTGTGAGAGTGCAAGATAGTGAAAGAGAAAGAGAAAGTTAACGCGAGAGAGAGAGAGAGAGAGAGAGAGAGAGAGAGAGAGAGAGAGAGA
>CM077108.1:28192217-28202230 GCA_039619505.1 Cimex hemipterus
TATATATATATTCGAACAAAGTATTTCAAAGTATTTCTAAAGATCGAAACATTGGCACGATAAAGAAAATGTTTTTCTGACACCTACATCACAGCATACCGCATCTCACGATTTCTGAATAATTATCGACTAACGGTCACTAATCACCACATATAAGTATTTATTCTTTAATGGTCAAATTTATGAATTTCATCAGTTCCCATCTTCACTTTAAAGCAAATCCCAAGTCATTCATTATTCATCTTGACCTGGAAGTAAGTACGAGTTATGTCATATCGTTTTGCATGGGCTCATAGCATTCAGTCGAAGGTATTGTGAAGTTGCGAAGGATGAAAAGTATTTGCATATCATTGGGCAAGTCCTTTTGACTCGTACGGTTTTAATATTTCGATTAAACAACCAATGATTAATGGCATTTTGATATATTTTAAATTGACTGAAGCCAGCCAGTGTTGAATTCACGAAAAAACTTCATTACATATAGAATTTTAAAAAATTAATTTGAATTGTGTCAAATAAGATTAACACTTTATCACCATTTTTTCATGAAGGACATCCTATTTTTTGCTATTGTGCAAAACGCGATCGTCCTTGCTTATCCCTCTGACTTGTCAGGCCGAAATCACATTTGAAACGGAGTACAATACTTTTTATAATAGTAGCTTTTCTTTTAGACAATTTTAAGTAGGAAACTACAGGCAGTTGTGGGAATGAAAAAATCAGAACATCAACCCTCTTGTGTGTTTGTCTACGCTTAAATATTCAAATGAGACATTTTCCATGTCAATCAATGTAAACAGTTTATTTACATGCAAATAGGGTTTTTTTCGTGAGAGTTACAACCTTATTTGAACAAATGAATGACATACTGTCCTACTTTCCCTGGCCGATACATCAATAAGCTCATAGTCTTACTTATTATTTGGAAAGATTTAAAATCATTCGGGGCAGACTCTAAAACATAATTCCCAATTAAGGTTTAAATGTATTTTTTAAAATATTAAATGTGGTGAAATACTTCAGGTTTGTAACCCTGCCTTATTGACCGAGACGTATTTCTGATTCAAAAATCCATAAATCTATAAACCAGCTGGGCTTGTTAGTTTTATAAACCACCAATTGCAATTACTGTGTCAACAATTAATTTAACAAAAACAGATAGAAAAGAAGACATTAAAGTCCTATTGTACCAACCTCTGTTCTCCCTACTTTGTAAATGCTGTGCACTTTACTTCTACTTGTTTCTTCCTCCGTCCTTTCCGATCCGTCTGTTCTTTTCTCCCCAACCAATGTAAACATATTTAAGATTCTTTTGCTCTGATGATCACCTCAAAATAGTTCGAACGTTTGGCAGTAACAACTGAATTTGTTTCTTCTTCAAGACCATACCTGGTTCCAAAGTGTTCGTGAGTGAAAAAGCGGTCGATATTTTTAATGCTGAGGTCATATATCTATATATCTATCTAGGCAGATAGATAGATATAGGGCGAGAGAGAAATACAGAGGAAGAAGAAGGGAGAGAAAGTGAGTGAGAGAGAGAAAAGAGCAACAAAATTAAGAATAAGAATGAAAATTCAAACGAGAAACAAAGGACTATTTGATTACTTGATACATAATTTATTTTAAATCCTTTCTATAGCCGAAGGAGATAGTTTATAACGAAATAGTGAACAGCTCGAAGAGAAAGGAAAGAAAAGGGAGGAGGGTATTATTCTTTTGAAAAAATTGAGATGTAGATCAAAAAGAAGAAAAAAAGATGTACTAAGCGAAGAGAATCTTTTCTTTCTATTATGATGAAGATTTTACTTTTTAACAACTTCAATGCCTAAGTTGGCGGTGGTGGCTGATCGAGTGGAGGAACCTATATTGAAGTAATCAACGCTTTTATGTGTCTGAAGATGGTATGAAGCAGAAACGACCCAATGAAAAATCACTTCGTAGGGTACAAAAAATTAATAATAATTTTACACCTTTTTCTCTTAAATTTTCTTGCTGTTCCTCTTTTTATGGCCTCTACCACACTTCTTATTTCTTCAACCTACCGATAAAAAAAGTGCTAAAACAGAAAAATGTCACGCGGAATTTCCTCATTATTTTGGCAAATATTGGTTTGGACTCACAAGAGGTATTATTGGTCTGATAATACTGACTCTAACGAATATATTTCGTTTCCTTCATCAATTATACCATCAGGACGACAAATAAATCAGTTACATCTTACAATCATCCCAAACGATCAGGTTTCCTGCCGGCCAACAGGTGTCTGGCCGTGGGTCATCGACCGCCAGTCCTCTTCAGCCCCAGGGCGACGTCTAAACCATTTTGGGAAAACAAGCACGAACAACAAATTTAAGTATAGAGGACTTAATATTTAATTTCAAGTTTGAAAAAAAAAAAAATTAAACTGGCACGTTCAACCATGAAGGTCGAGGATCAAGCAGATGACTTTTCCTTTTTATTTTGAAGATTAAAAAATACCATTTGAGCGGTGCAGGATGGAAAAAATGCGTCTATGCTTACACTAAGATTTTTGTCTAAATTAATCAGAATTTAAATTTAAAAAAATGATTGTTACTTTTAATGATAAGGTGAAACACATTTTTTAATGCTTATAAAAACAAATCTGCCTTATTTACGATACAAAACATTTTCTTTATAACAACAAAACTATTGGCCAATAGTTCTAGCTAAGCTAATTTTTCTTGATATGTAAATGTATGTAGATTTTTTAAAATAGCACATTTTTTCGTCGGATGTTTGGTGTTCCACTTGGAATAATCCAGGAATAATCCATTATTCCTCTGGATTTTATTCAATGACCTCGGTATTAGGACTACATGAAAGCTGGATTTTTCTTTTTTCGCCTAGGCCTATATGATTTAGATATTATGTCATTTATACGTGAGACAAATAAGGATGAAATGAACAAAAACTCCTCGAACGTTTTAAATTAATATCATCAATTTTAATATTTCTTCAGAGGCCAAAGTTATCCTATTATGTGCATTTGCAAAGGTTCTAAACTGCTGTAAAATTTCATGTCAATGAGCGGTGTTTCAATATAATCACCATTTATGAATTTATGGGAAAAAAATTGGAGGCATTTCAAGGCAGAAAATAAGATAGAAAAAAATGTGATTTTGCTAAAATTTGGTATTCAGGGGTTACAAAGACAACAATTACCTTTTTCTAAAAAAACCAAAAAAAAAAGCCTACTTTGTTAAGTTCCTCAGTCACAACGTAATGTATTCCAAAATTGCCTGCCCTCATTTAATTCTTTTCAGTTTCTGCTGAGGAGGTTACATTTTTTTAGCAAGAAACAAAGTTGATATTCCTTTATCACACTTTTAAAAAAAAACCTGAATATAAATTTTTGGGTAAATAAAAAAAATATTGTTTGCCTTCCAAACGTTTGTTCAAAAATATAATACCTTTGAAATGTACAAATGTACCTACACTGATCTAGTACTACTACACGAACTCGAATTATTTCGAAGTTAATTTTTGTAGTTTTCAGGAACAATAGGAAGCCATTTGTAACAAAGCGACTTAGCAAAATAGGGTAAAGTATTTTTTTAGGAAGAAACAAAGTCGACGAAATATGCATATTTAATAGGTACTAAAAAACGGACATTGTAACAATATATTCGAATTTAAACAATAAACTGAGGTTACTTGATTATATTTTCTTACTTTTTTTTAAAGTTGTAATTTTGTATAGAACGAATGGGCAAAGGGAAAATCTAATTCCATAATTCATGCAATTTAAACATAACTGATTAGCGACGGTTAGCTGTAAATGGCGAATTTGTTTTCTTGTTGTCTTGTTTTCTTAACAGCAGTACGTGGATACCCGGATCATAATGAGTTCCATTGTCTGGACAAAGCTCGCCAGTGATTTAATTTTCTTCTCATTTTACACAATCGCTAGGAGTATTTGATAACGTAATTAACAATTCTTTTTTTTTCAAAAGTTCTTCCTTAAATAAATAAAAATTTATTTATCGTTCAAGAACATAATCAGAATTGACTGAGGTAATTCGTTTTGTTCACACAACGAAAACTATTCCATTATACTTTTCGTGTTGCCTGCCAACAGGTAGACAAACCGGATCAAGATTATCTGGCCCGATGAAACATAGTTAAAATTTTTGCTTGCTTATCGCATATACAGAAAACCTGAGACTTATCACGTCATCATCAATGGATGAATGGGCAAAATTAAAATAAGAGATTAACAAACGGAGCCTCGTGAAATCGGATTTAAAGTGACTTTTGGCTGATACAAGGACGACAAATATTAGACTCGAGTTTCGAGCCTTGCCAACCTAGAGAAAATTAAAATAAAAATAATTACGAATTGATCTGTTATTAAAAATCTTACTGATTATTTGGGGATCGTGAGATGCAGTCTGGTGTTACGTAGGTTTTAGAAAAACATTTTTTTCATCGTGCCAACGTTCCGGTCTTTATTGAGATTATCTTCAGAGCTCAAAGTGTATTTTCTGTGCAGATGTGTCATTATTGTGTATCGTCAAAAAGTGTGAGAGTACCAATTTAAAAAAAAAAAAAAATAAATAAATAAATCGCTTTTGCTGAGCGCGTATTTCAGAGTTATTGTATATATGTTGTATTTTTAAGCTTAGCATAAGAAAATAATATGCAGCCCACTATTAAATGATGGCGCTTTCGATAAAGTAGGCCAAATAATATGTATTTGATAAAACACCAATTGAGTTCAGCTTTAAACAGTCTTTAAAGCCCTTAAATAAGAAAGTTATAGCAACCTAGAATAAACATTTTTAGACTTAATCAAACCGGGGCAATTTATTCCTCTGCTGTCCGGTGTTCCACTTAAAAATAATTAATTACTCCGCAGGATTTTATCGAAAATCCACAATATTTCAACAGACATAAAGCTTAATTTCTTTTCTTTCAAGATTTGTTAACAACGTTTAGTTTTCCTTATAAATGAGAAAGATGAAATGAACAAAAGCTTCTCAAACGTTGTTATTACATCTCTATTTCTAATTTATTTGCATAGGCTACATTTATGGCATTTTGTTAGTTTATGGAGTCCTAAAGCTCACAGAAGTTTCCTGTAGGTAAGTGTAGTCGTTGCAAAGATCATATTTTTTACATTTTCTAAAAAATCCTAATCTTTTGAAAGGCGAACAATTTAATTTTTTTATTTACCCTAAAAACGAATATCAATTTTGTTTCCTGCTTAAAACAATTAACCTGCTCAGCAGAAATTCAAAAAGAATCAATCTAAGGGCAGGCAAATTGGTATATATTAAATCACATAATTATATAGTGACCGAGAGGCTTGGCAAAGTAGGTTATGTATTTTAATAGATAGTTGTTTTTTGCCCCGAAAACCCCAGAATACAAAATTTTCGCTAAATTAATTTTTTTTCTCGAAAATCATATAAATGGTCTTTACTTTGATACAACTTCACCGATTGACATGAAAATTTAGTTACACGTAATAGCATAGCGAGAATATTAGACGCCGGGCGGAAAAATACTCCGGATAGAACAAGTCCAAAACTGTATGTATTTCTACAGGGCTTTAAGGAATGCTATAAACGAATTTTTTTTTAAATCAAAAATTTATTTTTTGCATACTTTAGTAGAAGTGTATTTAGTTTATGCTGTTTTATAAATCTACCCACACTTATTACGATTCTGGATATTAATTCTTCATTTTCTTAGGTAAATCGGTGATCCCACTTCTGTAGTCTTTCCTTGTATGATTATTATGTATAAATTTAAAGGCGTCTCAACAAACAGATACGTTACAATTATTAAATAAATCTGACATAAAAGTCAGAAATAGTCATAATATAATTCACTATTTACGTATTACACTACTCGACTTTTTCCACCGTACCGCGGAAATGCAGACGGGAGAAGTTTTTTCGGGAACTTTAACACTGAATCGAATCAACAGGTGAAATTGCTGGTAGATTATACGAAGCACTTGGAGGTTTTTACCATTTAGACAAATGTTTAAAAACAACAGCTAAATGGTGCCAATCTAAACGCGTGGTTTGGCCCGGATTGGTGTGCTGGTGATTGACCACAATCGATTCCAAAATATACATTGTTTGTTTCTCATTCGAAGCATTAAAAACAGGGCCTTCGTTTGTTTTCAGTTGGACAATAAATCAATCGTTTCACGACCTGATTTTTCAATCGGACAGGAAATTTCTTCGCACAATCTTAAGATTTTTGCTCTCGTCAAAACCTACTAGGTTAGAATTTCAGCATACATATGTGTTTATTTGAGATTTTATTAATTAAAGTTAACACCTAGAAAGGAAAACAAAACATTCGGCTCTTGGATGGCGAAAAACCCATGACTTTCCAGGCAGGCTCTTTTTTTTATATTTTAAATATCAGCCGTAATCGAGTCAAAAGACGTGACTAGAGAAACACAGGCATGGGGACGATTGAAAATCTAATCTGCCTTGCTGTAATTATCCCACTAGATCCTCGCCCAAGGTTAAACAAACATTGCCTACAACAGTCGAAGCATTAGTAGTTCATAATAGCCTCGCTCTAGATAAACACAGTTATGTTAAATGCTAACGAGAGCTGGTGAATTTTCCGTCGAGATCAATAAACTTCGAACAAATATATTGTATCAAACGGGCATCCATTCTGTCCTTATGCTGTCAAAGAAAAGTGTGTAAGATTTCAAAATAGCTGTCGTAAAATAAATAAAAGGAAAAACATACACTGTAACTAGGTAAACAAATATTAACACAAGTAAAAGCTGTTTAACGAGGGAACAATAAGAGGTTACTAACACCTCACAAGGCTTTTTAACAAAAATCGTTTTCAAGCAAACGGTCAAATTTTGCCTTTTCTTCTATTCAAATCATTCCCTAAATCCGACTTACGTGCTATCCACAATTTATGCAGATTAATTATTATAATGTTTGTTTGTAGACTGTGGGTTCATTTCTTGGTTGTATAAGAACAAACGTGTGTTTCTTAATTTGTTGTGTTTGTTTGCTGTGTATGAATTTGTTTGTTTTGTTTAATGCGGGTTTTTTATTTGTTGGTTCCCTTTTTGTGTAAAAACGCATGTGTGTTTCTTAATTTGTTGTGTTTAATGTGGGTTTTTTATTCGTTTGTTTCTTTGACGTGTACAATGTTTCTTTCTTTATTATGTTTGTCCACTGAGTGTGTGCGTGTCTTTGGTGTTAGATGTCTGTTGGTTTCTTTGTTCTTTCCTTGCTGTGTACGTTTACGGTGTGTATTTTTTGTGGTTTTTAGTTGTTAGATATAAGTTTGTTTTGTAGGTGTGTGGTATTTATTTCTGTTTGTTGGTTTCTTTGTTGTTGTGTTACGTTTGTTTTAGGGTGTGTTTGGGATTTGTTTATTTTTGGTGTGTTTATTTCTTTGTTGAGTTTGACGCTTGTTTTTGTTATGTTTTGGGATTGTTTAGCTGTTGGATGTATGTTTGTTTCTTAAATGGTGTGAGTGAGGTTTAGTTTGTTGGATATGTGTTTATATATTTATTAGAAGTGTTTGTTTCGCTGCTGTTACTTTTTTGGTTGGTTTAGACATCAAATGTTGTAGTTATCTAAAAAAAATACAATAATTTTACCATAAATGTATCTAGTTTTTTAAAACTATGTTGATATTTGGTCACTCCCTATCACTTTGGTCTGCCTATCCTCGTGTGACAAACTAAAGCTGGCGACAACCAACAGATACCACATATCCAGGATAGGCGGACCAAAATGGTAACGACCGAACTTCAGGTTCATCACCCGTTCAAACAACACGGCAAAATCTCACAATTTTTCTATTAACCAATTTATTAATACTGAAACTGTCAATTGTTGTGCGAAAAGTACCTTTTGGGAAAAAAAACCTAGATTTTTTAACTAACTTTTAACTAAGCTAATAGCCTATTGAAAGATGTATGTGATAAATAATTGGGGATTTTTTCTCGATAATTTCGTAGAAAGACTGCACCGAAATGCAAAATCCGATTTGAAATAATGATGGAAAAACGTGACTTAACTATGAAAGCAATTATTTCTTAATTTTTTAAAAATGTCGCACAAGAAAAATAGGGGGGTGATAATGAAAAAGTAAAAATACTGTCTATAACTAGTTGAACAAACGCATAATTAACGCTAATAAACTCTGTTATCAACTGCAAATAATAGGATCTAATTTTTCACAAGGTCTTGGAGAAAAAAAGAAAAAAATTCAAATTTTTAACTATGTAAAACTAAGTAACCCACTGCTGTAAAGATGTAATTAACTGCTGTAACTTATTTATTTATGCATTTCAAAGAAAAATGTGAGATATACAAGCGTATGTTGTGTTAAACGATTTTCTCGACACGTCCAGAAGCCGGTTTTCAAATTAAACTGTAAACGAGTCTCGAGAAGGTGGTTATGACGATTTATCCAAATGAAGGGAAAGGCGGAATCCGATCGTTTAAATGGAAATTCGTTCATTTGAAGAGATTACTTATGAAAACGAAATACAATATTCGCGACAGTCATCCTGTTATTTTTGTCACTAGTTTTAAGGTGTGGTTGTCATAGTCCTTGACTATTACATGTCTTTTAGATGCTACCAACGGCAGTACAAGCCAAAAATGTTCACATCTTTTTTTTTTTTTTTTTTTTTTTAATTCTGTTGTGTACGTTTACGTAAACCATTTAAAGAAACGAAAGAATAGTTTATTTTTCTAATAAGAATTCGGATGGGATCTTGGGTGATGCATTTTGGATATATTTATGAAAATGTCAAAATTAGCAATTTTTCTGAACTTTTCTGTTTTTTATGGAAATTAAGTTAGCTTTAATTATCTGCTGTAGATTTCCAAAGTAAAGGTGATTCTTCTAACATTATAAGTGAACAGTAAAATTAATTATGTTAATTAACTAACATAAAATTAAACCTAAACTAAAACATTAATAAAATTAACTATTCTGTTAAAAATATTTCTTTTCTTGAAAGTTGATTGATTCTTGTGTGGCTTCAAGAAACTTTTAAGTTGTAGGACTTAGCGATTTGGGCAATCTTCGTGGCCTGATTGAAAATTGTTTCTTTATAACGATTTATAAACCAATTAAGGACTCCACCCTCGGCAAGGGTCATGACATTAATTTCGAAACTCGTTTGCCCCCGATGTAGCCCAAGGAGTGTTATTGGCCCCGGGTGAGAAGCTGATTTGATTGTACCGGCGTGTTCGGTCTTACCTCCTCAGAACATTTAATCCCAAATGAAAGCCACAACGGCTGCGAACCCTTTTTTTTGTACTGGAACAGGTTCCACGACAGACGGTCCGTACGATTCGAGGTCCCGGCCGATACTGGCTGCTTGGGTCGTGGTCGCGGGGGCCGACCGTAGCCAAGGAGACAGATACAAACTAACGCCAAAGAGGGGCGTACCGGGCTCCAAATCCCTATACTATAATTAATTGTACATTTAAATAACTAATTATACATAATATACAATTAAGAAGATAAAACGCTCAGGACACACACGCAAGCACAAGATTCTTTTGTATCTAACGACCATCTTGACTTTTGTCCCTCCATAGGACAATAATAATAAAAACTAAAATAGATGTACTAAAGCCTACACATTTTTTTACTTTATTTTATTAATTTGTATAAATATATACGTATACATACAATAGAATTGACAACAGAATAAATATTTTACAAAAAGAAAATAAAGAAAAACGCAAGTAAGCAAAATATAGAAGAGAAGAATAAAATATACGATTAACCACTACTTTTTCCCATGAAATTAAACCTTTTTAACTTCAAAATTAACACTTTTTACCTTCAAAGCAACTTTTTTAAATTTCAAATTAGCCCTTTCTTTAAAGCAAAAAGTTCCTAGGATATGACATGAAATGTAAGAAAATAAAGAAAAATTCCTGCATTTGGGGAAAAAAATTAAATATAATATTGGGTTGTCCGGAAAATAATGCAGGATTTTGGTATTAAACAAAAAAAAA
>CM077108.1:28202240-28221428 GCA_039619505.1 Cimex hemipterus
TGAGTAATCCTGTAAACGTAAACAGAATATTTTATATAGATTTTTTTAAATGAAAACTTAAAATCCTGCATTATTTTCCGGACAACCCAATACAATTACATCGATGTAAATCAGAAAAAGTTTTGGATATTTATTAACTTGAAGGTTATTGACAATGATGCAAAAACACCAAATTTTGTTACAGTAAATAACACCAACCAATTAAATGCTTTAAATAGCTACCATAAGCTTTCTACCAGGAAATCCAAAAGGAAAAATCCAAATAAACTCATGCATCCTACATTTTATTAAATCCCTACCGAGACGGTGTGAGCAAGAAGCCTTGGTGCCGTTAATGGTAGTTTGAGAGTGACCGTTTATTTACCAAAGGAGACCCATGTACTCGTCAGGTTTTACTGGATTGATGAGTATGTGACCTTCTGCAAGTAGAACAGGCTCTTTGAGCCACATAAAAATCGTATCGCTTGTCCCAAGGCTGACGGCTATATCATCATCATTTAAGCACATACCTGCAGAAAATTCGAGTAAAGATTTGTTTAAAAAAAAATTAATTAATTAATGAACCTGCTAAAGAAGAAGGATTATCCCCAGTAAATGCGATAACCTTGCAATCCTCATTAAAACCAAATCTTTCGACAAAATACGTGGATATTTTACCGAGGGGAGTATTTGTCGGTACTGGCTCGCCAAGTTTTTCTTCCAAATCCACAGCAGTAGACTGTTGAAGTTATAATATTTTTAAAATCAAGACAAAAGTTTTGTAAATGCACAAACCAAATATTACCTGCATGCAAGCAGGTGACCATTGTTTTGTACTTAAATTTAATAGATTCATTCCTGAACCATCTGAATAATCAATGGGTGCATACCTTCCGAGTAAAAGTGAACAAGCAAAGTTACTAACAAGCGTTATTCTCTATAAAACAATATTATTAATTTTTATTTATTAAAAAGATTATTTTAATTTAAAATAATAAATAAAAACCTCAGTATTTTTATATGCTGTTGACTTGGTCTCCGCTATTTTTGCAATCTGAGCTGCTGAGTATCGCTCATAAGCTTTGGACCCTGTGAGCTTTGCTAACTCCTAGGAAATATTGCATATAAAGCACAATTTCCAACACAAAGAATAATATTCTTACAATCGGTCCGCCAATGGCTTTTTCCAGAGTTACACATTGTTTCTTTGTACTTCCATCCATCCAGATCGGGCTGCTTGTGACTGAGAAGCTGGACGCCAGCTGGGTGTGGAGGAAATGGCTATCATCGAGGTTTTTCAGGACTTCACTGGCACCACAGGACCAGTACACTGTGCCGTGTTGCTGTAACGATTCCTTATCTAGAGCTCACCTCTAAAATACTTCTCAGACAACCAACCTGAGCTGATCCAGAGACGGCGCAAACTTTGGAAAAGTCGGCACCGCAAACCCTCAGCTTCTCGAGGATCATGTCGAGTGCTTTTACCCACATTAATACAGGTGTTGTCACGGTCTTCTTATCGCCTTTGACCACTCCATTGTGTGTCCTAAGAAAAGATGAGTTTATTATTTAAAAAAATAAAAGGAATTAACTATTTTTAGTTGTATGATTATTTATTTGCAAACAGAAAAAGAAAAACAAACCTTTTTTAAAACAACATGAAAAGAATGAACAATGAACAAAATTATGTTATTTTGATATTTATAGCCAGAACAGCATTGTTTGCAAACATTATTAGCTCGAGTATGGTTTTGAAAGACTAGGTGTGCAAAAAAAGGTTTTACATAAATGGGGCCCAGGACATACAAAAGTAGAGGGGTACCTTTTGTGGAAATCCAGATCTATACTGTCTTAGTAAAAAGATGGCGAAAATGAAAAAACAATGGAAAGAAATAAACAATAAAGTGCAAAAAATGAATGAGGAAAAGAGTGAAACTTAACAGCACCTACATATGGGATACTGTGGACTGGATGGCCACTTTAAGAAGAATTGTATTAACCAACAAGCCGTAGGTTCTGCCAAGAGGTATAAGAAATCCAACACACCTACAGACAGTGGTGCTATTATTTATTATCTGTAGGAGAAAATGGAAAGAAAAGTATTATCATGGAAGAAATACAACTACTATATCCAAGCCTAATAATCAAATTCTAGATGTTTTGGTTTTGCCAGTGTGCTATGTGTGCATAAAGAGGATTACAGAAACTCTCAAAAGGCACAGTATGCCAAATCATCTACGTCAACATCTACGATTACATTGGATTCAATTCTGATATAATCAAAATAGTCGAATAAGTCATGATATTGAGAACATTTTGAACATGTCTCTATCTACCAGCAAATATGAAAGCCGGTGATAATTGCAATTTTATTGAAAGTTGGTTATTTAAGTTAATAGTTGTGAGAAAGTAGAAAAAAAAGAATGAAAAAAAATTAGAGTAATGTTAAAATCATCCACAGCACAGAAGAACGAAGAGGGGCTGAGTGTTGGTCTGAAAGTTTTCAAAACAAAATAAAAAATGGTGAAAAAGTTTAAAAAAATTAACCAAGTATTTACTGCAAAATGATAAAGAAGAGCACCGATAATGAATTTCAATTTTTGTTGTTGTTCAATGTCAAACATGTGTCCAATAATCAAGAACACTGCTGGATAAATCTGGGCTCAATGTTGTAATGTGAAGAATTATTATGATTTGAAATACTGATTAGTTCTGACATGCTCGTACATTGAAAATGGTGTGGGTATGGGCAAAAAGGGGTCTACCTCCACATGACCCTCGGAACAAGTACAACGTTTTTCAAGCCAAACTGCTACCACAGAAACATGTGAACATAAAGCTCTTGAAGATGAAGAAAGCAAATTTAGGTTAATAGGAAGATCATCAGAGCAAAACAACTTTCTTCTTTTTCAAAACTATCTATCTTGATCCAGAGTGTTTGTAAGTGAAAAAGTGGTCAATACTTCTAATACAGAAAACAGAGGTGCAACAATAATTCTGTCACATAGCTGGGCAGATCTAAAGTTTGTCCAAGCCTACAAGATCAGCTCAAAATTTGCCTGGAACTGTCTAAATGCCTTACAGACAGCATAATGCAAAAGTGGGTGCCTAGGTCATCGCAGAATTAACTGGTATATTATAGAGATGGTCCAGTTAAGTACTAACTTTAAAAATGGTACTATGAATTAATAGTAATGAAATGAAAATTAATAGTAATTAATGAATTAATAATAATGGTAATATGAAAAAAAAGACTAAGTTCTCTCAGCAGCAAAACATTCAGTGTAATTTTTCATTTTAAATTAATCAGTTATCCATAAAAAAAGCAAAAAATTGTTTTGAGAGCTGCAATTTTACGAACCTGCAGATTGGATCTTTTTTTTTTAAATTTAATGGCCTCATGAACATTGCATATCTAGCCTGACTCTCTATAATTATTTATTATTGCGTGTTTGTTTTTGGGGGGGAGGGGTATCGTGAAAAAAGGGCCAGAGGCGACGGTGGGAATTGAACCCGCGACCACGGGGTCTACTAGCCGAGAGTCTCTCACGCTAACCACTCAGCTAACGCGGCCAGATTGGATCTTTTAGCAGACAATATTAACGTATTGTGAGATTTCCTTGTAAGAGCTGATGGGTGATGAACCTGACATTTGATTGTTTCTGATTATTTTTCAGATTTTATAATAAAATTTAATTATTTAACTGTTTTAGTTTGTCAGATGCACAGATGCATTTCTTTTTCTTAAGTGCAAAAACTGTGAGGGTAATTAGAAACACACAATACACAACACACACACACACACACACACACACACATATGTATCTGAAAGATTAACTATGTTTCTGTATCTTGGTTGTCATTGATTCTGGTATTGAATATCAAACTCCTTTCAGCTTTTTCATTTACTAAATCCATGATATGTTGTGGTATTGATTGAAATGAAAAAATGTCACAAGTGGGATTCAAACCAACAACATTCAGTTAAATATGACGCTGCTCTAACTACTTGAGCTATCGTCACTTTGATCCACTTGGACACCAACTCCCTATCTCAACCTATTTTTCATTTACATTCCCAATACACTATTACATAAAAAATTGTATGCCACTATGTTCTGCTAGATAGATCTACCCAAATAATAATAATAAAAAAAATTTATATATATATATGTAAAATTATAATTACAATTTTTTTCATGTTCTAATGGATTGTTCTATTTCCAAATTTTCATTTCAACCAATCAGCTATGTATAAACAAAATGGTATGTTCATTGGTTGAATCTTCTAACAGACAAGACTTCTGTAAAGTAAGATATCCTGGCAACCTGTAATCATGGCATTTCTGATCATTATGATCTGACTGATGAGTGATTATGAACCAAGATTCTCCAACATGTTAATCAGGGGTCATTTTCAATGGAAGATTCATTTCCGTCAATCAATATACATAAACAAAATTGAATGTAACACAATTTATGGTCAGTGATTTTATGATCTAGGTTGAATCATTTGTCAGACAAGATTTCTATATTGTGAGATTTCCTCTTTGACTTTAATTTGACATTTCTGCTCATTTTGGTCTGACTATCCTTGCTGTTTTGAGCTGACAGATGAGTTTCAACTTCTTCAGAGTCAAACAGCAATGATGTTCTCTCTTGATGTTATGGTATTATCTGTCACATGCATTTGCATTTCATCTACAAATAGTTAAAAAAGAAAAAAAAAAGGTTTAATCTTCTGACAGGCAAGATTTCTTTACAGTAAGAGTTCCTTGTTGGGTGATGAAACAGTAATTTGTCATTTCTGATCATTTTGGTCTGCTGGCAGTTTTGATCTGACAGATTTTTTTTAATGAGGATTTGCAACAGCAGAGTTTATATCAACTCTTGAGGGGTTGGTGTTTTTGGAAAAAAAATTGTAAGTATGTCGGGTTTGAATACAGCAGCTCTGCATTCGAACCCATGACCCTTACGTCACAGTGATGAGTACCATGTTCCCTAAACTGATGCCCTGATTGACAGATCTGCTTCAACTTCTTCAGGGTCAAATCAGCAAGGATATGGCCAGAAACTGCTATCTATGACATTTTTGTCTGTCAGATGTGTTTCAGCATTTTGTCATCCATAAAAATTCTGTGTCATGTTCCGAAACCAAAATAAAATAAGTGAGAATAGAAGGAGGAGGATAGGCAAAAGTATCGACGAAATGGTTGAATCTTCTGAGATATTGTTTTCAATTAAACCAATTTTCTACCTTATGAAATCCTTGAAACAATAGTCAACTAAATTTCCACTCTGAACAAGTAAAAAGTTAGGGATTTCAGGCCTACACCAGTAACATATTGACCACGGATCAAACTATAAACAAAGGTCAGAATTTTCAATATAAACATTGCTATCTAGAAAATAAACAATAAACAAACCTGAATTCTGGTAAATCATTGTCGAACAGTACATGGGCTTCATGAAGGACTTCCCTTTTGCTGTTGATCACGACGCTTTTCAACTAAGGAAGAAAGAATTGTTTTAAATAATAAAACCTAATTTCCATCTGGACAAAACAAGTGATTAAGCTCACCTGTTGAGTGCTGAAGTCAAAGCCGAGGAAAACCTTTTCCCCGTCAAGCGACATGGTAGATGGATGATTTATTCTTTAAATCATCTCTTAATTTTCACATGCAGTCACCGATGAGAACTTGACAAGTCTACCGACTGTCACTGATCATCCCTCACTGAGCCCTGAGCCATGAGGTCACCTGACGGCTGAGCAGGTGCCAATCGTCGTGGGCCTTCACCTGTGATGATGATGAGGTGAGGCGCGAACTTCGAAACAAGCCGAGGTTAACGCCCGGTCTTTCGGATGTTCTGCTCGATGATTCGATCTGAAATGGAAAAATACCAATTATAAATACTAATTAAATATTTAAATGGAAAATAAATTTTTTTAACCACCTCCTTCTAGTGGAGTTTTATACAATCATAAATAGGAACTACATGATCATGCTGTAGGTGTTATCAGCAAAAGAAAATTTAATTTGTATTCATCTTATAAATAAAACTCAATTATCTACTTATCTAATCAAACAGATAACTAGGAATGGTGTTGCAATACTGAATTTTTTAAAAACACACTCGCTCAAGATTGTATGTTTTTGTATGTTATATTGCAGTTTTACACATTGTGGTGTATTTACTAAACTTATGTAGGCATTTCAACCTGTTCCAAAGGTCGTCAGAGTTTTGAGGAGTTAGAATCAAACTCCTTTAGCATCGTCCACATGACCCCCAAGGCCCTGATGAGGCACCTATGGAACTACTTAAGTTTTAGTGAACTTATTCATCTATGATTCATTCTTCCTTTTCCTTTATTTATTACTTTCTTTCTTTTTTTATAAAAACAGAATTAGTGTTGAAAAATTGAAATTTTAAAAAAGCATACAGTCTCCAAAGTCAAGATATTTTTATCTGTTGTGTTCATTAAATAAACCTGCTTATATTTATTATAAAAAAACTCCTCAAAAGTCCCTGTTTCTTAGGAGTGGTAGGACTACTAACCGGCCACTGGCATCTGAGAAAACATCTACATAACATGGGCATATACAATCATGATCCCATTTGCAGACTATGTAATGAGGAGGAAGAAACAGCCACTCATATCAACTTCGAAAGCGAAGCAACGGCTCAATGGAGGTTCAATCTGACGCACCAAAGCGACTCAGGGAACCACATTGAAGCAATAACAGTCAATGACTTGATACTTCTGAGAAAAAGGTTTGAGTCTATTGACTAAACCAAGGAACTAGGAAGGTACAATAAGCCAGAAGGCTGCAGTGCCTGGGGCACACAAACCCCACTTCCTAGTACCCTTGCCACCATTCCATTCCCTGTTTCTTAGTACAATACAAGAAAATATCATGGCCATCAATAGGGCAAAATTAATTTTTATTTAGATAACCATTATGATGGTAAAATTAATGAAAGCTATAATAAAACTGTTATTTTTGTTGCATGTTTCCTTAATAAGAATATCTAGTACTTGCAATTCTGACAGGTTGCGTTTTTTGGCTCATCCAGTTTTTCCCCAGAGTGCACTTATATTTTTGCAATGAATTAAATACATAATTGATGTGAATATATTTTTTAAATGGTCAAGACAATAATTATTATATAATGCAATGATTTGCCATCAACAAAAATCAAAGTTTTTAATGGTAAAACCTTTTGGTACAGTTGTTCAGCTAGTGCAGTGGTTTCCAAAATGGTCCCTACAGACCTCCAGGGGTCCCCAGTAACATTCAGGGGGTCTGTGAAAATCAAAATTGATTTGGAGTCAAGGGGGTCCATGCAAGGCTTAATAAAAAATAATAAAACTGTAAGAGAACTGATAAGATAATCAGTAATTAGTACGACTAAGTTTCTGTTGTAACTTGTAACTGTAACCACATAACTAGCGAATAAGAAAAATGACTCTATGGAGATTGTGAGATGCGGTCTGGTGTGATGAGGTAGATTTTAGAAAAACATGTTCTTTATCGTGCTACCTATCAGTCTTTATTGAGATCATCTTCAGAGTCTGGGATTTATAAACATCGCTTAAATTTTAGAAATACATTAGGGTGTGAAAAAAATGAATTTATGCAATGCTAGAAAATTTTAGATTCAATAGAAGGATTTGTATTCATTCAATGTTTGTTTTCTGTGTTACACAGTAGCAGTGGTTTGTTGCTAATAAAACATTTGATATACTCATTTTCTTGTATCGTTTGTGTCTTTTTTAACAGATAACAGTATGAGTGAGCTGAAGAAAAAATGCAGACAATACTGTGTTAAATATTTGAAATATGGTTTTATTTTATAATCAGGAAACAGTACTTTACCTATGTCTTCTATGTAATAAAACTATGTTAAATGATTCAATTTGAATTCCTTCCAAGCTTAAGGGGCATTTCATAAAAATCCATAGGGACAAAAAGGTAAGGATTTAACATTTCTTCAAACAGTCAAAGAAAAATATTTGAAAACACCATCATCGCAACAACTCATAGGGACAACATCGAGCGAGATGATGATGGACTGCGTGCTTCTTATAATATTTCTTTATTAATTGCAAAGCCCAGAAAACCATACACTATTGGTGAATGTTAGAAATTAGTGGTCGTGGGGATTTGCAGTTGCTGCTCAGAAACTTTGAGTTGGACACTCATAACTTCTCATCATATTCATCAAGTCATTAAGTATTTTTTTAAAGGTTATTTTAAACAAAACATAATTTCAATAAATACTTCAACTTTTTTTTAATTTGTAATTTTTTTCTATGAATTTATGTAGTTTTTCCACTTGAGGGTCCATGGGAAAGTTTTGACTATAGAAAGGGGTCTAAAAAAGCGATTTGCTCATTTTTGTTAGGTTACTTAGGTTAGATTACTTCTGCAATTTTAGTTGTAATCTCTCCATTGGTAATGTAAATGTTTTTACAATAAAAAACGTTTTTGATGAAATGAAAGTGTTTGACTTTTTCAGTTCATCATAAGTCATCATCATTGTCCAGGATGAATAGTGTAGGGAAAAGAACTGAAACTATTCTAGCTAGTCAAATCAGTTCAACCCAAAATCTTTCCCTTTTAAGAAAATATTTTCACTAGGTAATACTGGAATATATACAGAAACTAATTCAGTAAAATGTTTCTACCAAGGACGAGTAGGTGATCATTTTCCAATACAAATTTGTCAATTGTCTACATATACAAACATCTACAAGCTACAACAAAAATTTACATGAAATGTTTTCAATCATATTTGTACTTTTGAATTTCCCTGTTTCTATTTTTGAGTGCAAAAGTTGGCTTGAAGCTGAACATTAAGAAAACTGAGATCATGGCATCTGGCCCTCTCTATTCCTGGCAAATAGATGGGGAAGAAATGGAAGTAGTGACAGAATTTATTTTCTTGGGCTCCAAGATCACCGCAGATGGGGACTGCAGCCAAGAAATTAAAAGACGCTTGCTCCTGGAGAGGAAAGCTATGACAAATCTAGACAGCATACTCATAAACCGAGACATCACCCTGCCAATAAAAGTGCGTATAGTCAAGGGGATGGTTTTCCCAGTTGCAATGTATGGCTGTGAAAGCTGGACTATTAGAAAGGCTGAACGCCAAAGAATTGAAGCCTTTGAACTCTGGTGCTGGAGAAGACTTCTGCGAGTCCCTTGGACTGCAAGGCGATCAAACCGGTCAATCCTAGAGGAGATCAATCCTGACTGCTCACTAGAAGGCTAAATCCTGAAAATGAAACTTAAATACTTTGGCCACCAAATGAGAAGAAATGACTCACTGGAGAAGAGCCTAATGATGGGAAAAATTGAGGGCAAAAGAAGAAGGGGACGACAGAGAATGAGGTAGATGGACGGAGTCACTGAAGCAGTCGGTGTGAGATTAAATAGACTCCGGAAGATGGTGGGGGACAGGATGGCCTGGAGGAGCATTGTACATGGGGTCGTGATGGGTCGGACACGACTTCGCAACTAACAACAACAACAAATTTTTGAAGGAAAAGGGGCTGTTTTACTATAGTACTTGATAAATATCTCATTTTGTGTTTTTATTAGAGTACATTAAGAGTGAATGTATTTATTAGAGTGAAAGTGAAGTATGAGAGGGTCTATGGTTGAATATTGAATACGCCAGCACAATGGTCGAGTAAATGTTGTAAATAGAAAATAATGTATTTTAGGTTTTTTATTTTTTTATTCGCTTAAGTTCAATTCTGCCCATACAGAAGACACTCATTATCCGCAGAGCATATGTACCAAATATCACTGCAGATAATAGGAGAAAAATTTCAGGCTTCGAAGCATTTTATTCCATCGGCATGCCAATCTGACACTTTCTGTATTACGCGTGCCTATTGTCAATGTATGAACTTATGTATATATATTTCAAGTTTTTTTCCATAAGAATTAAATTACACGTGATTTAACATGTTCCCACTCTCCTCTTGAACTCAGCAAGGGGCAGCAACCGGGGACGAGTGAAAGTGTGAATAATGAAACCGCTGACAAGAATCACTCACTTTAGTGATTTAGTATGCAGTTATAACATAATCACTCATTCTTAAATACCTTCCCTCTTAATTACACATTTTTCACTCAAGTAGGATGGTGGAGGAAAATCTAGTATGCGTAAGGTTGGTGGGTACTCGATATTATGCCATTGACACTTGTACTAGATATTCACATTCATGCATATAAATAACTACATTCTCACAAAACAGTTAAAACAACTATCACCAAATCTAGAATATATACAACAGAATTATCTGCAATAAACAAAATTCATATATACAAAATTACTGGTTTCCTCCAGAAATTGGAAGGGGGCAATGATTTGCTACTTCTTTCATTCTTAAATTGGATGGCATTTCTACTCTCTCCCTAAAGGGAGCCAAGGAAAGATACTTTTCAATTAATGCATTTAAGAGTGAATGAATGTGCATCCAAGTTAAATATTGCATGCCTTGGGGGATAAATGATCTTGTTACAGCCTGGAGCTTACTTTGATGGGGAGATGGATAAGACCGAGGTCTGACCCAGGATGACCAAAACTCTAAAGTGGATTATTTTCATAGCTGACATAAGAAGACATAATCACAATTTTGTATATATGTGATGTATGTATTGATATAATGATAAATATAAAGTGAAAGTAAAAACAACAAATATTTACAAAATAAAAGGGTATTGTTAATACAATACATACATTTTTTAAACGCAAGCCCCTTATATATACTGTTTTGAGAAATATTTATGATTTAATTGTATTGATTGATGGCTCTGCTGAAAGTATGAATTTTTGTTTTACATTTTATAGTAAGTGATTTCATTTGCTATATTTGTAAAGAAAAAAAGTAAAAGGACAAAAAAAGTTTTGATTGATCAGTCTGAATAATATAAAATATATTGAATAGTTAAATAATGGTTTTATTTACTTGCATAATTGATGGTTTTTTTATCCATCACTTACAATTATTTAATTCCTCTATTAATATTTTCGTGAACATCTTCGCAATTTGCTACTGCTAAATCTTGACGATCTAGGCTTGTAGTATGTCATTACAATAGTCTTTGTGCATGAATTGTTTTATTTAAATTTCAGTATAAAATGTAAAAATGAAAATTATTCCTCAAAATATAGGCCATCATTATCAACTACCCCCTTCTTTCTGCCAGAAGTTGAATATGGCAGTGATATCAGTCCTTGGTTTTTGAGGCAAAGAACTCCTTACATCCTAATTTGAAATCCTCATAGCTTTTGAAGTTCCAGCCTTTCAAAAAATGGGCCGTTGACTGGAAAAGACCACAGTCAAATGGTGCGACATCAGGGATGTAAGGAGGAGCAAAGCAGTGTATGTCTCTTTTAAAACCCCATATACTTTTTTGAGTTGTTCACAGTAAAACTCTACACCAATAGCCCTGCCATCTGGACCTAGCTCAAAGTGCAAAGCACCCACATTATTCCATCAAATATAAAAAATAATCTTTTTTCCAAAACGATCTTGGCAAACCTGAATGTTTCAACCTCTTGGCCTTGCGATACCCACAGTTTTTGGTGGATAGGATTTTTTAAAATTATCCAATTTTTCATCACATGTTGCAATTCTCTTTTTAAATATATCAATTTGTTATTGAGCTTGGGCAGTTAAGGATCTGATCTGGGTTGTACATTTCGCACATTATGATTTTTTTTTTTTAAATGGTGGTTTATTGTTGCATTTGAAATCCCTATTTTGGTAAATAATCCTCAAGTGGTTGCGTATGGATCCTTATTAACTGATTTGAATAATTCAGCAACCAATGAAGGGCGACAGATCTAGGCTCATCTTGACATAGGTTGTATCCAGAATTGAACTATCTGAAATTCAAAACGTTGCACAAAACATGTTACAATGCACAACATTTTCACCTTCCACTGCTAAATTTCCTCAGCTGGTGCCTTTGCACTTAGTCTTTTTTTTCCACTAGAGCCTCAGTAGACCACTAATGACAATTTTTTCTTCTGATATTTTTGGTGTGTGATTTATAAAATGGAATGAAAGGCAGAGTCAGTCGGTATTCATTATTAGATAAAGTTTTATAGGTATATTGTTTAAATCAGAGTCAAATAAGGGTTAAAATTGAAACTATAATATCACCAATTAGTTAATTGGACACAGAGACTTGTAATGACCTATGATATTCATTGTATTTACATAATAAAATTTTGTCTTTATCTTCTATCCATATGAATATTATTGTAAATCAAGCCTTTTGTGTAAAAATAATAATTATTATTAGTATGAATATTGTTCACACAATGAGCTTTTTTATGTGTAATTACTTGTAAAACACACACACACATTCGTACAACGATTATATCTGTATATAAATACATAAAGGTGTTCATAAAGATATTTTCAATTTTAATTATATTATGTTTTGTGGGCGATTTCTACTAATTAAAGACCTTGATCTTTAGGGAAAGAATAATACAAGATTAATTTTGTCTAATAATAATATTGAGATAATTCCAGAAAGGAAGTAGAAAGCACTAAAATCGTTTGACAAAGTTACAGTTTGTAGGATTTTACGTGACATGGGCCTATTATAAAAGATAATTGTGTAGTTTTGCCCCTGAAGATTTAATGAGCTCGTTTATTTTTACGCCTGCCTTTTTTTAATGAGTTGATTTCAATCGATAAAGCCGGCTGGCTCGGCTTTTTGGCGACTGTTTTTCGGGCGCCTCCCGATTCACAGATGAACACGTGGCTCAAAATGTCCAACCGGCCAAATAATTTGACGACCCCCATTTCGGTTGTTAGATTTATGTAAGGGAGAAAACAAGCCTAGCTTTGTTGGACTTGTTTTTCCACAAAACGCCAGTCTTTTCAGTTTCATACTTTAAACTTAAATCATGTATTTTGATATCAAAAACTGTTTTGTGTGTTTTTTAACCAACCCTGACACTCGTAGGTTATAAAATTTCGTATCATTTATGTTTTTGTGCGTTATTCAATATCGTTTTGCAAGGGAAATAAAACGAAAGGTGATTCATACGGAAGAACGGCAGGGATCGACCACCTGCTTTCCGCGACCCGGCTCGGAAACAACACAGTCTCGGTGATTTCAATGCTCTACCGACCAAGATTGTGCTCCAAAGAACGAAAGTTTTTCTTTCCAATATCATTTCAAAAAATTCGCCTATGAAGAAAAAATTATTCATTTAACATGTTATATATAATGTATCAATAATACATTAAATATATTAACAATATAGGGATATTGTAGAGTTTTATAGGGTTTTTCCTTTGTGTAATATGAATAACGGTTAAATAAGGTGGCAAATATTAAATTTTTTTTTGTGAAGTAATTAACAATTATATATTTTAGTATGCTTTTTATATAATTATTGGCTGGGTGAAACATGAAATCTTTTTAATGGTATTCTGGTGTTGTTATAGCTTTTCCTTATCAATATCTTCGACAAAAATAAATAAGAATTAGCATTCAACCGAATAACATTATAGAAGGGAATTATATAAAATTTATTTACAAACATAATTACATTATTTTGCAATTTGTGTGTATTGTGGTATAATTGGTATTTAAATAAATTTATATGGATATAATCTATATTGCGTTAATCTAATTATTATAAAAATCTGGTGTTTAATTAGATCCACACTACGTTGCATTATTCCAAAAGTGAAAGAATCTAAATCTTGTGTAAAAATTATTTTTAGCATGTTATTATTTATTTGTAGACAACAGCAAAATTACTTAATATTACAAGCATAAAGAGTAGCCACGCTCGTTTTTTTAGTCAAAATCTTCCATTCGTAATAATTGTCATTTATCGTTGTTTATTGGATATTTTTAAAGAAAAATATGAGATATAGCTAAATAAAAAAGTTAGAGTAAAACATTTTTCTAGAAATGTTGCTGTGGAAACAACGAAGAAAATATTCAATTCAGTACAGATTATTTCCTTATATTGCGTTAACCTCTTGCATTCGACATGGAATCGGTTTTCTGAGATTTTGAATTTAGTGCTGTGGAATATGTTCATACTCTTCCAACATCACCATTCTTAATTCTTGCAAATTCTCTGGCATCGCTGGACGAATGTTTACCCTTTTGACAACTCGTCCCAAAGTGATTCGATAGGGTTTAAGTCAGGACTTCATGCTGGCTGACATTGAATTGAAGCCCGTTCCAAGGTGTAACCAACGATCCCATCTCTGTGGGGGCCTTACATGTCATGCATATAAAACCGTCGCCAATTAGTGGCGAAATAGGAATCACTTCTTCTGATAATACATACTCCTCCAAAAACTCCTCCGGCGTCAAAAGACTTCAAACAAAACCTTTACTCACGCAAAAAATAGTCCAAAAATTTTAGACCAGTCTTCCGCAGATCAATTGATGTGATTTCTTGCGAAACTTGACGAGCTGTTTTGTGCCAAAAGTTCTGAACTCTCGCACGCAATCCAGCTTCTGAAAGTCTTCGCCTTACAGTGCGTAAACTGACATTAACGTGTGATTAAGTGACCTGTTGTTTCATAACTTATAAAAGTCGTAAGGAGCGGCCAAGAATGAGATAGTTTAGAAAAACACCTTTTTCATTTTGTTTGTCGACTTTTTGACTTCATTCGGGTCATCTTTAGGCATAAAGTGTTGGGCTATTCTTCGAGTGTCATATTTTCATTTCCTACTGACATCTATATTTCTAATTTGTTGAAGTCGCCGCTTGATCTCAACAGCGTAGAATGTCGATTACGGCTGATCATCTCTCTCTAAAATATGTGACACACTGGCGACCCATGTCTTCTTGAGTAACTTCTAGTATCTTGGTAGCGATGGAAGACCCTTCGGACAGTTCTAGGAATGTTAAGCACATACGCTTGACTTCTTCCTTCTTTCCAACAATGTAATTTTGGCTGAATCTGTATCACTAATAGCCATCACTCAAACAAATTTGAAACTTAAAAAAATCAAACCACTGGAATGTTAGAAAGAAGCTTTACAGAAAAACCAACAACCTCTTGGTTGATTGACTATTGGATTGAATCCCTTGATTGACTATTCAGATTTATTTACGTACAAAATTGAACTGTAAACACATGTGGTGCTTTTTATCTGTGCTTTTTTAAAACGGACCGATTATTGTTGTAAGAGGATTGCCTAAGGTACGATTAAAATATTTGGATGGCCACTTTTTTGCTTCTCAGTGTTTACAGCGGCTTATTCACAAAAACACATATTGTCTTCAATGTAGTTTTAATAATGTCTTTAATTAAAATTTTATGTATATGTGAAGTTTAAAAAAAATTATACTGATCGTATGTTTTGTGGGCTTTTCTCACCAAATGTTTTTGTTGTTTTCAAATGCTTTTGTTTTTAGATGTTATGGCAGTTGGTTTTAACCACGAAAGCAGAGACGTATGTGATGATAATTGGAGCTTATTCGCCCCCAGGAAAAATATAACAGGGCGTATAACGAGGGGCGACAGGCAGATGGGTGCCGCCTCGTGGCGGACCGGGGGCGGATGAGTCAGCACAACGGACCCCGAGGATTGACGCAGTCGGACGCAGAATGTCTGCCGTCCGGGGATCCAATTAACTCCGTTTTGATTGAGGATGGACTTCAAACGGCAATTACATCCCCCGGGCCTCGGAGAACGGGAGGATTAACAATGTAGAACGTATTTTGAATGGAGGGTAGAAGGGCGTCAGTCCGACTGGCGACCCTCTCTGTCCCATCCCCTACCCCGTGCCCTGCAACCCCTAGAGAAGGAAAACAAACCTAGCCGTCGCCAGTCCCCACCAACCGCTCCGACTATAAGTTAAATTGCCAAAAAGGAAGTCTCAAAAACAAATTGTTTTGTTGTGGATGGCTCCGAAGGACCCCGGCGACCCCTTAACAGACCCCGCAGACGTTTTTCTTTTTCCTTCTATAATCCGACGGATAGATATATCACGAACGAGTTAATGGGAATTAAGTAGGTTTTATTCGCGGCGGGAACCCCCCTTTATTGTTTTTCGCCTTATTTATCGCTGCCGCCAGTGATAATTCGAGGATGGCTCCAGTCGTCTACTTAATTGGCCATCTAATTGTTTCCTTGATCGCCGTCCGGCGTACGTGCCCGATGCCTCTCGACTTGCTCCTAACTACTGTCAGAAATTTAAACTTATTTTATCTTTTTAGGATGTGATAATTACGAAACTAAATGGGCAAAACTATCATTTACCCATTTAGTTCTTTGTTGTTCTGTTAATTTTATGCATGGGAATCGAAATCGATCCGCGTCTTTGTTTTGATGGATTTAAAAAAAATCCTTTTTGATGGATACCATCCTTTCAGAAAAAGCTCCTCGTGTGTTTACCCGGTTAGATTGTTGTTAGTGTAGACATAAAGCTAATCTATAAGCCATTTCCTGTGCGGGTTTATGTGGAAAACAAGGGTGGGCGGATAGGAGGGTAATTGGAGTATAAAAAGAGGGCGCCACAGAAGACCAAAACAAGGATTGACTGGTTGAGAGAACGGGCTGGCAAGGGGTGGGGTTTGATATTATGAAAAGAGGTGGCTGTTATTGTGGATATGTTGGCACCGATCCCCTGTATTATTTCATAGTTCCATAATAAAGAGGACGGGGGCCGCTCCCAGACGTCTGGACGCCCGACCTCCTCAGTCGCCACGTTTATCGGCTTCGGCCGCCTCCACCAGCGTCTCCCGAAGACGGCTTCCTGCCCAGAGGAACCCTGCGCACCCTCGACGTACCCCCATAATTGCTTTTCCCCCTTATTCATCCGCCGTCGGACACCCCACGTGTTTAAAATTAAAATTAGTCATTGGTCGAACGCCGCCTCTCTGGCGGGTCTGGGGCGTCACGCCTCGAATATGCGATGTATGATGAGTTCCTTTCGATCTACTCACACATTTTGAAAATGATAATTCCCTATAACAATTTTTAAATTGGAAAATATACTGACATGCAAAATTCCGTCCGCTTGTTATATAACTTGAGTAGTATATATTTTTATACATTAATCGAAGTTTCACCTGTTTTTAACTTTAATAGTTGAATCTTTGTCTAAAAAAAGTTTAAATTGCTAAGGAACAAGAAAAAAACAAGTAAAAACACAAATAGAAAAAAGACGGACAGATAAAGTGTGCCTTAATTTTTTAAAAATAGATTTTTAATAAACATTTCAATATTTCCTCCTTTGCCTTAATTACATCCGGAAGACGGGTAGACATACTTCCTACAAATCTGGGAATGTCTCTTTCCTGGAGGTTAGCCCATTCTTCACAGGGTCCTTTCAAGATCGTGGAGTGTATCAAGAAGAGGGATGAACGTGCTCTTATTCGTCTTTTGAGGTTATTTCAAAAATGTTCGATCGGGTTCAAGTCTGAAGAACTTGCTGGCCAGGGTAAGACGCTGATTTTACCCTCTTGAAGGTACGTTCGTACTATATGAGCGACATATGGACTGGCACTATCGTGCATTAGATTGTCCCTGATTTCATCAAGGATAGGTATACGCACATTTTTCAAAATTTTATCCACATGGCGAGTGGCCGTCAAAGACCAACCACGACCAACAACCAACTCTGTGCCACTTTCCATTGAAATTCCCGCTCATACTATTACTGAGCTACGCTGGAAACGTTGGCTCTGGAAAAAATACAGGCTTCGTACCTTTCATTTCGCCTTCACACCCATCTGGAGACCGTAGAGCAAATTTACATTTATCATAGGTAGAGCAGACAAATCGTACAAAGAGCAATGGCCGTGATCACGTGCTAATCCAAGCAATATTTTCTGAGCAAGTAATACCTAATTAAGGTAGTGAAAGATTGAAGATACCAGAAAAAGTGCTATACCTCTAATAAAATCAAATATTTTAAATGATAGGGACTGTATGATAACCTGAAGAATAAACTATGCTACCACAAATACCCTGTATATATTACGTCGCTAATTAAGTCCATGTTTAGATATTTACTAAATATCGTTATTGTAAACTCAATTCTTTCTAGTTTGATAAATAATAATTTTTCTGTTAAAAAAATTCTTATGTGAACAAGAAGCGAAACATCTTTTCAGTAGTAAATGAAAAACAATTATGTCGAAGCGTGCTGTCTCGCGGCGAAGGGAAACTCGTGTATGTCTGTCGACCCAGCACGTTGTTTTGAGTCTTGTCCCTCAAGTTTTTTTGAAGAATGGGAAAGAAAACAACAATAATTCCGAGGGTCAAGTCGGTTTGTCTTATCGCCGACAGTCGGCCTCCTTCTCAGACGATCCATTCTCCCCCGACGAGAATGACCATAACTGTCGAATTTATGCCCATCGGGGTTGTTTACAGAATTTGAACGTGGTGCGAGGGGACGCAGCGGCCGGAGCCGATCTGTCTGACCGCTTAGATTTTCCGACAATCTCCCTACTTTCGACATGGAAAACTTCCAACAAACGATGCGTCAACTCTAAATATCTTCGTTCTCCCTTTCCAACCCCGTGGGCTCCATGTTTTGCAGTTTGGAGTAATTGCTCTACGCCTCTTGTTTTCTTTTTTCTTAAACAAGAATTGCTATCAAGGGCCAACCTAAAGAAATTTGTTTAAAAAAAAAATCCAAACTTTATCCTTACGTTGTGATAATAATTCTATTTCGGATAGAAGCCTTAAAAACGAACTTCCCCTCGCTTGTGAATAAAGAAGGCGTGTGTTTTCTTGAATGGCTGAGCATGTAAATTCCGATCCATTGTCCTTTGAGCAAGTAGCGTAGTCAGTTTTGTGCAAGGCGAAGGACGATCCAAAGGACGTGCTTATGCAAACAACCGGCACCCCCTCTCGTCCTTGGGTGCTTCGCTCAGCGGACATTTCAACGTAACGAGCCTTTAAATGGATTTACTGCCACATTCCGACCTCAACCCTTTCTCATAAAATGCCGACCTGGTACATTGTGCCCGCTAGTGGCGAAGGCTTGGGTGAAAACCTATTCCGTCCTTGGTCATCGCCTTTCACCTAACATTTCTTTTCTTTTCTCGAAGCACGTTTTGCAATGAATAAAAGAGTTGGGAGGTGAAGTGGACAAAAAGTTAGAGGAAGAGGTTGATGGAGGGAGGGAAGGAGGGAGAGAGAGAGAGAGAGAGAGAGAGAGAGAGAGAGAGAGA
>CM077108.1:28221828-28251676 GCA_039619505.1 Cimex hemipterus
AGAGAGAGAGAGAGAGAGAGAGAGAGAGAGAGAGAGAGAGAGAGGTAAGTAGACAAACTTACGATCCGGTAATTAGTTTTCTTAATAAAATTAATTATTTTACTAATAAATTGGAGTAAGTAAAGATGATCTTCTCTTCTCTTTTATAGATCAAAAATGTGGTTTCGACGATGAAAGCGAGCAAATAGTAAAAACATTAACGTAACTACTCCAAAATGAATTATTATTGTCTTACCATTTACCTCCAAAACATCAACTTTAACTTTAAAAGTAAATATTACAGGAAAACATTACTCAGAGAGCGTTCGATAAAACTTGGCCAAAACAAATACTGAAAAATAGGGTATAATTTCTTACACGATGACGATTTTATGGTAAGGTAAAACATCCTTCGTTCATTTGAGGAGAGGTTTTTATTATAGTTTTAAAGTGTGGGTATATAAATTTATAAAAAATGTCAAATGTTTGCTCTAGAAAAAAAAACAACAACCAAAGATCCGTTTTTCGCATTATTGGGAAGTCTTCACTGAAACCGTTGTGGTGTTGTTATTTATTAATTATTTAAAATTTTACGTGTATTTAAATCGAAATTAAGGTACATCGCTAATATAAATTACTATTTGTACTATCTGTATCATTTTTATTTTGAATTTATACTTCATTTCGGTTTTTCAGTGAGTGAAATTACACAAACAAAACTCGATTCTAAAATTAGCCTTTCTTTTACGTAAGAGCGGTTTGTGTGATTGACTTCTGGCGCCACATAATAGCCTTAGGGATATCGACATGATCATCACCCTCTTCAATCCCAGGTTCGAAAAACACAAGGCGACACCACGTCCGAAAAAATGACACATGTTTCAATTTTTTTAATGTATATTGTCGCCTTCTCTTCTTTTACCGTCGCCTCGAAATTATTGGTAGCCTTCTCCCAGTCCTTCTCGTCCTGGGAACCAGCAGGCGTAATGACACTGAGAGGGACGTCGCCCTGCCCATGCTCGAGGCTCATTAAAATAATACACTTTGATTGTTTAATAAACTCGGGGCCGGCCTTTAATTTAATTTTTTATTTACTTCATGATCCCATAAAGAAGTATAAAAAAAAGAAATCTTCAACAATTCTAAATAAAACACGGGATCACACTTTTTTTTACCAACTGGCATCTGTCATTTTATTCAGTTTTATTAGGTTAATGCAAAGAAAGTCACACAATATGGTATAGCGATTGATTTACCTTTATTGATGGATATAAAAAACTTCTGAGACAACAAAAAATTCTAAATATTGCAAATGTTCGTTTTAGATTTTGTGTTATTTTACTATTAGTTCAATAAACGAAGTTTATTATTATGATATTATATTATTCTCTGGCTTCATGTAGAGTGTGTTGGAATGCAATAAGTTATAGTTCAATTTTGCTTGAGAACGGCAGCGAATATATGGATCTGATTGAATTGAAAGGTGACATCCCTTGGCTGTATATATAGAGCGTGTAGAAATGCCACCAGACCTTAAAATTGATGATTTCACCGCACGATAGCGAGTAATTGGCTTCACGTAATTAAAGCTATCATTTCTTGGATCTCTATCACATTGGACATATCCTCGATCCTAGTTCATTTCGATTGACTGATCCTATTTTTAAGGAATAGTAGGGCTTAAGGTTATATATCTGTTGAGCTGTTCCATCACATTCAAAGATATTGGCAGTTTTTCAGGATATCATGCTTGTAGGTGTTTTCTTTAATGACAATGACCGCCCCCTGAATTTCACCGAGCGCAAGTATTAATCGGCGTTTATGGCATTCTGCGCCCCACTATCGTATCCTCCATTCCGTATTTATAGTGCATAGTTCAGTTCATGAAGGAACTTGATTAATAGGCCAGATTTCAGTGGTTGAATTTCATCTGTACTTCCCAAGACCGTTCCTCTTGCAGGAGTGAGGCAGCACATTTTTAATAAGTGAGTTGATGTTTCCTCTGCTCCTTTCCAGAATCTGCATGTGCCGTGTTTGATTACACCAATCTTCTTCAGATGCCAATGCAGTCGCCAGTTCCTGTTAATAATTACTCCTGGTTGTGTTTGGATTTTTTCTGTTTCCCTTGATTCATTCTGTTCTTTCTTCGTTTTCAAAATTTGCAACAGATTCTTCGAATGTTTATGTCCAATGTGTCAATTCCATTGTTACCTCATTTTCATTTTGTCTTTTTGTCTAAGGTACTGAATTGAAGGAATTGATAGAAATACTATGCCACAAAAGGGTTCAGGTCCTACCAGCAGTTTAGTTGCCAACAAAGGGTGACTTTGTTTTGCGTACCTAATCTGTTTGGCTTAGTTTTGCAATTCAGTACCATTGAGGTAATCATGTTTGAGAGCAGGGCTTTGATGGCTGCCTGGTTATCTGACATGATAGCTATATTCGTGTTCTTGTACCCTTTGTTCAGGTAGACGTGACTTTTTGCATTCGAGATCCGTCAGTGTACCAGCATATGGTCGACTGTTTGGGGGGGGGGGTTTCCTCTCTCTTTTCCAATCTTTTTCGATACTTAAATTTGTTTGAAAATTTTATTTAAATTCAAATATCTTGTTCAAGTCGCCTCTTGGAGTATCGGATGTTTTTTCGGTAACTCGTTTCTATCCCTCTACTTTAGTTTAGATCTTGTGGAGGTTTCGCTTTGATGTTGTTGATGATAGTTTTCTTGGCTGACTTCATTATCAGTGGAGAGAGGTTAATCCCACCATTTTCTTCATACCATCTCTTGTAATAGACACAGGTGGGTCTCTGTATCTTAAAGAGCTATCTGTTTTGTTCTCAGTTTTGCTTTTTTCTAGCCCAGGCTAATATGGCGTATGTGAGGATAGCCAAGAATGTTATTTATTTATGCGTATGTAGTTTTCTTGATATTGGTACCAATATGTTTCATTGAGCTAGTACGTCAGATTAATCAACCATTTACATAGCGGAGGATAAAATTTTTTGTTTGAACTATGAAATTGTGATGAGTTTGATCTCCATTTTAAAAATGTTTTTTTTTTCTTTCGGTCAGATTTAACAGCGATAATCAAACATGGATGATATTGAAAGGCCGGAAATTCTTCATATTTCTTCTTGAACGGATGAAATTCCACTGGGTGGCGTACGGACATTCTTATTGGCAATTAGCAATCCACCGGTTTCCCCTACGCTTCTTAGAAAACGAGGTAACAACGATAGACATTAATTGCTCAACGGAACCGCCAATTTTGTCTTAGTTGGCCAAATTGATATATGGAAGATTAAACCATGCTAAGCCCGATCGTTTTGATCCGCCCGCTTATAGCCTTTTTCTTTTTTACTCGGATATGTCAGTAAATCTGGATTTATGAGCCAATTGGCCGGGCTCGACGTGATCCAAATAGCCTGTTGCATTATATCAAGTACTTAAGTTATGTAAAATTAATGATAGTTTTACATTAACAATGCGTGGATTAATTTAGAAACAGTATATTCTAATAAGCGACTAAATTTCACGATAGAAAACAGTTAATTAAAAACAATTGATAAACTAAATGAAAAATAAATCTTAAGTCGGTAATAAATTAAAAATTAAAACTAGTCAGACAGTCGAAAGTGGTGCTTAAAAAAATCAGTTTTATAATTCAAACTCAAAGTCGGCCTTTAACACCTAACGAATCTTCATCTCCGTGGGGAAACAAAATCAAGTAACTTTTATGTTGGTGCCATCAAAAATCGAATCGCATGCAACGAAAATTGAGATCGCGGACAACACGTGGTGTGAATATGACACATAAATGACCTACGATGAAAATCATGTGAGCCTATCAATAACATAAAAAATAGCCAAAACATAACGAGCTTCAAAATTTTCATTATTTTGATATAGAAATGCAACTTTAAGACAAAAAATATTTACGAGCTAGACTCATTGTACATAAAGTAACTGATGAAACGGCGTAAGAAAAACATTTGTAAGGTTTACTATTAAAAAAATTTAAACAAATTATATTTTAATTAGGTTCATTCACGACGACTCCTTCAAGGAATATAATGCTAGGCCGCACGAATTGTCTGTCGTGCTGGTTTAGCCTATTTAATTTTTAAATCATCCTAATATTCTTTTGAAAAATCACTGGAAAATTATAATTTTCCGACCATTTTTATTGTATTATCACAATGAAATAATTGAAACTTACGTCTAACCTTTCATGAATTTGTATATAATAATTTTTTAAATTTCAAATTCAATGATACTAAGTGCATAAATAATTCAATAAATTGCTTATTCATTATTTCAACTTAATGCTAAAATTTTGATCCCTTCACGATTCGAAACCTTCCTTCTCTTATTAGTATCTTAACGAAAAATGAAATGAACGGTCAATAATCGTTTCAAAACTATGATTTTATGGAAGAAAACCACTATATTAAAAAGGATAAGAGCACTTGCTTTTATTTTTATTTATTATGTTTCGCCTATACCAGACCACATCTCTATCAGTTAAATATTCTTAATACATATTGTACAACATTAAATGTTAAGCTGTGTGTTCCCCTTAACACCTATTTCTTGCAATAAGCAAATTAAATGAATATATCTTCCTTAGGATAAGGAATATTGAAGAGTAAATATTGGGATGTAGGATTTTTTAATAAGTTTTTTGACTGGTTCAGTTCGTTCTCTCCGACCCGTGGACAGGCGAACACACCTGGCATTCTGCGTCTATTTTCGACCTGTTACTGGAACATTCATGAATCAGCTACCCAACTTGGCACCCCGACTCTTTTCTCGTTAGTGGATCTGTTCTTGACTCTATTTCACACACTTTTCGCCTCAAACACATTTTGAAAAAGAACGAAGGAATATTTCATTCTTGGTCTCGTAGTCAGATCGTGATCAAATCTGAACATCGGCCCTTTCGGGCATAGATACGGGGAACAATGGTTCTATGCATGAAAACGTAAAGCAACAATTTCAACACCCATCAAACCTCACTAGAATGAAAACGTCCAAAATAAAAAATTGAAATAGTTTTAATCTGATTCTGAGCTGTTCGTTGAGAACATATTATTTACAGGCAACAATTAAACAAAGCGGATAAATAGTTTTTATACTTTTTTTACATTTTGTAGAATAACACTGGGAAGACATTCTTTAATAGTTGATATACTTGATTAAAATAAATATAATATTTGAGTTTTAAGTTATTTACCAAATTATTAAAACATTTCATACATTTTTGTATTATTTGTGAGTTTGTAAAGCTTTAAAATAAAAGTATAATTCTCTAAGTATTTTTTTACAAAAATAAAAAACATTATAAATTCTGTGTGGTGTAAAGTGACCGTTAATTAATGATTATTTAGAGATCGTGAAATGCGGTCTGCTGTGACGTAGGTTTTAGACAAATATTTTCGAGACGTTTCGATCTTTTTGAGATCATCTTCAGGTCACTCACAACACCGACGCTCAATAATGACACATCTACACAGAAAACAAACACTTTGAGCCCGGAAGATGACCTCAGCAGAGATCGAACTTTGGCACGACAAAGAAAAAAAATCTTTTTTAAACCTACCTCATACCAGACCGCATCTCAAGATCTCCACTAATCTTTATAATTTCTTAATCGGCAAGCTTCTTCAAACTGAATGCAGGACAAGAAAACCACTGAATTGAAAGGAAAATATTGCCTTTCCCTGTTTATAACCCTCACTTTTCACGATGTCTTTCCTCTCATTGCCATATCTTTTGAACGAACTACGAATCTATCGAAAGCTACTATGCAGTTAAAATGCAAGAATTGGTTCTTGGTTTCGTCCTTCTTCTTCTTCTCTCTTTATGCTCAATCCTAGATTTATCTTTGAAAAAAATTTACTCTTGTATCCAGTGATTTATCGAAATTGGCTTCATTATTTGGCAAAGTTTACATAAACGGATATCGTGCCTCTCCAACCTTATAACCCTTACTGCGAATACATATGACGATACAAATTTCCATTCACATCAGTATGACACTATACACTTACTGTCCATCTTCACAATTTTCTAAGAAAATTAAAACTTCTTAAATATTAGTTCGGCAAAAATCACTGAAATGAGAGAAGTCTTACCTTCTTATAACCCTGACATCTCGCTTTCTTTGCAGCTCATTTACGTTTGTCGAAAGTTTGGCAAATTAAAGATATCACACATCTTGAAGAGAATCTTGCTTCAAAGTCAGTTTGCTATCTTTTTCAAATTTAAATTTTGGAGAGTGGAAAGGTGAAAAATAATGAGTCGGTTTGTAGACATATACAATTTATGTATTTTAGTTAAAACCCAAGAGTTTCTATGATTTTATGTTCGTTCTGTGACATGCTGAGCAAATTACAAGATGTGAGAGTAAAATAGAGCAAAAGTGTTACCCCCTTCCTGAGGGACAATATAATTTTATAAACGTTACTAATAAAGGCCAATCTGGGTAAAACTGGACTAATGAAAGTTAGAGTTTATGCCCCGGCTAGTGGAAGGGTAAACGGATCAAACAGGTGGCTCCTAAAGCTGGATTTAAATTTACTAGAGTCCAACAGGTGGTGGGTGCGCCCCTTCTCGTTATACCACCCTCCTCCCGACGGCGTAGGAGCTCATCACCCACCAACACCCATCAACATCCCCGCCCGTCCTCTTCCTCATCCCAGTCTTTATCTGGCGCCCGACACTGGTATTACACGAGGCGCCGGTCACCCCCTACCAATTACACCTCTTCCTTTTGGCCTTCACTTGTTCCCTCCAAGTGCAAACACGCTTTGGCGACAGAATTTTGTCGTTTGAAGGAAAACGATTTCAAGGTGAAATCTCTCGATAGCTTTTGAAGTAGTTTTAAAAGGGATTCAAAAAATCGAATGGTTTAAACCTGTAATTGAATCTAACTAACATCTAATTTTCAATAAATATAACTTTGTATTTGTATTAAATATTTAAACCAAACTGTTATATAATCAAAAAGTCGAACGTATCCACTGGTAGCATATTCAATTTTATTTGCCTCTTTCTGTATATACACATATATGTATCTATTTTCACCTGATCTCGTCTCTCTCCTTCGCTCTCTTTCACTCACCCCTCACACATTCACTCACTCTAACTTTGTTATTTTTGTCTCTTTCTCTTGTCTCTCTTTTTCTAGCTTCTCTCTCTTTTCCCCTCCCTCTCATTCTCTACTCTGTCACTCATTCTCTTTTCTCTATCTTTAGTTCTCTTTATTCAAAAATCGATCTTTCTATATGACTAAGTAGATCAACAATATTCTCTATATCTTTTATCTCTATTGGTCTCCCTCTCTTACTATTCTATTGACAGAGATCTTGTTCTCTTAGCGGCTGTTGTACAGGCAAAACATAATGAATAAAAATAAAACCCAGCGCTCTTGTCGTTCTTAACATAGTGGTTTTCCTCCAAAAATAAACAATAAAATAAAATAATATTTACTTTGAAACGATTATTGTCTGTTCATTATAATTTTATTTTTGTTAACATACAATTAGGAGAAAGCATGTTTTGAATAGTGAAAGGCTAAAAATATTAGCATTTGATTGAGACAATGAATAAACTATTTATTATATTATTTATACACTTATTAACTTTGAATTAAAAAGTAGAAAAATTACTTTATGTAAATTCAAAATTCATGAACGGTAGAATAAGAATTAATTTTTAAATAAAATTTCAATTAGAATTTTCAAATTTTCCAATGTGATTTCTCTCTTTCTTTCTCTCTCAACATTTATCGCTATACCTTTTTTCTTTAATCTCTTTTCATGCCTATTGGTATCCTTTTCTTTGTATCTTCTCCTCCTACTCACTGTCTCTCATTCTCTCCCTCGCCCTCACCATTTTATCTCTCTTCCCATCTTTTCTATTTGTCTCTATTTCTCTTTGTTCAAATAGATAGCTGTTTCTCTTTACCTAAGTGTATAAATAACTTTCTCTGTTTCTTTGTTTCTCTAATGTTTTTGAGCACCAATTGTTTCCCTCTTGCTGTTTTTCTTTTTCCCATTTGTCTCTTCCCCTCTTCTCTCTCTTTCTCTCTCTTTATCTATCTCCATACCTTTTTTCTCTAATCACTTTTCATCTCCAATTGTTTCCCTCTTGGTTATTCTCCTTTTTTTCTATTTTTTGTGTGAGTGTCTCTCTCTCTCTTTCCCAATACCTATCTATCTCCCTTTTCTCTAATCTCATTTCATGTTTATTGGTATCTTCTTCTTTCTATCTTTTCTCCTCCTGTTCACTCACGTTTTGCCATAAAAGGAAAATTTTAAATGATAAATGTCGTTATATTTTTTAAAGAAATAATCTGAAGTATAATTTTGTTTTGATTCAGTGCGATTTAAATCACTTGCCTATTGGTTTCAATTCCTATTCTGGGTTTTCGCCTTATGAAGTTAGTATACATAATTCATAAATTTTGCAAGTTTGAAGTTGACGACATTTTAAAAATTAGCAATGACTTTTTGTTTTACGGCGCTGCAGAAACTCTAGTAACTTTTGCCGTATAATTATTTAAGTGAATTTCCTTTCCTCCAGAAAAAAAATAACGAACAATGACATTGTCCTGATGAATGTAATAGCAACCCCTTCATTAGACGACAACGAGCAAAAACAGAAAAGTGGTTTTGAGATTATTAGTGCCATCTCGTTTCCTCTCTGCCGGAGGGCACATTACTTTAATTCGCCGTCTGACGGCGTCAACTTGCAGACAAAGTCATTTTTCCCCCTTTGTACATTTGAAATTGTGGGTCGTTGGGGTGTGCTGACAGGATTTCTTCCCGGAGAATTCTATTTGTCCGATTAGAATTTATTCCGTCAGTGATGTATATATCTGTATATGGGGAAAATATAGTTAAGGATGTATTATTTTGTTGTAGACGCCGACAAGGTGAGACACGAGACGGCCGTGAAAAAACCCCATTGGGCAATGTTTGGCCGGCCTCGGCCACAAAAGAATAAAAAAGGATTTTAATGCACAATTCTTTATCATTGCACAAATCCAGAGAGTGAAATTTATGGCTCAAATCATCCGGTTGGCGGCGACGTGTGTTACCGAGAAAGCAGAGAGGACATAAATAGACGGAGGCCGTGACAAAATGTTTTCCGCCGTTTCGTATTGTCTTTCATGATTGATAAAAAAAAAATGCAAAACAGGCCAGATTTTCGAGTTGATATAATGAACAAATATTTAACCGTGGCTGTAAGAATAAATGAGAATCTCAGTTATTTCCGGATGAAAGGGTTTTATGAGATCGTGACACACCTCTCGTTTTTTTATTTTCATCCGTGACACAATATTTTGTTCTACAGAAAAACATTATTTCATGCACATTACATTATTCTTAATGAATTTACTCATTATAATTATCAAATCTTTTAAATTCACAGTTATCAGATTTGTACGTAAGTATTTTCAACGCGAAAAGCCGTACTAAAAGAATTATTTGAAAAAATATAAAACATTTTATTATTCTAACAAAACGGACATATTTTTTTATAGTGATTGTGGTCAGTCAGACGCGTTTCGGCTTGCCGCAGTCATGAGTGGGTTTGTGACAATGCTGGGTTAACAGACTATTCAGTCCAAAATGATCGGAGACCACCAATCTACTGTTAACCTCCCCGCTGACCTGAACAATTCTTATAATTTTACATCTGTCTTTCTTCTGCATAATTTTTTCTAATCATCATCTTGTGAGGAAGCATACAAAAACAAGGAGACTAAGCGGACCATAACTATCGGAAACGATAAACGGGATCATTACTCCGCAGATTTCAAGGAGAAAACTTGCAATTTTACGTTTTCCTTTCTTTTCCAAGAGATTCTTTTAAAATTTTTTTACTTTTATGCACCTTGATCTCGTAACAACTTGGCCGCCAGTTATATCTTTGGTCTATGAGACGTTTCGTTTTTTTGTATGAGCTGAAAAATGAAGACAAGACAGACTAAAATTACCAATTTCCAGGTTCATAGCTCGATCTCGCGAATTCTCAAAATTTTACACTTTATTTTTTTTCAGCGTCTTTTATCTGTAGGCTTGTGAAGACGCATACAAAAACAGCGAAACTAGGCGGACCATTACCACCGGAAACGACCAAGCTACAAATTCATCACCCTGCGGACTTCAAGGAGAAATCTCACAATTGTCGTTTTTCTTGCCTTTTCCAGAATTTTTTTTCAATACAGTTTTTGCTTCATTCACTTATATCTCAGATCTTCCATAAATCTGGCAGACCAAAATGTTCAAGAACGTTCAATCAATTTAGTGGTTGCTTTTCTTGCTGGCGATTTCGATAGTTCAAACCTTTTGATGAGTTTATAAAAGACAATTGACGTTTGATATATGTTTTCAATTACTGTCTTCAGGTTGATAAAACAGCTAAATGTTCCACTTTTAACCACCAAGTACAGGTAAGTAACGAGTTTAATAATTTTTTATAAATCCGTCCCGGAGGAACAAAATTTGTTCGATATATGGACTTTTCTTATCGTAAGTAAATTTCCGCTCCGCACTAATTCTCTTGATGCCTGTTATTGTGTTCATCCGTTTTTTTGTATTAGTACATTATTTTATCTCTTTCTTAAGCTCTCTCAATCTTAATCTATCAAACGTATCCCTTTGTCTTTGTTATCTTTTTCTCTTTTCTTTCTTCCTTTCTCTCTCTCTCTCTCTCTCTCTCTCTCTCTCTCAACTTGTATTTGTTTGTCTGATCATTTCCTTGTAATACTGATGATTTTAGGTGTCGTGTGGATTTTGACGAATGCTCTTATCTGTAACTCGTATATGTTCTTTAGTGGATAGTGACCGTTAATCGATAATTATTCATAAATCGTGAGATGCGGTCTGGTGTGATGTAGGCTTCAGAAAAACATTTTCGTGCCGATAAAGAAAATGTCTGTATGATTAAGTTACAAACTGGCCACAATGATTTCCTTCTTTTCTGCTTAACGAGGCAACATATCTATACTTCTTTTTTAGTTCCGTGCAGTTTGTGCTTTTTAATTTATTACACTACGGTGGTTAACCCTTAATGGAAATGTGATTGATTATCGACAACTTCAAGGAGAAACAGCCGAAAAAGTAATTGAGTTAGTGGGCGACAATGAAATTCGGTATCAGCGTGATGGATGTCCAGCCCACGACAACGGACGATTAGCAACGTCTTGGAAATCATTTTCCTGGAACATAAATAAGTATTAAGCATTTATCGTCTAACATAATTCCATATGTTTCTTTATGGGTGCCGCATAAATAGACTGATCGTCTTTTCACAATTTAATTATCTACTTAGAAACCATATTGCACTGAAGATTTATTTAGAAGAAGATGTCTCCAAGAGAATAAGTAATGGTTTGTATTAATAAAAATCAAAATAATTACTTTTTCAATACAACAAACTCAGTTTTTAATGATTTAACAGAAAGACTATATATTTTTTCGTTTTCTTTGACGTTTTAATGTAGTACAACTTCGGAATTTGTATTGAAATTTTGTGATGAAGTTCCCACAAAATAGAAAAAAAATAAGATATAAAAAAGACAAATACATAAAATGTTTGTAATATATTTAGGTTTTTAAGAATACTGAATAGAAATAATACGTTGTGTGGTTTTTAAAAATAGAAACAAAATAAGGTAGGATGACAACGTTGTTTACCATTATCCTGCATTTACGATGCATGATAAAACGAAAACACTCCTAACTATTTAGATTATCGATGACATTCGATGCATTGATTTAATAGAAATAGCGATTATTTTGGATATAAAAATATTCGGTTGGTTCACAACAAATTAAACTCGACTGCCTACCCTCTACTTCTTCTCTGGAAGCTATGTAGTTTAGCGATTTACCATCGTGTCAGTGTTTACCACCATGTTAATGTAGAAACATAATAGAATAAGAATGAAATATTTATTTATTATAATACAGTAATAAAACGTAAAATGATTACATAATAAGTTTAGTACGGCATGGAAAATTCCGTCTGCCAGAGGTTGAAAACATCACTAAAGTAACAAAAGAACGGAGCAATAAAAAGTGGAAGACGGAGAACAAAGAAAAAAAAAACTTGAAAGTAAAGCCAACTAATAAAACAAAGCAAATAATAAAAAATGTAAATTTCGAGTCAGATTTTAACCCAATAATAGTTCATCTCTGGACTGGGAACTGCGGCCCAGGTGGATCATGCATTTTATTTTAAAATTGACATTCCGCTACGAAATGTTACAAGTTACATAGAGAGCAGAAGACGTCCACCTGCCTTCTGGCTCATTCATCCAAGAGTAGTTTTAAATGATTCCATATAAAAGCATTCCCATTAGTGCACGAGTAGTTAAGCTTTTTAAAAATTTTTATTTTCATTTAATTTTTCTTTTTGACTGGGGTTTCCGACATCTAGGTCATTTCAGCCCCTCACTAAGTTTATATTCTACTTACCTATTCAAACACTACATTCAGACAAATAAATACATTCATACAGTACACTCATTCCGTTTGGTCGGTGGAGTACTTGATATTCCTCCACCGACCTACAATTAAACACATTAAACTAAACTAGATTGGGGCCGATGGGGTACGTTTATAAATATTCCGCCATAGACCCCGAACACACACTCACTCGCTTTCATCGTCCGAGGGGCGATGATGACATATTTCACCCTCACCCCACGCCATTCACGCTAATAAATACATGCCCCCAGACAAAACATATAGACCCACAACACATAAAACATACTAAATACAATAAAAAAAAAAAAAAAAAAAACAATTTCCCCTAAAAAGCCGAACAGGGGACTCTGAAACTCGCTATCGTGGTCGAGAACTTTTCTTTAATCTGGCAGAATGCTCTCTGCATGGAGCCAAGACATGACACGCTTCTACTATGTGGGACACATCGACCAACCTTTCTCTGCATAAGGGGCACCTGCGCGGGCTATTTATCATAGAAGAATTTCTGTTTTTTTAAAGGATTTTTAATGGAGAAAAATGAAGAAATTTACAATTTGAAAATAATATCATATTTTTCTAAATTTCTTATCTTTAAAATATTGCGAGTAATTAAAGTAAGTATAATGGATAAAGTATATAAACATAAGGGACAAGATATAAGCAGAGAGAGGCAGGCAAGACGACGTCTCTTACCACGTTTTCCATCGTATCTTGCAGGTTGGTCAAAGTCGTTTATTTGGTTGAAAACTCTTTGTCGAATGTAAGGTTAAAATTAACAAGAAGGTCTTTGTTCTTTGAATATTGTAATATTTGGCCGATTCATAAGATTGGCGTCCGTACATCCGGATAGGTTTGAGTAGGTATGTGAATGTCGAACGTTCTGATTTTAATGGTAATTTTGATTGTCCGTTGAGTAGGTAACAAAGCAGTTTAAGTCGTCTGTTGGGTGCCTGTTTTTTTTTTAATCGTGTGTTTGAATTCCAACTCATCTATCAAATGTAAGTACTCAACAGTTACCTCTCCCGGATTGAGGAACAGGTTCATTGTATAAGTATGCATATGCTAGGATTCAAGACGGAGAGTAAAGGTGATATGTTGTGAGCTTTGGTTAAACTTTATTTTCCAAAGATTGATCCATTTTTCAATTGTTGAATTGAAAAGTAAATTGGCAAAATATGATTTGGCCCTTCGCAACTTTACATTGTTGAAGAAATACGTCAATCACCGGCGTCAATGTGCAGCTGGCCGATCAGCTTAAGATGCAAGTCTTGAAAACGCCTCGCTATCGTCTGCCAGCCAAGAATAGCAAAAGACGAGTTTTATTACCCCAGGAGCCATAGGTTCGCATTGAAGCGAGGAAGGCGCCTAGGGAAATATGTCACCTCCGTCACAGAGTAGTGTCACTAACCTTCCCAGACGCGGCGAGAATGTACCGAGGGAATTTCAAATCACGGGAAGCTCCGTAGACTGAATTAATTTCTATTTTTTCTTTCTTTTTTCCTAATACAACGAACAATCGCTATTCACAAGCCGCATATCAAACCGGTCATTATGCACTTTATAGAACGGACCTATTACGTATGAATAATACATGCACCAGAGTATTTACACATTGAAAACAAATAGGAAATCCTAAATGTGTATGAAGTGAAGATCGCCAGTGGAATTATTTGATTGGTGAACAGGATGATGAAAACAACAAACGCGTTTAGCGCTTTTATTGTAACATCTTGAGAGAGAAAGTAGTTTATTCTGGAACTAGAGTCCCCTATAATAACAAAAAGATGCAAATATTTTTTTAGAAAAATGATCCTGAATTAATGAAGGTTGGCTATTCACATCAAGTAAAATAAGCTAAAATAATTCACATAATACAAACTATAAACAATAGTAGTAATAATAAGAATTATGGTAAATGTAGTAGCAATAAAGAATTCTCTGTCATTTACGAACATAATCACAAACGATTATTTGGAGATCGTGAGATGAGGTCTGGTGTGACGTAGGTTTTAGACAAATATTTTCGAGACGTTTCGATCTTTATTGAGATCATCTTCAGGGGGTGTGTTGTTTTCTGTGTGGATGTGTCATTTTTGTGTGTCCTGTTGAGAGTGATAACAATGACACATCCAATAATTTTGTGAACTATGTTGCCTCTATTTTGAGGGAGATGAGGTGTTGATACTGGAGGGATTTTAAAGAGGAAAGGAAGGCAGCTTTGCAGATTGGCAAATGGAGAGAAATCCAGAAATTTGTGGCACGAGGTAGGAGGACCTCTCAAATGTGGAGGTTTTATGACGATGACGTTACAGGTAATTTGAAAATGAGCGGAACTCCGAAAGTCCGCCATGGGGAAAGATGAGAGCGAGAAGACAAGTTTTTTTTTTAATTTTCAGAGGGTTCGCAACAGCAGAGGTCATATAAACCCTCAGGGTGACGGTGTTTTTGAAAAAAAAGCCCATTTGTAAGTATATCGGGTTCGAATGCAGGACCGCTGGATTCAAACCCGGGATCTTTACCTTACAGCGATGACACATCTGCCAAGAATGAAACCTTGCGGCCACCGACCCCCCCCCCCCCCCCGACAAGGATTTTACGAGTGGTGAAAGGTGCCAGGATCGACGGAATTGAACGAGGGATCCAATTCGGGGTTCGAAAATTTTGTAAATATGTGCTTTCCAGGAAAGATTTTGGTCGAAGGTAACACCGAAGTTTTTGAACAGAGGAGCATACATATAAAGGTTGGTTGTTGATGATAAAAGGAGACATGGGGAGAGGAAACACCGTCAGGGAGTAATGGCCCAGATTGTCGTTTACCAAAGTTTGAAAATAAGAAGCATTTTTTACAGGTCCCAGAACGGGAAATAAATATTTTAAATACAAATAATGTGGCATTCCAAGGGATATTTATGGCAACCTAACCATTTACCCGATCCTCACTCAAATAGGAAATTTGTTGTATTTATGTTTATGTTATTTATTCCGTTTGTGTCTGCGTGTTTGCGATGGAGAAAGTAATTTTATTAAACACTATTATAAGAATACTTTTTATTGTTATCTTTAAGAAATCTGTCTAACTTTGTTCCTTTTCCTCTAACTTGTTTCTGCGGTGTTTGTCTTTTCTGTTCTATGCGATCAACTTTGGCTTTGCATTTTGTATTTATTGCAAAAGCAGAAGAAAATTGAACGGCTCAGTTTTCTACCCCTTCGAGAATTGCACGTTGATCCTTATAAAACAATTTACAGCCGATCTGTGCCAAGGATGAAATTTATTATCTCCAGCTTCGATTTCTCTCTCTATCTTTTCTCCACACTACACTACAATGAGGAGATCCCCAGGCTAGATGGATTAAGGCTAGTGTCTGATATTGGCGCCATGTCGTTAGATAATAATTTGTTTCTGCTTCGTTAAAATTTTTTTGAATCCGATAACATTGATCAGTCGGATAAAACATTCCTTCACGGTCATAAATCGATTTTTGTTGTAAGGTTTTCATGGAAATGAGGCCTATACGCTCTCTTTATTGGCTTATTTATTATCTAGTGATAACTCACATAATTTTTTTTAATGAATCCCTTTCAGAGGAATAAGACATATATACTCTTAATTTGCGGTAATTTTTTTTTTTGATAAATGTTCTATATCCTAGTTTATTGGCACATAAATTGTAGTGTTTATTAAATAACGGCATACTTAGGAAGCAAACTGTAACCGTAACAATAAGGTATAAAAAAACAGAAGCAATTCTCTTCTGGTTGGGTGATTTTATATCTGTAGTTGTTTCCTAGGACATATAAACCATTTTTGTTGGCTTGAAATTTTAGGAAATCAAGTTCTTTATTCTCATTAAGACATTTTTTTGCCTTTTCAGACTTCTTTGTTTCAACCTGGCGCCAGTTGTGTGTAACGGCCACGTTTCAGACGCCAGATATTTCCTTCCACCTTTCGAAAGAGATAGAAACAGTAATAAAATAAACAAATATAAAAATCACATGAATTTTAGTTGCATATTTATTTATATTGGTAAATTGAGACGGTAAAAAATGAACAAAAGAATGTACTTGACAACTTTAATTTTGAATCAGTAGTAACCCGGATCTGAATTTAAAAAAAGGGACGCATTCAGCAGCAAATATATAAGGCGTGCTCCCTAGCACTTTCAGCAGAATCTGCAGAAAGTCCTTCAAGTATTACAATATCAAAATTATCGTCAGATAAAGTACTGGATGCATTCTACTCGAAAAATGATTCGTCCAGAATCGCAAGTTGGTTGAATTATCCCAAATAGAAAGGTTTTGGAAGAAAAGTTCTCCAGAAGTGCAGGCGTTCTTTGTATTTAATGTATAAAAATAACTTTCGAAATTTGGATTTCGATGAAACATGTTTCTAATGCTTACTTAATGATAGATGTAATTGACCTATTACCGACTCACCATTTAATTTTTATAGCCTCCTTGATAGCTGGAAAGATCGGCTATTCATGATTTCTTTGTTATGGTTTTCAAAAATGTTGCCATTTATGCCAAATATGTTCATGCTAAAATGTACATTCTTTCAAGAGCCCTCCAATGCAACACTGGAAGGATTCAGTATAGTGTATGAATTCAATATCTCAGGACACTTTTCTTCCAAGTCAAAATGCGAAAATATATATTCCCTGGGACAATTAGTGAAACGTAAAAACCTGAAATTAAACAACGGAAATGTACCGTTTTGCTTTCTGAAGTCAAGTTAAACAAGAAGGGAAACATTGATCAGGCAAACTCCCAAGGTGAACACCATTCCAGTCAGCTCATCAAAAAAATCGTCACAAAAATGTCAAATTTGTAGCAACAGAATAAAGAAGGCTTATATCATATTAAAAAACGTTATTTCTCGAACTACGACTTACACCGTGGTTGACGGTGGCCGTTTGAAAAACAAATTTTTTCACCATATGCGAAGAATACGATGGAATCGTTCGTCTTTCTGCTTGATAAATCAGAAATGATAAAACATCTAATATGTGCTTACTAACGTAAACGGAGATTAAAAACTGAAAAAAAGATTCTACATTCTAGAACACAGTTCATAGCGAAATCATCGTGATCTTGACCGAAACAGAAAATGAGTAAGTCTACAAAGAAATTTTACCTATTGTGAATTCGCAAGCCCTCTTATATGCTCATGCAGGTTCCGACTTTAAAATTAATAACACCAGTTCCCGCTATCACCGGATTGAATCTGGTGCTAGACAGGGCTGCGACTTTAGCCCCTTGTTGTTCGCTCCCGATGGATCCCGGATGATCTAGATTTTGGAATTTTCTGCCCAATTTAGCCATTTTAATTGATCACCGTCTCTATACTGAGGATGTAACCATATAGACCAATCCTCGAGGCCTAACATTCAGTAATAAACACCAAAGGCAGGATGGTGAACAGAAAGCCCTGGTTTTTTAGGGGTTTTGAGTGGCTATAATTATTATCGGGGGATGTTCTTTACGCCCAAAATATCTCTCTCACTCTCTCTCCGTCACACACACATTCGGTTAAACTTTTCTTTTCTATTTAATATCAAGTCCAAGGTTTGTGTAGGTAGTGTGTCGATGCTTTCATCTTAATGTCTTCACCTTAATAAATCTTTATTTTTTCTGGTTTCATCTCCCGATGAAAACATTCACATCTCACATCTCATGCACCCTGAATATAGTCTACTTAAATATGTAAACCGATCTTTTAAGCCGGGAACACATTTACCCGATGCTACCCGTCCGCCTTGCCACGTTTTGATCGGGTGTGCACATCTATCCGTCGCAAGCGCACGTCGCATACAGTCTACATCGTTATCATAATAACCACTATCACAATCGCAACGTATCTTTTTTTTTCTTTTAATGGCCTCATGAACTAAACATATCTAGCCAGACTGCTGTATATATTTATTCCGTTATTCGTATTTTGGAGGAACGGTATCGTGAAAAAAATGGCCAGAGGCGACGGCGGGAATCGAACCCGCGACCGCTGGGTCTACTAGCCGAAAGTCTCTCACGCTAACCACTCGGCTACCGCGGCCCCCATCTTTTGTTTTTAATGCACTATTTTTAGCATATCCTTGTAATTAATTTTAAAAGTATAACCATCCAGTAAATTGTTTGTTACACTTAATTGCCTTAAATAAAGTCCTAACCATCGTAATTCAACAATGTTTATAAAAACTTTCGAATTTTTGCTCTCGTTTAATTTAGTTTGCATTAAAATAGCATGTTGTAATTAACATAACGACAAAATTACATGTACTTAGTTTGAAATAAACTACACAAATTTGAGTCTCCTGTTCTGATGCTACCCGACATTACAAACTGGTGTAAATTTACGAGCAAAATTATGAAATAAATTGTTAATTAAATTTTATGAGCAAAACCGTGTAATAAATTGTTCCAATTTTAGTGTATGTACCGCCGAAGCGAGTACAATAAATTTTTAGTTAAATTCATTATATCAAAAAATCGTATTCCGGTGTTTTGATTAATTTTCTACCAAACCATTAAAATTAATTTTTTAAATAAAAATGTATTAATTTTTAATAACAGTTAATTTGGTTAATATTAAAATAAGTATGTTGTAATATTATTAATTGATCACACTAATGGAGAGAAAAATTAAAATTACTCACTCTTTCAGATTTTCGGATTACATTTTTTGAGAAGTACAATAGCTTTAAGAGCTTCTTGCGTTGCCAATTAAATCACTTTATTCTAGAGATCTGGTTACAGTTTTGTACAATTAAGATTTTCAGATGTACAAAAACAAACCGAAATATACAGAAATAGAATCCTCCACTGTCAATAGTAAAGGATCGCCCGACATTTGATACAAGCGAAACCCGCGAGGGTCCATACATCTAACAGTAAGTCTTATCGGATCGTAAAATTAAATTGCTTCCTAGATATGAAACAGGATTGTGAAATCTGTCAAAAAGTGTTTTTTTTCCTCCTTCCTATTAATTTCATTCATCAAAATGATTTTCATGGATTACGCCTTGACTTTATGGCCTGATAAACAGACGCACCAGATTGGACCGGTTTAGTTTTGTTTAATATCAATTATATTTTACTCCCTTGTTTTCTGAGACACTTTTTAAATCAAGTAATTTAGTTGGCAGCTGTATTTTGCGCCACTAAATGCCTTTGAATATAAAATTTGGGGAGAATGAAAAAACATTTTTTCTAACATTTTTAACCACAGATTAAAAAAAAAAAATAGAAATAGTGGTAATTTTGAATCTATTCAATGATCCAATGAATTGATCCATGGTAATCTTAGCAGCAATTTAGCTTTAAACCAAAGACAACCAATGTGATAAATTAGGGCAACATGAATAAACTAAAACTGGAGATATAAGCTCAAACGTTTGAGGCTTTTTTGTTAATCTCATCCTTAGTTTTGTCGATTATAATGCCGTAAAGTTCACGTAGCCTGAAAGAAGAAATATTCTGGATATACTACCGAATGGAGTAAAATCCAAAGGAGTTATGAATTTTTAAGTTAAGACACCGGATATCGGCAAGGAAAAAATCGACGCATCACCCCGCTGATCCACCCCAAAATTGAACATTTTTTGTGCTTACATTAAATCCGATGGTTCTTTTCCAAAAACAATTTCATTTTACGTATTTTACTCGAAGCATGTTTTGATGTTTGTACGCTTAATATCAAATAATGTGATTCTTGATAATATGTTCTTATCCTAGATAAAACAATAAGCAGACAAACAGTTCAGCATTTAAGTGGAATAACAAGAAAGGCAAAAAACATGGCTACGGATAATAAAACCTAAAGTCCCTATTTTTTGTTTGCCAAAAAAATCATATTTATGGGTTTAAAAGGGCGCTTCAAACTACTAATTCGATTTTGTAATATGAATTTTTTGACCCACTTTCTAAGGGATAAAAACCCTCTTTCTTTGACTTTGGATCTTTGCATTTATATAATTTCATTTATTGCAATCACGCTTATCATTTTATTGTCTTTTGGTAGGTAGAAATAGAGAAATTTCAAAACAAATATATAATAACCTGTGTGCGAAGCCAGAACAACTGGTGTGTGTTTTTTTGAAAATTAATTAAATTAGTTAAAATATTTTTGTTCGCCTTCGTTCAAAGAGACAACCTTCCAGCAGTTGTAATAACATGGGCATTGCAGAAAATCCAGTGATATTACAAATTTTTAAACTGAACACTGGTCGTTAGAGAAACCATGGTTTCCTAATGATTGAGCCAAAAACGTTTATTATTTATTAGTTAAAATAATTATATCTAAGGGTTTGAAATAGTGCTTAAAACGTGTTCGAATTGAATTTTTTCTTTACTGTACTGCTATCATCTTTTAGTTTTTGTAAATTTTTATATATCTAATCTCAGTCAATACAATTCTCAACTCAGTAAACTAATTATTTTCTTCTTTTGAGTAAAAAACAAATCGAATGATACTTCAAATGTACAACAAAATTAATAAATTATTTTAACGAAAAGTTTTTTCGGCTTCTAGGGTCCATTGGCACAAAAGCATGGTGCCTGTGGAATATTGTTTGATCTAGTATTATCGTAACAGTATCACAACAAAAGTTTCAATAAAATCTCTTCCATGTCCGTAGCCTCTCGTTGTCAGTGATAGTACAATCAACGAATTGCTAAAAAAAATTAAATAGGCAATTTTTTTAAGTTGCAGTGATAAGGGTAATTGAGTATCAAATTTATAATTTTGTATTAAAAAAATATACTACTTTTTATGTATTTTTGCAATAAATATGACAATTGAGATCGATTGCGTAATTCAGGAAATATCTTTATTCAAAAGTTGTGGACATCATGCTTTCTAAGTAATGTTTCAATGTTAGTGGGAGTTCATCTATCAAGACATCATCGCAGGATTAGAATAAATGGAAATGATTTAGAAAATATTTTTTGTTTGTTTCTTGACGCAAATTATACGCGTTTAGAATAATGGGACTTGCATTTTTACCAGAAGAAAAATAAAGTCAAACAAGTTTCCTCTTATTTAACAATAGTAATTACATCATAATAAAAAACACAGTCTAATAAATTACCGCCTCACTACTTTGTATATATAAATAATTAATACTGACAGGCAAAATGTGTCGCCCAATTGATTTGTTCCATTTCCTCGCTAAAAGACAATTCTGCCCATAATTTGCTTTTACCAATAAATATTTGTTTATGCTATAATTCAAATTGGGAATATCAATTAGAGGTAAGATACTTAATCCTTAATGCAAAAATAAAATGAATTTCCACTGTTTGTTTTTTCGGAATTTAAATTGTTTACTAGTTCACCGGAATTCTGAAGCAATAAAATGTATAATATTCATCTTTGTTTTTTTTATTTTAAATTTTTAAACATGAAAATGCCACTTAGTGCTGACGTTGTTGAGAGTGGTGTGTCGCTTACTGATGATGGACGTTCCATCAGGTATGCGGCTATAGCCATCCAATTTCCCTACGAAACCCTGCGAGACTCGTTAGACGTTAGGTCCTATCATAGAATACCATGGGCCCGGTTCTGGACGCCCTAGAGTAACAGAATCACAAGATGGCCGTTTTGTGATTTTGAGAATTTCGCGAAACCGGCAACTTAACGTTGTTCTTCTCCAGAAAGTTCGAGGTGTTCAAATTTCAGAACGGACTGCCCGAAGGACTGAAGAAGAAGGTGAGAAGAAGAAAGGTTGAGAAACCATTGGTCTCTGGACGATTGGTCTGCCGTTCTTTTTACAGATAAGTGCGGATTTGTTCTACGATCTTCAGAATCTTTCGATTGTGGTTTGCAATTTTTCCCATAGCCAAAACCTTTTCAACGCACCCTAGTGATGGTTTGGGCGGGAATTCAATAGAGAATCTTGGTGGATAGAGTTGGTTGTCGTTCGTGGAGGATCTTTGACGTCCGATAATGCCCGTCCACATGTCGCTCGCTGTACCTGCAACAGCACTATATCAGGGCTAGCCAGTTCTTCAGACTTGAACCCGATCGAACATTTTTGAAATAACCTCAAAAGACGAATAAGAGCACGTTCATCCATCTTCTTGATACACTCCACGATCTTGAAAGGACCCTGTGAAGAATGGGCTAACCTCCAGCAAAGAGACATTCTCAGACTGGTAGCAAGTATGTCTACGCGTCTTCCGGATGTAAGTAAGGCAAGAGGAGGAAATACGCGATATTGAAATGCTAATTCAAAATCTAAAACAAATTTCATCTGTCCGTGTTTTTTAAAATTTTATTTTTATTTTCCTTAGCAATTTACTTTTTTAAAAACTTTTTTAGACCAAGACTTAATTATTAAACGTTAAAAGACGTACAATTTTGATTAACATATAAAAATATATACCAATCAAGTTATATTACAATCAGGTGGCATTTTTTTGTCAGTCAGTGTATAATTAATATCAACCTTCAACTTTAACTTTTATTGCAATCAATTAAGGTTTGCAGTTGAGATAAAAAAGTTAATGGGACGAACGGGATTCGAACCCACGATCTTCGGCTAGATACGATAGAAAAACGGCAAATAGGAGGGAAAATTCAAAACGTGGGGTTGAGAAGGGAAGTTAGTGTCCGAGAGGGTCGAGATCAAGTGGTTGAGCAGCGGCATATCTAGCCGAAGATCTTGGGTTCGAATCCCGCTCTTGCTTTGCTCGTTTATACTGTTAAATTTTAATTATGCTTGTTAGTGATCTGTAATTTGTTTAAAAAGAAATATAATTGTATATAAGTAACAGATTGTGTACTGATTCAGCAGCTTCTATGCAGAAATACTTGTTATTAAGCTAATTTTATCATTTACATGATTATGTATTCAAGAGAATGTTATATTGGCATGGAAAAAACCAAGACTCGCAACAATCTTCTAATTACGGTTGCAGTGAGATACAGGTTGATGTTGGTCCTCGACCTAAGTAAACGTCGATTATCGCTCGTGACTTTTCCGAAGTCGAACAAAGGGCCGAAGGACTTAGTGGTCCGCTGCCGAGTAGATTGTCCCTATAATTACCCTGCTGGCCCAACGGCGCCCTATCGGCCCGTAAACAAGACTAGACCAGACGGGGCGCCCACTCCAAGACTTTTCTTATGATTTATCTACGGTAAACAAGCCCCCTCTCCTGATCCGAGCCACTCCGTTTGATCTTAAAGAAACTCCTCTTATGTAATACATATTTACCAGATCCCTGTCCAGACGTGCATTTCAGATTTTTTCCGTTTTGCTCAGATACAGGGAGAGTTTTGTAAGTCGCTTTCCCCGCAGTATCAGCCGTCCATTCAATTTCCTATCTTTCTCCGAAAATTATCAGATTAGTAGGAAATCTATTTACCAAAATCGCTATTATACGCCATGCAAGTCCTAGTTTTTCAATCAGAAAGAATATTTATTTAAAATAACACAATAAAAGTTTATTTCTATGAGTCAGGATAATCAGCCAAGATTACATTATAATTACTCAAATTACTGCTCTTTATATTGATAACATCTACACTTGTTTTTATAAGAATGACCCAACCCTCTCAATTAAGATGTGCAATAAATAGATTTTTACACCCTAGCTATTCTTTATTTAGGACGTTTACGTTATTTGAGCAAACCCCATTTAAATGTCATGAATCTTGTTCATTTAAATGTCAATATTACATTCGCTATCTGAAGTTTTGATAATTATTTTCTGCTTAGCCCTTAGACACCCTTAAATCATTTAATTCTTTGTCTTTAGAACTGATGTATTTACTGAGCACTTTTAATTTTCGATTAGGCTTTGCATATCCTACTTCGCAGTATTCACCACCAAGCTACCTCGGTTCTTCTAATCGTGGAAGTCGGTTTGAATCGTTAGGAAATTTTCTTTAACAGGATCATTCATAAATATCGCTAATCTCCTTACTTCGCTAACTCTTACATACGTAGGTATGCAAAATTTCCAATCCAAAACACAAAGACGGATAGTTAGGAGAATAGAAGAACCCCCTATTATTGATGTCATTGAAACGATTTCTAATTAATGATCTATCCACCGAAGTATCAAATGTAAATTAAACAATCTGAAATCTCTCTCTCACTCACTCACTCACTCTTTCTCCCTCACTCCCTCCATCACTCAGTCTACTTCTCCTCCGTTGTAAAATCTGTATCAGTCACCAAATGAAATTACAAGAACGAATACTGTTCATCAGGGACATCGTATATATTTTATCTTATCTTTAAATACACATCTCTCAAAGATCCTCCTCTTTCTGCATTTATCCTTCCCGATGAGAAATTCAGGAAGGGCGCATACCTGCTCCTCTACTAAACACCATTTATAACAATTTTGATACGATAGATTCCATCTTCCCTCACAATATACTAATGCTGTCCCCTTATAAATATCGAGTCAGAGCAATCACTATTTCTAAGTTCTCTCATTTTGTACATTAACCAGTCCATGAAGGAGTTCCGCAAGGGGAGCGCAATACGCCTTTTCTAGTCACAATTTATACGGCTGATACACCAACGGAAACAATAGATTTTATCTTCCCTGACTAGACAGCAATCCTGTCTTTATAAAGATCGAGCCAGAGCACTCACTATTTCTATTTCATTGGAAGATAATTTTTTTAAATCCGTAATTTACAAAACCAAAACTAAAACCACTGGTGGAGAATCAAGATTAGTGGACAAAAGTTCAATCTGATAGCCTTCTCCGTTAACCGAAAAATTCTCCCAGTCATTTACTTTTACCGCCAATCACAAATACGAACCACGTACAATTTAGGACTTGACGTTAGCCTTGGCATGGAACCGCCAGCCCAATGAGGCGACATATATTTATGTACATGTCTTGAGTATTGTAAAGAGTTATTATACATTATTATAAAGACTTAATTTCAATTATACAATGCTAAAGAAAAATAATCAGACATCCATCATTTTTGGTGACAAGTACGTGTTCTATTAAGACAATAAGCGAGCATATCCAATGATCATAATAATTTTTGCTTGTTCTACTTATATAGAACGTGGTTGCGAAATAAAAAAATCATAGGGTACAAATTATACGGTTACTCTCCTAAGTATCGGTCTCTTTAGATTAAAATATCCATTTCCAATGTCATGGTTTCCAGAGCAACTTATTGGCGAAATTTTTTATTGTTAAGCGTTTTGCGTATTGATAGTGTTTGCAAGTATATATCAAAATCAACTTCATATACAAATATCTAGACAATGGCTCTAAGATGAAAGTTATCTTTTTAAAGAAAATCTTATTTGACTAATTTACATTACTCTAGAAAGGTATTCTTGTTGAAACAATTAGAAATACGTATAGCAAGTGAATTTTTTTTTTATTGGGAACAAATATAATAAAAAATAACAACTCTGACTTCGCGAATGTGACCAGCGAGGAAGTTCAATGAATTTTGACGCGACTTAAATCACTAATTGGTCCCTTGCCACTCAATTTCTACTATTAAATGCATGTCTTATTTCCTCGAAAGATGGATTTAGTCGGTGGAATTGGACATGAATTATAAAATTGGCCTTTTTTCTCTCTAGGAAATAGTTACCTTCAATCAGACCAAATATGTGGGCTTTTGTAGAACACCCCAGGCTTCTAGCATTTATTTTACATCAAGGAAAACATTAACAGTGTGGAATAGATAAGACTGTACTAAGGTGAATGTTTTGTACGAAAACAACGAAAAGGGCTTAGAAATGTTTTCTGAACGATTTATAAGAGAAAGGCAGTGCTTATTTAACTTTTATAATTTTGTCCGCTAATCTCCTAGTACAGGGGTAATTATTTATAAAGTACCATTAAATCACCATTAAAACAAAAACATCCAACATGGATTAGTTAATTGTCAAGTGTCATTTGTGAACCCTACATAGATCTGATATAGAGATAAAACGATTTGAGAGTGTTCAGCATAATGCTGCTCAGGTTATGGAATTATTTATTCATGGAATAGTAGCGAAAGTAAATAAAAAAAGTTGTTTCTAACACTGATTAATTGGTTTCCTTGTCAATTGTGATCTTCATGGAGGACTAGCAATTTTTTTCCTTTAATGATTTCAAAAGATTTTTAGTTTCAAGCATCATGTTTGAGGTAATTCGATCTTATTAAAAAGTAATCGGAAATTGGATCGGGATTAATGTGGTTAATCTTACTATAATTTTTCATGGGATCTGATTTTAAATATAATTAATCTTTACAATTAATTCGAAATATCTATCATAGTAATCTTATATTAGTTTTTGTTAATCCAATGTTATTTTCTTGGTAAATCACATTATTAACAGAATAATCCCATACAAGTTTATGTTTAATTTTATTTTTGATTAATCCGACATTATTTTCAGGGTAATCTCATATGAGTTTGCTAGACGTACAAAACCTAATACGGTTTAAAGGATATTGATTATGTTGCAAAATGTACAAAAAAGTAAATTTGGCCTTATTTTGTAGTTGACTTTATTTTCTAGTTGATTTGACATTTACTTAGTTACTGGACGGTCCGATAGTTTTTCCTTCAACTTTATTTTCTGGCTAATTTACATTGTTCTGGTTAATTCTACATTATCAACTCGACACACTGAGTAAAATTGATATAGTTACTGAGTACAGTCAAATGAGATTCTGGTAAATCCTATTTTATTTATAGAGTAATCCCATATCATTTTGTGCTTAATTCAACTTTTGTTGTTGTTAATCAACTATTATTTACTGAGAATCTCATGATATCTGAATAATTATTTACTGAGTAATCTCAAATGAATTTCTGATCAGACTGACATTATTTATGTGGTAATTTGATAATAATTTAAGGTAAGAGTGCTTTCGTTTGAACATTTTTTCGGTGTATCAAAGAATATGCGTACACGTGTTTTTAATGATTTATCATGATTGCGAAATGTTAACCTTCACTAAATTTATCAAAAACGCTTGATTCCACTAAATGGAGTACAGATAGGATTTGAATGTTGAAACTTTATAAAGCCCTAATAATATCGAAGATAGAATATCTACGCAACAGCCAGCCCGAGGAGTCCAGTACAAGACTACAACAGCCAACTGCTAGTGTTCCCAACATGGAAATACAAATTGAAACCGTTGCTTTCGGTTCAATTCCAATAGTAAGTTTCCTCGTTGAAGTGGCGAGACTAATTTCCATCATCGAAGAAGCAATGTAGACCTAAAATTCTGCCTAACAATTTTATCCTCAAATTCCCACCCTTTGCTCGAAATGTTCCCCAACATACAACCCATCCCATACAATGAAGCAATTAATATATAAACTATAAAATTAAATATTATGCAATCCGTTCCTTCTAGTAGCTCATATAATCTTGGCCTCACTCTTCCTCCTATTTTGAAATGTCGCATGAATCAGATACCACACTGGATACTTTCGACTCTCAAAATATGCCTATCACTCACAAAAAATATTAAAAATAACACCCCACAGTTTGAATACGTCAAAGACTTTTTAAAGCTTTAAAAAAAACTACCACCACAACTTTTTCCTATACAGATGGGACAAAATCCCCTTCAGGAACAAGAGCCATTGTAGTTTGTAACAGAATAGAATAGAATATTTTTTTTGTATTTTAGCATTCTATATATGCATATACAAGGAATGCACATTTTGTTTTCTCACATATTTTTACATAATTACAATACTTTGTCCATGTCAAAAATAATTACAGTAGAATACCATATGTACAGTGTAACACAATAATGTACATAATTTTCAACTTAAAAAATAATTATTATTATTTAATCATTATAACTATACAATTATATATTGATGTAGATACCTGACATTAACATAGAACATATTATCGATATATAGATATCGATATTTTCGACGGTAAAATACATCTCAATATCCAATTTATGTAGCAGTTATACTGAGCTGATTGCCATAAGCAAATCTAAACATAACAGTACCATCATACGCCTTCGTATAATAGCCATAGCACCGATTCACTTTCAGCACTGTTATCTATAAAAAATAAATTTACTACATAAACCTATTATTCAAGGCATTATTTTTCTCTCAGACATCTACACTCTACAGGAACTGTATTTCTTTTTTAACTAGGATTTCCGACATCTAGGTCAGTATTCTATTTACACTTTCAAACACTGCCTTCATACACATAAATTTGGTCACATTCCGTTTGGTCAGTACTACTATACAGGAGTACTTGTTATTCTTCCACCGACCTATGCTCAAACTAATCCTAGATTGGAGTCGATGGAATATTTATAAAAGTACTCACTTTATAAATATACCGCCATCGATCCTGAACACACTCATAATCTCTCAACGTTCCAGGGGCGATTATAATGTTATTTTTCACCCTTACCCCATTCTCGCTAATAAATACAAGCACTCAGACAAAACATATAGACACACAACACATAAGACATATTATATACAATAAAAATCCCCAATTTCCCTTAAAAGGCGGAACAGGGGACTCTGAAACTCGCTGCAGTGTTTGATCTCTTCAGATTGGATGGCATTTCTACACGCTCCATGTAGGGAGCCAATGCATGGCATGTTTCCAGTATGTGGGACACATCCAATAACCTTTCTCTGCATAAGGGGCACCTGCGCGGGCTTTCGCCCAACAGCAGGTGTCCGTGTGTCAACCATGTAAGACCTACTCTTAAACACGATTCCTTGTTTCCGGCTCAGGTTCTCGGGGGCCATTTATGAATCGTGCTCTTGACGACAAAAGCCTCTAGGACGTCCCGGCCCAGTGGTGCTGTCCTCTTTCTTTTATCATGGTCTGGGGATCCAGACAACAACCGTTTTTCCGAAGCGTTCCAACTCGGCGAATTTTTCCATCAACAGCACGACGAGAGGGTCCACAGAGAACCCGTCATGTTAGTGTTATTAAAACAAAAATTTGGTTATCCTGGCAACAAATGTGGAACAATGTAACGGACAACAACTAAACGGAATATAAAGGGATGTTAGTCCTTGGAAATCATCAACTAGACAATCTTGATTTGAAGAAACGGTGTTAACAAGACTAAGAATTGGCCAGACCCGTTTTACGTATGGTTAATTGATGTCACGAGACCAACCACCCAAATGTCAAAATTGTGAAGAAATTCTAACAGTAAAACACTTACTAATAGACTTTTCTAGGTATAATAACAGCAAAAGAACCTTAAATATATCAAATTCAATAAATCAAAAAGAAAACATTGATTAACTATTTCAATTAATAACCTAATTAATAAAATTGACTTTCATCTATCGAGGCGGAAATGACCCTACACACACACATATATATATATATATATATATATATATATATATAC